>OV702284.1:328562459-328869209 GCA_916181665.1 Avena sativa | reverse complement strand
GAGGACCTCGGCCCACCGCGGGTTCTGTCCGCCCATCCACCACCTCAACGCTCGCCTTCCTCGCGTGGGCCGGCGGGAGCAATCCCGGCCCAACGACGAACCTCACCAGGACCCCAGGCTCCCCCTGACCCGGCTGGGCCGCGGGAGAGGCCGAATAGGCCGCTCGACCCGGTGGATGCCAGGGTGACCCGGCGGGGCACCTTCCACCATGGGCCGAATTAGAAGGACAACAGCTGGGCCTTTACCTTTATTCGGCTGAGAGGGAAATGAAGACTCGGCTGGGCTCTTTAGCTCTGGGCCGACTCAAACAGGCCATAGGCCGAGTTAACATGTTTCCCAGGACGTTCAGGCCGACTAAAGCTACTTCGTATGCCCTGTTATCCATTCCCAGACGCATCCAGAAATCTACAACGACTTGCCATTGAGCCAGGACAAGACAAACAAGTCCCGTGCCAGTCTTGGGACGCCCATGGCTAAGACTGGCACATGGCCTATGGAATATGCCCTTGGCATCAAGAAGATGCTAGAGAATATGCTAAGGGATATGCCATGGCATCTCCAAAGATGCCAAGGCATATGCCAAGCATCTAAGAAGATACTAGGAATATGCTGTACAGATGCCAAGCGTGGGGTACAAGCTTTGTCCCCTGGGCTCCCCTTTATAAGGAGCACCAGGGAGATCGTTGAGAAAGAGGCCCCGAAGGGATCCTCCCCTCTCAGCTCAATAGGAGCTCTCCTTCTTCCTCCTCCTCTCTCATAGAGAGATCTAGGTAGAGGCATAGGAGATACAGCTCAAGGAGCATGATTGTAGCCACAAGTATGGCCAGATTATAAGAGATTAGATGTAGAGAATGAGGTGTTATCTTCACTTGAGAGCTTCAATCCAATATACATTGTATCTCTCTTTGTTCATATGAGTGCGGTCTACACCGCATCATCCCTCCCCGGATTCCTCCACGTCCATCGACCCCAACTTTAGCCTACCCATGGCATATGCCGTGATACCACCACGACATTTGGCGCCCACCGTGGGGCCTCCTAGTGGCGTTGGTTGGGTTCCATCCGGACGGAAACATCTTCATCAACTTCTTCCTCACAGGGCTCATTCAGCTTCACCAAGTCAACAGAGAACAAAGAGTAAGCGCAGAGACTCTCCAAGTCTAACTCATCAAAGCAGGTAAGACTCAGCAAGAAGGACTCAAGCACTACTCCAAGCTTACTGTAAGTACCAAGTAACTCAGCAGGGCAAGTATGACCTAGCAAGACTCACCCAAACACTTCTCCAAGTATGCTGTAAGTACCAGGTAACTCAGCCACCTATACTCAATCCTTCATCCCAGGGAGAAAATAACTCAGCCCGGGGACTAGTCAACTTATCCGTAGAATCACCTTTAGATTAAGAGAGCATTATGTTGATTTAGATCTATACTCCAGTCAGCTTATTTATAACTCGGCCATCAGTTGAATCATCTTATCTGTGATTCATATGGATTTTGAGTAAGTTAGTTTATGCTTTGGGTTATCCTGTGACTCAGCTCACAGGCCAGCTTATTTTTAACTCAGCCATAAGTTGAATCGTCTTATTTGTGATTCAGATAGATTGTGAGTCAGTTTACTTATGCTTTGGATTACCCTGTAACTCAGCTCCCCAGCAGGCTTATTTATAACTCGGATAGAAGTTGACTCAGCTCGTTTATGATCCAGGTAGAATTTGGGTCAGTTTACTTATGAGTCGGATAGAGTTTGAGTCAGTTTATTTATGCTTTGGGTTGTCCTTTAACTCAGCTTACCAGCCGGCTTATTGTTAATTCGGGTATAACTTGAAGTCAATTTGTTTATGCTTTGAATTGACCTTTAACTCAGCTCAGTAGATTGTCTCTGATTCAGACTAACATTTGATTCAGCTTGCCAGGGTATATTATAATTCGGATTGGTATTCAGACTCGGCGTACTAATCATATCTCTGATTCGGGCCGAAGCTTTATTTAGTTCACCAGATTGCCAGGTTATGTTATGACTCGGATTGATATCTCACCATCTTGCCAGATTATCCCGTATCTCGGATGACTATTGGCCAGCTTATCATATCTCGAATCTATATCTCATATCTACATCTCGAATCAGATCTCTCAGCGGTTAGCCCTATTATCATATCCCAAAGCTTAATCTCGGATCTATATCTCGGATCCATATCAAAGGCAAATTATCGTCATCACGCCAAATCAAGCTATATCATGGCGAGTAGATAACTCGGATTTAGGATGAGTTAACTCGGATTTGAGTCAGATGACTCAGATTCGGGATGCAAGTCAAAATTGAGTAAAGTAACTCGGATTTAGGATGAGTTAACTCGGATTTGAGTCAGATGACTCAGATTCGGGATGCAAGTCAAAATTGAGTAAAGTAACTCGGATTTAGGATGAGTTAACTCGGATTTGAGTCAGATGACTCAGATTCGGGATGCAAGTCAAAATTGAGTAAAGTAACTCGGATTTAGGATGAGTTAACTCGGATTTGAGTCAGATGACTCAGATTCGGGATGCAATTCAAAATTGAGTAAAGTAACTCGGATTTAGGATGAGTTAACTCGGATTTGAGTCAGATGACTCAGATTCGGGATGCAAGTCAAAATTGAGTAAAGTAACTCGGATTTAGGATGAGTTAACTCGGATTTGAGTAATGTCACTCAGATTTGAGCCAGATGACTCAGACTTACATATGAGTCAATTTTGAGTAAAGTAACTCGGATTTGGGATGAGTTAACTCGGATTTGAGTCATATAACTCGGATTTGAGTCGGATGACTCAAGACATAAAGTCAGAATCGAGTAAAGAAACTCGGATTTGGGATAAGTTAACCCAGATTTAATCATGTAACTCGGATTTGAGTCAAATGACTCAGATTTAGGCATAAAGTCAATTTTGAGTAAGGAAACTCGGATTTGGAATCAGATGACTCGGATAAAAACTTACCCAAAGAGGTTAAAAGAGCAGTGCCCAATAAGGCCAGAACTCACCAATTACCCAAAGAGGTTAAAGGAGCAGTGCCCAATAAGGCTAGAACTCACAAATTACCCAAAGAGGTTAAAGGAGCAGTGCCCAATAAGGCCAGAACTCACCAATTACCCAAGGAGGTTAAAGGAGCAGTGCCCAATAAGGCCAGAACTCACAAATTACCCAAAAAGGTTAAAGGAGCAGTGCCCAATAAGGCCAGAACTCACAAATTACCCAATGGGGTTAAAAGAGCAATGCCCAAGAAGGCAAGAACTCAAAACTTACCCGATGGGGTCAAAAGAGCAATGCCCAAGAAGGCAAGTACCCATAACTTACCCGATGAGGTTAAGAGAGCAGTGCCAAAGAGAGCCAAGACTCATAACTTACCCAAAGAGGTTAAAAGAGCAGTGCCAAAGAGAGCCAAGACTCATAACTTACCCAATGGGTTTAAAAGAGCAAAGCCCAAGAAGGCAAGAGCTCATAACTTAACCAATGGGGTTAAAAGAGCAAAGCCCAAGAAGGCAAGAGCTCATAACTTAACCAATGGGGTTAAAAGAGCAAAGCCCAAGAAGGCAAGAGCTCATAACTTACCCAATGGGGTTAAAAGAGCAAAGCCCAAGAAGGCAAGAGCTCATAACTTACCCAATGGGGTTAAAATAGCAAAGCCCAAGAAGGCAAGAGCGCATAACTTACCCAATGAGGTTAAAAGGGCAATGCCAAAGAAGGCAGGAGCTCATAACTTACCCAATGAGGTTAAAAGAGCAAAGCCCAAGAAGTCAAGAGCTCATAACTTACCCAATGGGGTTAAAATAGCAAGGCCCAAGAAGGCAAGAGCGCATAACTTACCCGATGAGGTTAAAACAGCAATGCCAAAGAAAGCAGGAACTCATAACTTACCCAATGAGGTTAGAAGAGCAATGCCAAAGAAGACAGGAACTCATAACTTACCCAAAGCGGTTTTGACCCGTGCCCATGATGGCCAGAAGTCTAGAAACTTACCCAAAGGGGTTAAGACCAGAGCCCAAAAAGGCCAGAAGTCGAAAAACCTGCCCAGAAAGGTTATGAGCAGAGCCCAAGAAGAACAAAGTCACAAACTTGCCCAAAGGAATTATGCGACCAAGAAATATATGACAAAGAAGTTGTATGCCAGAAAACAACTCTGGGAATATTTAAATATAATGCCCATGAGCGATTCTACGAATCCCACATGGCCTCGGGGACTAATGTCGGGGGTGTACCCCCAGGTACCCCAGAGTTGGTGCATCAAGTTATTTGATAAAGTGCTAAATTAACAGATTAAGAGACGAGAAATATGGATAGAATAAAGAAAAGGAGAAGAGAACTGTACTTGGGCCGAATTAGGGAAGATACGGTCCATACAGATCACTGCCACACCGAATTTCATCCTCATGGGCCGAATCAGAGCAGCAGGAACCGAACCAGACCAATCCCCTGCATGGGCCGAATCAAGCTTACCTCGGCCCAGCCGAACTCAGCCTCACCGTTCTGCTACACCACGCCGTCACCTCCCGGATGGGCCGAGTCAGGAGGACCTCGGCCCACCGCGGGTTCTGTCCGCCCATCCACCACCTCAACGCTCGCCTTCCTCGCGTGGGCCGGCGGGAGCAATCCCGGCCCAACGACGAACCTCACCAGGACCCTAGGCTCCCCCTGACCCGGCTGGGCCGCGGGAGAGGCCGAATAGGCCGCTCGACCCGGTGGATGCCAGGGTGACCCGGCGGGGCACCTTCCACCATGGGCCGAATTAGAAGGACAACAGCTGGGCCTTTACCTTTATTCGACTGAGAGGGAAATGAAGACTCGGCTGGGCTCTTTAGCTCTGGGCCGACTCAAACAGGCCATAGGCCGAGTTAACATGTTTCCCAGGACGTTCAGGCCGACTAAAGCTACTTCGTATGCCGTGTTATCCATTCCCAGACGCATCCAGAAATCTACAATGACTTGCCATTGAGCCAGGACAAGACAAACAAGTCTCGTGCCAGTCTTGGGACGCCCATGGCTAAGACTGGCACATGGCCTATGGAATATGCCCTTGGCATCAAGAATATGCTAGGGAATATGCTAAGGGATATGCCATGGCATCTCCAAAGATGCCAAGGCATATGCCAAGCATCTAAGAAGATACTAGGAATATGCTGTACAGATGCCAAGCGTGGGGTACAAGCTTTGTCCCCTGGGCTCCCCTTTATAAGGAGCACCAGGGAGATCGTTGAGAAAGAGGCCCCGAAGGTCTCCTCCCCTCTCAGCTCAATAGGAGCTCTCCTTCTTCCTCCTCCTCTCTCATAGAGAGATCTAGGTAGAGGCATAGGAGATACAACTCAAGGAGCATGATTGTAGCCACAAGTATGGCCAGATTATAAGAGATTAGATGTAGAGAATAAGGTGTTATCTTCACTTGAGAGCTTCAATCCAATATACATTGTATCTCTCTTTGTTCATATGAGTGCGGTCTACACCGCATCATCCCTCCCCGGATTCCTCCACGTCCATCGACCCCAACTTTAGCCTACCCATGGCATATGCCGTGATACCACCACGACACCTGTGGCACTGATCTCGCGGCGAAAGTGCGTCCTTGGTTGTGATCTCAACGCTGCCCTTGGCTGTGGTCTCAACGCTGCCCTTCGACTGCCATCAGGTGATCGTGGCGTGGCGCTAGGCCCGATACCTTGGTTGTGATCTCGCGTGGTGATCCATGTGGCACTAATCTCGCGGCGGAGGCAACGATGTGAGTTTCAACTATATAACCTCAACTTCAGTGCTATTACTCTACTGCCCAAAAAAATCAACAATTTAGAACTATTTGTTTACTTAATGTCAGTTTTATATTCATGAACGGGGTTTTTTAGAAAGTGATTAGACCTATACAAACAACCTTCATGCTAGGCAAACATACTTCGGAAGGAGTGGTTGTGGTATTGTTTGCCAAATCTGCCCAAGTTTGAAAAGTTCAACCAAGTCTGGCCCTTTCTTGAAACTAATTCGGAATCTGACCCCTGGGGTCGGCGCCGTTTAAAATGGCGCCGAAGTTGTACAGTTCGACGCACACAAAACAGAAAACCGACCTGAAGGAGGTCGGCTCCGTTTAAAATGGCGCCGACGTCGGCTCCGTTTAAAACGGCACCGACCTCCCTAGTTTGCCTCCCAGCTGCTTCATCTTGGCGCCGACCTATACAACTTCGACGCCATTTTAAATGGCGCCGATCCCAGGGGTCAGCTTCCAAATTAGTTTCGAGCAAGTGTCAGACTTGGTTGAACTTTTCAAATTTGGGCAGATTTGGCAAAAAATACGTGGTTGTGCTTCAAGAAACTTGTTAGATGACATCACATGCCAGTTACGGTTGCCATGTACCGATTTAGGCTATATTTGGTTAAGAGTTTTGAGCTATATTCACTACCAAAAGTTAGAATCTGAACCGAACGGGTGCACCAGCCTTCAGAGCAAGTCCAACAGTACCTCTATATTTTTCACCTATGTGTGTATGCAGGAGCCTCCTTTAAAAAGATTTTCCCCTAAATTTTGCTTATTTCCAGCAACAACAGTAAATTATCCTTCCTATATCATAACCACAATATTTTAACAGAGAAGATTCACTCATCCACGTAGAGCCCACATATAGTGGAGGCATCCACTACCCCAATATATAGAGGAGAAGGAGGGATAGGTTGGGGACGCGTATTCGTCAGGGCGTGTATAGGGAGCTACTGGAGGCTTGTTTTTCTCTCTCTCCCCATATACTTCCTATCGGGATGGCTATTGGGGGGCCTGTCGTACTTGCTCTCACAACTGTCACGAAGCAGTAGATTCCGGTAGTGTAAAATAGAATCAGATGTAACCTAGATTTCACTGTGTTGCGTCAGTCCAAAAAGTTGGAAAATACCCATCATGCCACTGGTTAGTGAAAACTGACCGGTTTTCTTTCTTATTTTCTCCTCGAACCCTCCTTTCCCTTCTTTCTCCTCCCATGCCTTATTTTCGCCACGAGTCACAAGGCTAGCTAGGTTCCCCGCCGCTGGCCTACTCACCGGGGGCGTTCAACAGTGCAACCACCGGGAATGGAGCCTCTTCAGACCGCTACTTTTTTCCTCATGGTCCACCGCCGCCATCGCTCAGTCCGTCGTGATAGCACCCAGCACGCCGCTACATCCTCTCTTTGGTCCGCCACGCCGCGGGAACGAGGCTAGCTGCCGGCCGGCCAGAGATCGTGAGTGCCGCCCACACGTATGCCTCCCTCTCTCCGCTCCTCAGCCTCCTTCACATCTCCTTCCTCCTCCCTCCCGTGCCTACTCATGTTCTTGTTTTTCTTTTTTTCTTTGTTTTGTTGTCTCTAATTTCTTTCAATATGTGACTAGGCGAATGCCCGAATGCCCGTGCGTTGTCACGGGAAAATAAGACACGGGAAATAAGATTTTTGTTTTGCCGCCACACGCGGTACGACTTGTAGTTTTTGAATATCCCATTGTATACATTGGAATTCTTATACCTCCTCGGAACCCCTCCGACCAACATGTGTTCATTTTTGTCCTTTTTACACTTTTGACCATGCAATGTCCGCGTGTCTCTAAAAATCCAAGTTTGTACTACGTGATAGCCAAATAACAATATTTTTCTTTGGTTAAAACATAATTCTGTAAAAAAAGTATAATTTAACATGTCATATGTATAGAAAGAAATTATACATAATTTGGATCAAGTTCTCCAAATTAAAAAGTTAATCCAATACCAAGGAGAAATAATCCATCATGTTTTTCATTTTCGTGCACTGTTTACTTGCCTAGTAGTTAAGATATCACACATAGGTATTCTTCTCAAGGCATTGTTGGTATAGGATGTATGTAGTTAGTAGACTGATGATTAAAACTGATATCAGATTTCCTTCTACAGTATGTATGCAACAACTAATTCGGTTTGTAACTTATAAGGAGTAAAATTCCAAATTAATGGATGATAACTGATTAATAAATCATGTGTTTTAATCTTCAAGTAGAGCAAGCATAGGGAATCAAGTACTTTTATGTTTAAATGAATCTATTACTATATGTATTCTCACCTAAGAAATTAAATATCAAAAGATATCAACAATTAACTTACATGGAAATTAAAGAGCTCAGACTCGATACCTTCCATGTTCAAATATCTCGCAAGACCATGAGTGTACTATTCCATTCGAATAGAAGCATCCTTGGTACTATAAATATTAATCTTTGACTGGTCGTATTTTGTAGGATTTGGGGTTAGCTGAAAGGGCAACAAAAGTTACAAAATTCACCGAACAATTTACAATCTTTAATTTATCTTATTTACCAAAAAAGAGCAACGATATAAAATTGTAAAAGTGATCCTATCTTACTTCTAACAAAACTATATTTTCCACTTATTGGACTTGACTAACCCATGGACATAAAAAGATCTCTTCACAATTGCTGCCACTGAAACCTTGGAAAAACAGTGGAAGATTGTGTTACATATATAGTGAGTGAGAGTTGCACAAGCGAGAGTGCACAAGACGTGACCAGGTGGTCTAGAAAGAATAGTATTTGTTGTAATAACCCCAGTAGCAATATTAGCATGGTGTGGTGAAAAATAGAAATCTAGATGAGTATGTAAATAATTAACCATCATTGCAGTGTCACTTGAAGCATAAAATTTATCCACTTCCTCAAACTAAACTTGACATGCATACGCCAAAGTGAAAATATAATCGTAATATGTGAGACTTATAATCAGGGAAAAAGTCTGACCTGTTAAAAACATAGGCACCAAGATAGCATGAACATAGACAGATCATCAAATATCTCGATATATATCTGAGCAGAATACTCTATTGCAAACATCTCCTTCAGATTTCTACACCTTTATCCTACTATGATGAACGTTCATATAACCTTTGCTAAACAAGCAAACTAAAATTATATGTAGGCTTGAGAGAAGTCAATGAGCAAGCAAGACGTTTGTAGTCGGAGTGTTGGAGGGAGATAAGAAAAGGAAGGCGGAAGTACCTTGATGCCATGGAGGTGTGCTCATTGGTTCAGAATGGTGGCGGGAGAGCAGTGAGGTACCAGAGAAATAAACGAAGAGGTCCATGAGGTGATGGCATAACACGTGGTCTGAGATACTGAGATAGGTTAGAGGTAAGTACATACTTCAGCTCTGCAACCGCAAGTCAGATATCTGAGATAGATTAGAGGCAAGCAAGTTGACGAGTTCAACAAACAAACATCAAATCAGAGCCAGCCAAACAACCTGAGTAGGCAGAGGAAAGGGAAGAAATAGCTAACCATGGGAAACAAATCTGGGCGTGGATTGGGCGCTGGAAGTTACACCGGCCGGCGGCCATCTACTCTGCATCAGCGGCGCTGGCATCGTCATCGACCCGGATACTGTGCGAGACGGCCTGGTGGTGGGCATGGCGGCACGAGAGACGGAGAGAGAAGGCCATAAATCCACCACCGTCATCCATCTAGAAGATATGCGGTGCTGCACCACCCGGGTTGAGAGATTGCTGGTGCGCCATACGACGCCGGTGTCCTGGAGGTGAGACGAGATTTGTGCGGAGAGGCGTGGGTGCGATGATAACCGGATGAGGAACTGCTCCCGGAAATTTTGCTCGATAGTTAATGGAGGAACGGGGATTTGATCGAGAGTTGATTGCCTTAATTAAGGGAGAAACTGATATTTGTTCGCGAGTTAATGCCTTAATTAATGAAGAAACGGGAGCGTGTCGTGTGTCCGAAGGGGTGTGGCCCGACGAAGTGCAACGAAACGGCGACGTATTGTGAGATGGGCGACAACGGAACACCAGATTCTTTTTAGGTAGTAAGTAGAGATATATAGAAACCGTGTATGGTATTATTGTGTATGGTCTCTCATATATAGGAATTTTTCACCTCTACAACATGGTTTGGAGTTTTCTTGCAATGTGTTTGTGAAAATTATTGTAGGAAGATGCACGGTTGTTTTGAATCCCTCTATTTGCTATAGAAGGAACACGAGAAGGAGATGCGTAAACAGATGTAGAACCATCTTATTATTGGCATGTTGCATTTTCTCTTTATTATGTTTTGGAGCCAAATTTGCATATCAGTTTCCTATACAACCCAAATATTCGGATTATTTTCTGATAATATTTAAAATGTTCCATATGGCCGGCAACTTTGTATTATTTTGTTGGTGTTAACTTGTGTTACTTTTCTAGACAAATACTACCTTGGCACAAGCACCGGCACAACCACAAGGGGATCATGATCTAGAGGAAGAGAAGCATTTATCATGAATATCGTTCGTGATAGGATTGCTAATGTTTTTTCCTTGCGAGAGCGAGTAGGATAGTCAGGTCGATGATGAACATCATGTTGTGAACCACTTGTATTTCGGGTAATCCAGATGTCTTTCACAGTAATCTTAAGACATCATTCTATTTCTATTAATTATATGTATAAAATATTATGAATTAAAATTTCGTTCTCAAAATGGTTATTTGCATGTCTATTAGTGTTTAAATCATGTTTTACAATCAATTAGCATATAAATTGGTCGAGGTGTGCAATTGCATCAAAGACTTTACAATCCTATATGGTATCATATTATTTGTTTCATTCCTCAACCTCTCCCTCTAATGCTAGCCCCCCTACTCTCCACCTTACGCCGCCATGACCCATGAAGAAATCGAGCAGAAGGAGGTCGAGCTCAATTCTCATGCTGAAGCTCTGGACGCACACGAGGATGATCTCCCTCGCAGGAAACCACTGCCTCTCGTGAGGCCGAACTCCATTGCTAGGAGGAGGAACTCGACGCATGTGAGACCGCTCTCGAGAGCTCCTCTACCATCGGTGTCGCTATGGGAAAGACCATCGACACCACCTCTCCTCCTCCTTCTCTTCCGAACCCATCCACCTACACCACATCCATCAAGCTCCATGTCCCGATCACACTAGATCATATTGCCTCTAACTACACTAGCTTGTGGGAACTGTTCCTCGTGGCTCTCGGCCTCTATGGGCTGACCATCCACGTCATCGTGATGTCGGTGCTACTCCGTATGATACATCACCCACATTGTATTAGGTCCACAACAACTTCACCGTTCTCTCTTAGATATACGAATCAATCTCAACCGACCTCCTTGGCATCGTCATGCACCTTGACTCCACGACGAGCACCATCCGAGACACCACCAAGAACCTCTTCCGCGATAATAAGAAGCACATGGTGTTCCATCTGGAGGCGGCATTCAGGAACACTCTGCAAGGTGTCATGATCATCAGTGACTACTACGACAAACTCAAGTCCCTCGCCGACGTGTTGGTGGATGTCGGCCAGCCGATCAGCGATGAAGCTCCCGTGCTAACCCTCCTACGCAACCTCAATGATGGCTTCGCTAACCTTCCTTCTTTTATCCCCTTTTAGGTACCTTTCCCCTGTTCCAGAAGACTAACTCAACCCTCGTCTTGGAGGAAATCCAGAAAAAACTCGATGCCAAAAATGCCCCCTCCACCGCTCTCTAGGCAAGCGGAAACGGTGTCACTCCATCCGCCACTGACGAGCGTGACCCCTCGTATGGCTGTGGGGGCATAAGTGGAAAGGACACCTTCTAAAACAACCCCCAAACAACCGCGGTGGGAAGTTATTTTCTTGAATGCAAAGCCGGCCGCAACAACAAACACTATCCATCCTTGAATGCAATGGGAAGTTCTTGTATATGAAAGGTATCATTAACTAAGGGTAAACCTCACAACACGGAAATGAAAGGAGACAAAGAAATATTTTCTTTGTGACTCATACTAAACGACACAACACATGTATGACTTGTGTCCTTTTGCTCATTTTGTTTGGCAAATAGTTCATGTGAATTTCAACTTACTTCATCCAACTAACAAAACAAATATGTTGGGGAATTGGTTGACAGGGTTAACAAAAAATTAGGCCTAAGTTCATGTGAGAACTTGTTCTTTGTATTTGGCTATATGGAATTGTTGTAAAGATATTACTATTTTTAATAAGGCTAAGAGCTTCTAACTTTTAGTAGGTTGTCCTCAAGGATACCCATTGGAACCATATGTGGTCCTATGTCCACGTTGAGGTGTATCGGTAGTCCATGGAATTTTTAGTGCAATTGTTTGGAGATGGTGGCTCAGGATATATTCAACACGTGGGGTTGTCCATCTAATGATACAATTATGATGAATAGGTGGAACACATTTTTTCTCTGGATGAGCTCAGTATCCACTCTCTATAGTATATAACACTATATGAATGATGACTTCGCAATAAAAATGGTTGTGTGGATCACCAAAAGTAGATGAGGACATACTCTTTAAAACTTTATGATTATAATATAATAATATTTTTCTCGCTAATCAGTGATTAAATCAATTTCAAACTCTATATATATTAAGAATAGCCACCTACACAACAACAACAATATTTTTTTTTGAGGGACAACAACAACAATATTAACTTGAGAGAAAACTAGGTGCATCAACATAACCATGAACTCATAAACTAATGGTTTTGAGAAAAATCGTCATGCCGTCGGACAACTAATTCTTGGAGTGAACATCACCTGAATTCTCATTGTCAATGCCACAGCTCACTCAATATCTGGATCAGCAGATGACAGGCTACCACAGATGGATGGGTTATTTGTTGTGGCGATCACTACTGTAAGGCTAAGGACGCTGTAATAAAAATTTGGGCATGGGGCAAAATAAAGTAAATACAATTTCTATAGTACTTTTATACCCTTTTTAAATTATTTTCTAGGGTTGAGACAATGAGTATAATGTTCTATTATTTTTCGCACATTTAACAACACTGCAATTGTTCTAATGTTAGTTGAAATATTATTTGTTATATAGTTGCAATTTATATTTTTAAATAAACTTGTAATATACAGACTTCTAAACCATATTTTTTAACAAAAGTTTCTTGATTAGTTTTAAACAATTTGATAACCTCTATAGTGTACACGCATTTATGTTAATGATCAATTAGATGTACTGCCTAACAAATATGGTAATAGTGGTTTCTAGTATATTATTATATAATCATAATTTTTGAAATTCTAGAGTATATATTAAATTGGTGGGATAATTCGTTTCTAGCGTGTTCTTAGTCAAATATGCCTCAAAAGTTGTGGCTGTTTTGGTAAGTTGACAACATGGCATGCTCTATAGTTAATCTCAAAATAGCATCCGTAATAGTAAACGCCAATAAACATAAGATGACGTCGTCATCCACAAAACTTAATCATGCATTGTGCTTATTACTATCTAGCATATAAGAGTTCTCCACTAGTTTCTGAAATTAAACCACATCCATCAGGATGCGAAGCAGGAAATACGGATGTGAACTGAATGAAGCGTGTGTCGATAGATTGACATGGGTAGGCTCTGTTGAAAATATGGCCTAGAGGCAAAAAAAAGTTTATTATCATATTTTATTAGTTCATAATAGTTTTATACCATGCTATAACTATATCAATCGGAAACATTCGTACACGTGTGGTATGTAAACAAACAAAGTCCCTAGTAGCCTCTATTTAAACTAGTTTATTGGGCAACTGATGATCAAGGTTTGCTGATCATGGAGCATTTATGTCAATTGACAATAAAATCATATCATTAGTGAATGATGTGATGGACATTTACCCAACATAAGTATAGCGACACGATCAAGTCAAGGTTTGCAATAAATAGAGACGAAGTATCCTATTCCTTAGACCGTGAGATCATATCTAATCACTATCATCAAACATATGTCTTCTGTGTAGTCGATGTAGTGAGTAGTGATGTGCTACCCCCAAGAAGTGGACTTGTATCTCCTCTTTCTCCTCGGGGCTATTATAGGAAGTTAGAAACATCATCTATCAAAACTATTAGCATGAGATTACCATGGGGTATTGGGGTACTTGACACTAGAAGAATGACAATGAATAAGAACTATATTCCAACGGTTGTTAGTTTGCTACTTCTTTATGAATGACAATAGGTCTTAGTTACTACTAATGCTGTGTAACCATATTGTGTTTCCTCTCAGAAGAATGACAAGGAAGCTTTCTAGGATACATGCATTCATATTGTGTTTCCTCTCCGGAAACTATGGTTAGGTTAGGAATGATATCATCGACCAACCATGTGTGAATGAATACATATGTACATGAATACATATGTATGGCAACAAGTCCAGATTGGATGAACTAGCTATTGCTTCAATCCTAGTATCATATTTCAATATAAATTGGTCAAGCTGCTATGCATTTTTTTTCTACATGTAACTCTTTAGCCAATATTTTGAACCATGCTATTAGATAGAAGAAAGAGAACTGGGCATGACCCAGCACAAAGTGATAGAATACGAGTACAAAACTTGCTAAACACATCATGGCCGCAGCCCCAAAACAACCCCCAAACTCTCTAACCAAATCTCCTTCTTAGTTGACTTTTCTTATGGAAGTTGTGGCATGGTTGACAAAACCAATATGCAACATGGCTGAGATATTGGGGTAGAACAAAGGAGACTTTTGTCCATCGAGGTTGCGATGTAACGTGAGGACCATGAAGTCGAGATAGAGAAGTGACAACAGTAATTAGGAAGGCATGCAAGTTCATTTGAGGAAACCAAAATAGCAGGTTACCGTCGAGGGAAGTCGAAATGGAACGAGAGAACAAACCACCATGAAAAACCTACCCGAGACCACACTATTTGAGGCTCTTCTTGTAAAAATACGAGATGACTGTTCGTGCCGTATGATGTTGGTTTCCAAATTTTGATCTCCATCCATGTGTTTGGACTTTGGAGCTCGAATGTACGCCGAGCGGAACCTGGCATTTGTTTCTTTTTTGACAATGAATTTTGCATTTGATGGGTTCACTATCACCATATACCATGATTTTAGTTGTTATTTTTACCACTCTGGCTGGCTCTCCTATGAAGTATGTGTTGAGAAAAAAAGTTAGTACTGGGTACATGGAACAAAGGTTCCTAGGTTTACATATGCAATTTGCACAAGTGATCAAGATCTTTCAAAAAACTCCAGACTAAAGAGCACACACATACTTACCGAGGGAAAACGATGCATGCTATGGCCCTTAACTTGGTAGTGTTGAGAGAAATTAGGTGACACTAATTAATTGAGTCGCTGACATTCATCGATCTTATTGTTTTGGACGCTGATGCGTTCGTGCAGGGGTACGAAGACGAGGATCGAGAAGGCCGACCAGAAGACGAGGATCGTCGACGGGACCAGCCTGGCCGTGCTCCTCCTGGGGAAGGAGAGTAAGGTCGTGCCCGTGCTGGCTCAGGCATGTGCGAACCAGAGGTTCAGGTATTACCTGTACTACAGTACTAGTATTTTTCTCCAGAAGAAAAGAATAACTCTGACGAGAACAATCTACAATTGCCGATCGTTGAATCTCACCCTCACAGTTCCCAATGGAAAGAATCAAACGGCATGTTAACTGACAAAGTGCGGTGCGAATTTTGAAGCAGTGCTAGATGGGCGATGGGACACTGGCACGTACCGGCGCCGGTAGAATCGATGTATTCGGCTTGCAAGCCTTCATGTTGAGCCAGCAAGCCTTCTCCCAGCAGCTAGGCGGATTTCCCCTATTCCCCTCTACTTGTGTGCCTCCTCCTCATCCTCCTCCTCTTCTCATGCGCCAACTACTAGAGAAGCAACGCCCCTCCTAGCGTCGAGGTTGCGAGAGGAAGCCATGACCATCGAAGAGCTACCTTGCCGGTTGAGAGCACGAACTCTAAGGCTGTCGTCACTAACATGTGTCTCAGACTTGGCGCCCTGCAAATCAGTCTCTCACAGCGAAGGTGCTTAGTTTGGTAAATTCTACATGCACAACTCAACCAGGTGTGAGGGAATCCCCTAAACTGGCAACCCTAATCGTTAGATTTAGTATGTTTGGGTTGGCCCGCGGACAGATAATGGGTTACGGTCCGGCCTGTCAGCCAGTTCCCCTAGCCGCGCGATCCATTCGGTGTATGCTGGCTAACCCTAAACCCAGTGTGTTTCTAGCGAGTTCCGGTCGCGCCACCATTCCAGCAAGAGGAGCGCCCGAGGCAAAGGGAGGTCTACCACACTTTCGAATAGGAGAGGGGTCTCGTTAAGCCGTGTCAATGAGACAATGAACAACCATGGCTTGCATCCATGACCTAGTTTTTATATTTAAAAATCTTGGCTACATCCATCGATTGCATACACAGTTTGGGGGCAATTTTCTTGAAGCAAATTGATGTAATAAAATATAAATTAATAAAAACATAGTACAACACCCTAACTCATATGTATCGTCCTCGCTTAGTCATCGGAGTCGGTATGGTAGTGGCGGCAATCCCGTCGAAGATTTTGACAGTGAGCATGCCGTAGCCACTGAACTTGAAGGCGAGAAAGTTCCCGACTTCAATGGCGTGCGCGCCAACAAACTCTTTCCAGTCGTTGTGGAGGTACATCCGGCCAAGGCGGTCGAACATCACCTCTATAGACCACAAGACGCTTGACCCGCCGGGCACCCATGGTATGAGCTGGTGTGGTTTTTTCCCATCGATCACTAACACGAACTTGTGGGGGAAGTGAATCCTGTTGAAAGTATCGCCCAAGGGGATGTTGATATCGAATTCGAAGCCAGAGAGGACGACAATGGCGGGCTCGGGAGACAATGGTCGCCACATGGGTGGTGACAAGGATGATGGTGGAGACACGTGATGGCCTTGCCCTGCCTCTTCCTCGCCGACCTCAGCCACACACCGGGCCCGAGGGCCGTCCTAGCCACCCTCCTTTCGATCATGTGAAGGGGGAATAGAAGAAGATGAGAGTTTGGAAGAAAATTTCCGTAGATGGCCTGTTAAAAAGGAAAGACATTGAACGCATTGATGCCAAAACGCTGACATTGATGAAGGCCAGTGGCTAGCGCATGCATCGAGCGGGATGTCCAGTGCAGGCGTCAATCGGCACGGTCAGCTTTGGACTCAACCTACCTCCATTAATGGCTAGAGAAAGAAGGTCATTGGGTCGCTACCATGTGGTCCCTCGGCCCATGAGGGCGGACATGGTAGGACGTGTGCGCTGTCCGCACAGATACATCGGCTCCCTAGACGCAATTGCATGTGTATTGCGTTGTCTTTTCGTTGGGGTTTCAACATGTTTTTCGTGTGGCGTGTGTTCGATTCCCCTACCTATCTCTTTTTCCCACACTATTACCTCGACTTCTACACAGAGAACCCTCAAGATTGGGCTAACCCTAGAGGCTAGTCCTTATTACCATGTTTTTGACGCTTGAATGTGTGCCTAATGGAACCTTACACTTGTTTATTTTCTAACTATGAACTTTGCATTTGCTGGTTAAATTATGTTCTGTTAGTGAGATGTTTCGGGAAAAAAAGGGATTTGGCCGCTGGGCGTACCCCTGGTCCAAAAGGCCACATTTGATTTTCATGTTCACCGGCCGACGAAATCAGACACATTTTGTATCCAAAATGGGTCGGCCTGTTGGAGAGACTCTTAGGAACAATGAGTATATTCGAGGACTATTTCTCTATATTTTAGCAACTATTAAATATGTAATATTTCCATCAATACTTATAATTGACCATCTAAAGTCGTAGATAACTTCACATGAACAATCCCACGAATTGTTGTACATTTCATAAGTCACTAGACAACTATAGTAACTAAAAAAGCCAAAAAAAGGCCTTGTACCGGGGAGGCACCAAAATGACATATTGTGATCCTTGATCAGGGGATTTGTTGAATGATGTTGTTTTGAGTCACTTTTTTTATGATTATATGACAATTAAGTTCATAAATGTCACCAAATCTCTCTCTTCTGTGTAGCCGATGTAGTGAGTAGTGATGTGCTACCCCCAAGAACAAGAAGTGGACTTGTTTCTCCCCGGGTAATCGTCATCATTATCCTCTTTCTCCCCAGGGATATTATAGGAAAGTTAGAAAAAGGATCCATCGAAACTATTAGTACGAGCTTACCATGGGGTATTGAAGTACTTGACACTAGAAGAATGGCAGTGAATAAGAACTATATTCCAACGTTTGTTAGTTTGGGACTTCTTTATGAATGACAATACTAGGTGTTAGTTACTAGTGTTGCGTAACTGAAGAAAGGAAGCTTTCTAGAATGGAAGCATTCATATTGTGTTTCCTCCCAGAAACTATGGTTCAGTTAGGAATGATATCACCCACCAACCATGTGTGAATGTAAATAATGTATGGCCACAAGTACAGATTTGATGAACTAGCTATTGCTTCAAGCCTACTATCATATTTCAATATAAATCGGTGAGGCTATGCATTTCTTTTCTACATGTTACTCTTTAGCCATTTTTTTGAACCATGCTATTAGATAGAAGAAAGAGAACTGGGCATGCCCTAGCACAAAGTGACAGAATACGAGTACAAAACTTGTTAATAGTTCGTGTCTTTTCTTATGGAGTACAAAACCCGCAGCCCCAAAACAACCCCCAAACTCTCTAACCAAAACGCCTTCTTAGTTGTCTTTTCTTATGGAAGTTGTGGCATGGTTGACAAAACCAATATGCACCATGGCTGAGATATTGGGGTAGAACAAAGGAGCCTTTTGTCCATCAAGGTTGCGAACCTATTGGTGTTTGTAACCTAAGGTCCATGAAGTCGAGATAGACAAGTGACAACAGTAATTAGGAAGGCATGCAAGTTCATTTGAGGAAAACAAAATAACAGGTTGCCGTCGAGGGAAGTCGAAGTGGAACGAGAGAACAAACCACCATGAAAAACCTACTCGAGATCACACTGTTTGAGGCTCTACTTGTAAAAATATGA
Organism: Avena sativa; assembly: GCA_916181665.1. Lineage (NCBI taxonomy): Eukaryota > Viridiplantae > Streptophyta > Magnoliopsida > Poales > Poaceae > Avena > Avena sativa. The sequence continues at coordinate 328,850,374 of OV702284.1, read as the reverse complement.
GATGACTGTTCGTGTCGTATGATGTTGGATTCCAAATTTGATCCATCCATGTGTGTTTGGACTTTGGAGCTCGAATGTGCGCCGAGCGGAACCTGACATTTGTTTCTTTTCTGAAAATGAATTTTGCATTTGTTGGGTTCACCATCACCATATATCATGATTTTAATTGTTATCTTGTACCACTCTGGCCGGCTCTCCTATGAAGTATGTGCTGAGAAAAAAAGTTAGAGCGAATTCCACTTTTTACCCTCTATTTTTGCATTTGTGATACTAATTATCCTATGTTGTGAAAATTCATCTAAATTACCATGTTTGGAAACTTTAAACCCTTATTTTCTGATGCATATCTATTGGGCAAGCTGTGAGGTGACGATTGAACTTTGAAATTATCGAGATGACAACAAAGAATAAAATATTTGGTGCAGAGAAGGATAGATATGATCGACGACGACGTTCTCCGATTTTGACATATTTTGTGGCGGCACATTGTCCTAACATGTCAGTCTTATCCAAGAACACGTGTTAAATGCTAAAACGGGACAAAATCATGCTTAGAATTTTCTTAAATAGTACATTCGGGTACAACTTCTACCAAATGGGGTAATTAGTGTCTCAAATGCACAAATAGAGGGTAAAAAGTGAAAGTCACTCAAAATGTTACTTCATCGTCTCAAAATAGATGTCTTAGATTTATTAAAATTTGGATGAACCTATATACTAAATAGTATCTAAATTCATCTAAATTTTGATAAATCCGAAACATCTATTTTAAAACGGAGAAAGTAGTAGTGGGTACATAGAAAACAGGTTCCTAGGCTTTACATATGCAGTTTGCATAAGTGATCAAGATCTTTCAAAACATCTTCAGATTAAAGAGCACACACATACTCATTGAGGGAAAACGATGCTAGGGCCCTTGACTTGGTAGTGTTGAGAGAAATTAAGTGACACTAATTAATTGAGTTGCTGACATTCATTGACTTATTATACTGGACGCTGATGCGTTCGTTTAGGGTTAGGAAGACGAGGATCGTCAACGGGACCAGCCTGGCCGTGCGTGCTGGCTCAGGTCTGTGTGAACTAGAGGTTCAGGTATTACTTCTACTACTACCTCCGTCTCAAAATAGATGTCTCACAAATCTAAGACATCTATTTTAAGGCTGAGAAAGTACTCTCTCCGATCCATATTAGTTAACTCAAATTTGTCTTGATATGGATATATCTAGCATTAAAACTTGACTAGATACATCTATATTAAATAAATCTAAGTCAAGTAATATGAGCCAAAGGAAGTATTATTTCTTTTTAGAACAAAAGAATAACTCCGACGAGAAGAATCTACTGTACATGTTTGTCAAAAAAAAAAAGAGAAGAACAATCTACATTGGCCGATCGTTGCATTTCAGACTAGGAACTAGTCACGGATGATAGAATAATCATTTGGTTGGGCGAGACATGTCTGAAGAGCCAACACCACGACGTCGCTGCCGCCGGAACGAAGGTGCAGGCAAAGGCGGACGCGAACTGAACGAAGTTCCTGCGGTGGACCAGGGGGCATCGGATAATAATTTGGGGTGTCTTGTACTGTCGGTGGTCTTTGGAATGCCCCGATATGGGGCAATTTTTGCCTAGCATCCGCTAAAGTCTTTGGGGGCAGCTTTGGGGCCCCAATGGAGATGCTCTAATAAGTAGAGCAGATGAAATCGACCTGGGAGTAAACATTAGCTAGAAATTAGTTCAATCATGCGCAATCCCGGTGGTGATGCAGCACTGGAGTAAATAATGGTTCAACAATTTGACTCTAGACTAGAAGATTATGTACTATATAATAATTATTATGTTTTTAAAGGAGGGTACATTCAAAAGGTTGCATAAATATGACCAATACTTCCAAGTGAGGTTAAGTACCCCGAGCGAGACAACAAGAAATTTTCAGCACCAAAGTTGTATGGTGAGTACATGAAGTTAGAAACATCATAAATTCCATTCAATAGTATAAGCATGAGGCTACAATGAGGTATGACACTAGAAAAATGACAATGAATAGGAATTATTCTAAATGGTGTTGCTACGTTTTGAATGAGGTAGGCTTTAGTTACTACTTACATTGCATAGCTGAATAATGGAAAGTTTCTAGAGTGCAAAAAATCATGTCTTGTTTCCTCCGGGAGAACACTAGTTTTTTTAATTTTTTGACATTTCAAAATATGTTTTCTCATAATGTCTTGTTTCCTCCCGGAGAACACTAGTTTTTTGAATTTTTTGACATTTCAAAATCTTTCGGAGGCGGCAATTCGGCTCATAGGTGCAAATGCACCGATTGTGAGAAAACATATTTTGAAATATTAAAAAAATCGAAAAATTCTTTGTATATACATTCAAACATTTTATGTTGGTTCACAAGTTTTCGGGATGAAAGAACATTTTATGTGTTGTGTATAAAAAGACAAAAAATGTCATGTGAGTAGTCGTATTCCCGTGACACATTTTATCTTTTTATATACGATACATAAAATGGTCTTTCATCCTGAAAACTTGTGAACCAACATACAATGTTCTAATATATATGCGGATTTTTTTAAATTATTTTTGACATTTCAAAATATATTTTCTCACAATGGGTGCATTTGCACCTGCGAGCCAAAGTGGATATCCCTTTTTGGTATGAAATATATTATCATAAACAATGTTTGAATATACATCGATATTTGTATGACTGCACAGGCCAAATTGGATGATATAGCTAGTGATTCAGACATAGTGTCATCTTTCAATATAAATTGGTGATGCCAAATAGTGATTCAGATATAGCTAGTGCTTTCCTCCTTGAGAATGCTAGTTTGGTACGGAATAATATCACAAATAGTGTGTGAATATCCGTCAATATATGCATGAGCGCATGGGCCAGATTGGATGATATACCTAGTGCTTCACACATAGTGTCAAGTTTCAATATAAATTGGTGAGGCCACGAAATGTTTTTGTTCTACATGTTGCTCTTGAGCCATTGCTAGTTGTTTATGTTATGGAAGTTGATAGTTGCCATGGTCGACAAAGGCAATATGCAACATAGTGAGGTATTGGGGAAGAACAAACAAGCTTTTCATTCATGAACATGAAGATCAGTTGTGCTCTATAACCCGAGATGCGCGAGGCGAAGACAGAAACATGACAACCAATAGTAGGACGCCGTGCAAGCATTTTCGAGAGAAACAACCGAGACTGTAGGGAAGTCAAAATCAAACGGGAACCAAAGGCGATGAGGGTCCTGTCCGAGGCCAAGTCGCCTATGTCTGTACATGTATAGTGCAAGATCACTGGTTTGAGGTCGTAGATGTTGGATGCTAATTCTTGTTGTCCATCTCGGTGTCCAGACCTTGAATGTGCACCAAGAAGGAAATTTGCTTTTACCAACACATTACCACTATGGCACTATATATCTCATGATTGTAATCATTATGTTTTTGTTGCTCTGGCTCATCTATGAAGAATGCGCTGTAAAAAAAGTTAGTACAAGGTATATATATATATATAATATATATATATATATATATATATATATATATATATATATATATATATATATATATATATATATATATATATAAAACTGAGTTTCCCTAGCTCCGTGGTAATTAAGAGCGCAAAGGCATCATATCACCAAGTGCATGTAAGGGCATGTACAGTGGTCTAGACAGTGGCCGTCTGTAACACATGTCCCTGTCACCTATAGATGGTCCGAAAGACAGCAAATACAGTGGGCCGTCGTTTTTGTCGTACAAATTTAGCCATAGCATAGAGCTAAGAGCACCTACAATGTTATTGTGGCCAAATCTGACACACGGTGCTATTTGGCAACGGGGTGGAATTTAGCGAGAGCTCTACAACGTCACTGGTTCCAAATATCTGTTTTGTGGGTCCCTATACTGACACAAATAACATACTAGAAAAAAATTCTTATTTCCTACCGGTCTCTCTCTCACCTCACTTATCTTATCTCCCACACCTAAATGCTATCTTCTCCTATAAAAATCCCCATCGGGCTGCTTCTCCTCAAAGGATTGAAGTCACGTCGTGCAAGAACCTGGCCATGGATTGAGCTCATGTCGTGAGCACGGCCACCTTGTCCATGTACTCCGCCTCTGCGCTCCACTGTTTATCTTGGGATTGACTTCTCCACTGTCTCGCGCCGTCGGTATGCACGCTCCGATCCAGATCGACGCGCTCGACACGCTTCAGCCACCACCTCCTTCGGGTGCGCTGTCCATGCAAGGTGTCCCTTGTCCAACTCCGTGCATCTCTCACCAACTCAGCCAAGGTCGCCGCCTGAGCTGTGGCTTCGTTGGAGACTTCCAACCCAAAGCACGAGATGCAGCAACGTTTGGAGGCGTGGGAGAGAATGATTTTTTTATCCCATCGTCGGATTTGGCATCGGAGCACGGAGTTGCGCCGATTCCCTATTTCTTCCAAAATGGAACTACCCTTGCAGCGTTGGGAACTAGTTTCAAATGCTAAAAAGCTAAAATAGAACCATTTTTGGCACAACGTTGTGGGTGCCCTTATTCAGCTTTCGAAATTCACCAAAACAGATGATTCCAAACTAGAAAACAACCAAGCTAGTGATGCGTATAGAGTGAGGTCCTGCAAGCATAGACGAAGGCCGAACTTGGTTCACGCGACGCTGGCGGCTAGAGCTGTACGCCGGCGGCAAGAATGAACGGAAGGAAAAAAAGGAAAGAGACAAAGAGCATGAAACAAATCGATCCCAATTCTTTGCATGTTTCCATCAAAAGCCGACTTGATTAATCGATCCATCAAGTACGCGAGTTGCCTCTACTCGCCCTCTACAAGTCGTAGCTCACGCCGGAATCTCCGCCGCGCATCCTTCACCTTGCTTTTTAAACTGCGAATTTTTTTGCGAAACTTCAACCGAATCTGATCCTCTTTAAAACTAATGGAATCAGATCCCTGGGGTTAGTGCCATTTTTAACGGCACCAAGACGAAGCAGCTGTGAGATAGCCTCGGGAGGTCGACGCCATTCGACGCCATATCACATGGCGCCGACCGCATGAGACTGCCTCCCAGCCGCTTCGTCTTAACACCAATTTGCACATCTTTGACGTCATTTTAAACGGCGCCGACCCCAGGGGTCAGATTCCGAATTAGTTTTGAAGAAGTCAGATTCGGTTAAAGTTTCCATATTTGGACAGATTTGGCAAAAAATACCTCAATAGACGGACTCAGCAGTTTCTCATTTCCTCTCTCCTCCACATAATTTATTTTCCTACTAGATGGTCTCTCTTACTGACGGCTGACTGGATACCACTATACATGCCCTACGAAGTAGAGGAGTTGGAAACCGACAGACTAAACAGAAAATGTACTAGCGAAGCAACTTGTTGTGGTGCGGAGACATACGGAAAACCTTGAGCCGCCGCCTCTCCCTCGTCTCCTCCACAAATCGGTTCCCCCTCCTTCGGCCGGCTTCGCCGGTATCAGGAGGGGCGAGGAACTCGATTTATGAATGAAGTTTTCAGTAAAATTAGTGTTTTGAAAGATTAGATTGGAATTTTGGTAGTCAACTTTTTTGATCTATATTCAATGAAGATGCCTACAATACGTGATCTTTAGCCTTTCGTTCGACAACGAGAAGAGTTTGAAAATCTCGGTGTTTTATTAGTTTTTTTTAAACTTTATTTTGTAATTGCTGGAGACAGTCTATATATCTTTACCATATACTATATGCTACTACGAATATATCGTGGTATTGATGGTAAAAAAACAGAAAACGTACAAGTGAACATTTTCTGTATATATCTCACCACATATCCGTGATCATTTGACCAGACTTGTTTATTTCTCTTCGAATTACTTTGGAAACAAATCTGGTGAGGCATCATCATCTCACGTCACACGTAATTCTCCTCACACGTTTCCGTGGTCACCGTCTCCAACAAAAACCGCGAAGAGTCTCGAGCCGTCACGCCTGAGCCTGACGGACGGACCCGAACGCAACGCACGCAACCGCTGCCCGACCAACCACGCGTCGGACTCCACCTCGAGCCCGAACCGGTCAGCAAACCGACTCCTCCTTCCAGAAGATCCCCGTCCCGTCGCGACACGCTCGGAATCTTCGGTGAAAGCCGGCCCCCTTCCTCCCCGCATCGCCCTACGCCATCAGCGGCCACGTCGCCCACGTGCACCATCCGACGGCCCGGAGAGCCCCGCACGGCTCCGAAACGGAACGGGTCCAGAAGCTTCCGCCACTAATTTCTCCGGTTTAATAAATTTAATTAACTCTCCCCGTTTCCATTATTTTTTATTTATTATCTCTCGCTCGCGCCTCTTGTCGCTCCGTATTTCCGCCTCTGGTCGCTCGCTCGTCCTCCCAGATCCGCGCGTGTTCCGTTACTCTCCTGTTCCTCTCCGGCGTCGTCTTCCTCCTCCTCCTCCAGATTCGACCACTGGTCAGTGCGATTTCTACGCGAGAATAATGGCAGAGGTATGAATCCGTTCGCTCCCCCCTCTCTCGATTCATTCTTTGTTCCGTACGCCGTTTGGTCGCAGTCGTCGATCGAGTCTGGTCGGGATCTGACGCCGCTCGACAATGGCAGGAGGGTCACAAGGTGTCGCTCAACGTGTACGACCTCAGCAACGGCCTCGCGCGCCAGCTCTCCACCTCCTTCCTCGGCAAGCCCATCGAGGCCATCTGGTCAGTAATCCCCCCCTCTCCCTCCCCCAACCGAATCGCGGCTCCAAACCAGATTCGATTTTGACCCGGTCTGACGCGTCCCTGGATTGGATTTGGATTTTCTCCTCCTCAGGCACACGGGCGTGGTGGTGTACGGCAACGAGTACTTCTTCGGGGGCGGGATCCAGTCGACGGCGGCGGGCGCGACGCAGTACGGCCGCCCCGTGCGGGTCGTGGACCTCGGCGTCACGCACCTGCCGCGGGAGGTCTTCGAGGACTACCTCCGCGACATCGCGCCCAGGTACACCGCCGAGACATACCGCCTCATGAGCCACAACTGCAACAACTTTAGCAACGAGGTGGCGCAGTTCCTCGTCGGCGCCGCCATCCCCGACTACATCCTCAGCCTCCCCAACGAGGTCATGTCCAGCCCCATGGGCCCGCTCATCATGCCCATGATCCAGAACCTCGAGGCCACGCTCCGGAACAATACCGCGCCGCAGACCACGCAGTTCGTGCCCACGCCCGCCTCCGTCTCTGTCACGCCCCCGGCCGCGGCAGCGGCAGCGGTGGCCAGCAAAGCTACTGCTAGTACTACTACAGCTCCAGTTTCTAGAGCGGCAGTCCCGGACTCTCCCACCAAGCAAGAAGAAGAGAAGAAGGCCGAGAAGGAGACCCAGCAGAAAGCCAAGGCCACTGCCGCTGACCCGCTCGGGAACATGAGGGGGAAGGTGCAGGAGGAGGTGATGAAGGAGTTCGCGGCCATCATGGCCAGCGGGACGCTGCGGGCGAGCGAGGCGGCGGCGCTGGCCATGCGCCGGGTCATGGAGCGCCATGGCGATGCCACCGGTATGCAGCAGGCCTAGTGGCCCGCGACCACCGGACATGGAATTCTGAACTTTTGATGGAATGGCAAACTGGGATGAATTTGGGAACAAATTGCATGATTGCTTGCTTTTGCTTGTTTAACAGCACGTTGCAAGGACACCTAATTTTATTTTTACGATTGTTTTGATGCTGCTTGTGACCGGATGAACTGCTGATCTGACGAATAACTGGTGAAAACTTGGTGCTACTGGATCATGGTTTTGGCTGAGTACCTTTTATCTATAGTTGAGTTACTGTTGTGTTGTGCATTGGGTCTGCTAGAGTTGAGCATTGTGTTTTGAAGTACATACTATTATTTTGCTGACACAACTTATGGTGTATTCTACAAGTTCTTCTAGAACAGCTATAATAGCAGCATGGTCATATGCATGTCTATAATGAAGGTAAAATCCATCAGCGGTTTAGCAAGTGTACAATATCATAGACTACATGTAAATGCACATGAACTTAAAGCATCTCTAACAGCTGTCACAAAATAGGGCAGCAGATTTTGGAAATGCGGCAGTAGTTTTTCAGATTTGGGCAGCAAAACGGCTGTCGCTTTACTAGGTGCCCCATTTTGCAGCATTGACTACGGCTATCCTAAAATCCGAAGACCTTGAACGGATCAGACGGTCGCCGCAGGCCGAGCCTTGAGAACTTGCTAGGAGCCAAATTTTAGTTAATTTTTTTCCAATGTCACACCAAATAATTCACAAAGACAATTTTCAGTCAAATCTTAGCAATTTTGGTCAATCATTAGCTAATATCTGTTATCGCAAAGAATCTTCAGTCAAATTCGTGGCAGCTGCCTCCGCCTACCGTGGCCCCTCTCTTGCACCATGGCCAGCGACCCCGACCTCGCCCCTCTCCTTCACCACAAATGACGCCCTTGCCTCGCCCCTTTCTTGTAGCATGGCCGTTGATGTGGCGCCCAACTAGTGCACCCCCGGCCACGCGCATCCCCTACACCACTGCCACTCGCGCCGTCGACCACTTGACGTTGACAGGCCACATGCTAGGTCAGGGTGGCGGCGGCGGTAAGAGGAGCTGGGGGAGAGCGGCACCAAAACCAGATGAGGCAGCTGCTGGAGATGCTTCCAACCCCCCCCCCCCCCCCCCCCCTCCCCGCGCATCAATTGGTAGTTATTCATGGCCCATGCTCTATTTTAGGGCGGCTGTTAGAGATGCTCTTATATGCACGACAACAATGCAAATTGGATGAACCGGGCAGGACCATCTTCTTTCAGTATAAATTGATGTGTTAGGCCGAGGTATCCATTTGCCATCGTTGTCATATGTTTGAAAACTGATATTGAGCCGATGAGGAATACTGAGATATTGGCGAAAAACAAACAAGCGTGGCACTACTAGATGTCAAGACTACTTGGATGTTTGTACTTCGAGATCCCTGAAGAGATACTAGTCGCTGCAAATTTGTTACTGGAAAACAATTGATTGTGGCGCCGCAAAATCTTGCTACCTGCGAGTGCGAACAGGGTAGGACACCCCTCGCGCGTTGCAGCTCGTCTGTGTATAGACCAAGTAGCTACCAGGCATTAGGTCCATGATAAAAATGGAACAAGGTGGTGTCAATAGGGTGGCAGTAAACTGTCATAGCAACCGGTTGCGAGTTGTACTCAAAAACAAGTAAGTGTAATTTCTCCTAAACAATAGAGAGAATAGGTTGACATTGGGAGAAAGCAATTACTAGTTATATCATCTGCCTGAATCTCGAGACGTTCCTCAAGTCAATCATATACTGTACTTTTTTGAGATATACCTAAATAATCTAAAATAATCTAAATCCTTTCAGGCTATGTTCAATTTTTAGAGAAGTATAACCCCTGCAGGGAACTAATCCGCCTAGGTTTTTGGTGATCCCGGACCATCACCCTAATCCCTTACGCTCCTTAGGCTAGTCATAGTGGGAGTAACTTTAGTAGTAACATAGTCTTACATGTATTGCCAACTAAGCATTTAGATGACATGACATGCAATTAAATGATGAGAGAGAGCCTTGTGGTAACTAGCTATGTTATCGTAACATCACATATTTTAAGACAAAATGAGTCTATATTATAATAAATAAGCCTTTGCATGACACCAACATATATTATTTTCCACTATGAAGATATAATGGAGAGTAACATACACATGTTACTACTCCAAGTTACTCCCATTATGACCAGCCTTACCCACTTCATGTCTTCGATCCTATCTCGTTCGGTTACACCACGTGGTTGGCATGGCTCGGATGAGAATTCCATTAGCTCCAAGTCAGATTAGCTAAAATATTTACATAATGAACACGCATTACTAGTTTGTAAGTTTTGTACACTAAAATTTAAGTGTTGTCACCCTTGCCGATCAAGCAATTTGGCAAATATAATGTCAGGAAATGATATATATTATTCAACACTAAAAATGTACTTCCTCCAGCCCGGATTACTGTTTGTCGGCCGGCCGGCCGCTTCCCATTCCCCTGCCCAGGCTGGCCTCGTGGGCGACCTTATTGAGCTCGGCCCTGAGGGCGCCTCCATCATTGAGCACGGCCACCGTCGGCCGTCGAGCTTCGGCCTCCTGTTCTTCGACACCCACTCCACCACCGCTCCGCCACCGTTGACCGTGCTGTCCGCGCCCCTCCACGTCGTGGTTTGGGACGTCGCCGACGCCCTCCCTGGACACGCCTTTGCCTCGGCAAGAACTTCCATACCTGCAATCCAGATAGCCATTTACAGTTATTACTGTCTAAATTGGCGCTTGAATTGGCAGCTGAAACTGAACCACATAGTCATGGTTCCTTTGCTAATACTGGTAGCATGATGTTCATGTCTAAACTGAACCACATAGCCATAATGCAAATCCTTCGACTGCCTAAATGCGGTGAACTGTAGTAATTCTTACCTGACCAAGCTAAGCTCATCACGGTGCAAAGTTGTGGCATCCCGAAAAACCACTACTAGAAAATCGCGTTGTTTTTGTGCATTGCATCATCATGACATCATCATGCATCTCATTGACTAAAACTATTTTGTTCAAACCTACTTTTGCTTTCTACAAAGATCCCTTTCTATTTCAAAATAATCCCCGGACCCTTCCGGATATTTTGTTTGTCTAAAAATAAATTGCACAAGTCTTTTAAACAATACATAAAATTTTATATTATTTTAGGGGGCAGCCAAACCGGGCCGATCCGATCCAGTCGGCCACCCCCAGTACAAAATCGGGCCACCTAAATCTTTTCCTACCCAGTCCTATTCTACCCACTCTGCCTCCACCTCATCCCACCCAATAGCCTGCCGCCACCTCATCACTCCCTTCCCCCTATCCTATCCCAGCCCGCCACCTCATCCTACCCCCACTCCCCACTTCCCCCCAACCGACCAGGCCCACCTGGGCGGGGCCCCCAACGCCACCTGGCCAACCCCCTCTCTCTCTCCCCACCGATCCCCACCCTCCTGGCCCCACCCGGTCCCACCTCCCCACCTCCCGCTCCTCTCCCCTCGCTCAATCTCCTCGCCCGGCCTCCTCCCTCTGCCCCGTACCACAACCGCCCGCCACCAGGGACCCCGAGCCCCGCCGCCGCTGCCGGCCCCCCCGACGCGTCCCCGCGAGCAAGGTCGTCGCCCGGCCTCCTCCCTCCGGCCTTCCCTCCCCGCTGCCGTGTTCCCCTCTTCGGACACCGCCACCGGACACCATCCTCGCCGCTGGCCTCCCTCTGTGTCGCCGCCCTGTGGCCTCGCCTCCGAGCCGCCGCAAGCACCGCGCTCCGCCTCGCCGGTCCCGCCTCCCGGTCGTCGCTGCCGCCCCGTCGTCCCCGGGCGCCTCTCCCCAACCTCTGCTTCCACGCCGACCGCCCTCCTCCTCGTCGCGGCTGCCGTGCCCGTCTCCGGTGCTCCCCGCCCCCCTCTAGCTCCGCCACCGCCGGCCTCAGGCCCTCCCGACGCCAGCGCGCCCCCCTGCGGCAGCCCTTCTCGGCCTCCTTCCTACGAGCTAGGCCACGTCGCTCGGGTCCTTCCGCCTCGGTCCGGCCGCCCGAGCTTGCCCTGTCCCGTGGCCGAGTCCGGCCGTCACCTTCCCGTCTGCCTCGTAGCAGGACGCCGCCCTGAAGCTCCGGCCTGCGCCTCCTTCTCTGGGCCACGGCCGAGCACGCCGCGCCTCCTCCGCCCTGCCCTCACCTTCCTCGTCGTCCGCGAGCTTCCGCGAGTGGGCCCTGCAGCGTCGCCTCTCCCCGGCTCCCTGCCGCTAGGCTCTGCCCCAAGATGCCGATCGAGTTGAAGATGGAGGCAACGTGTCCAGGTGTTGGGCTTGTTGGACCACAATATCTCAAAGATACACGGATGTGGCAAGACGCCTAACGATTTCTTCACGAACACTCGGCTAAGGCCTCCCGACAAGATCTTCTACTCGGAGCACCAAGTACTCCGCTTCGGAACCGAAGACCGAAACCGATAACCGCCAAGAACCACGACACGGATACACCGAGTTCTCCATCGAGGACACCAAGGCCGTCGACATGGAACCGAAGGACATCAAGCACTTCACCCCGGACGTCAAGTCTGACCCGAACCGCGGACCCGACAAGGTCTTCACGACGACAAGAACGACAACGACCAGGACGAATCCGATGCGCCCCAACACCGAACCAAGTCCTTCTTCGCGGAACGCCAAGATCTACTCTGTTATCCGAGAACGATCCCGCCGAGACCGAACCCCAGATCCGGACCCCGAGACCGAACCCGAACCCCGGAACCCCAAGATCGCCATTCGATGTGTGACCCCTATCCGACACCCTATATTTTATAATATATGACATTATGAAATGTTGCATGTAAATCATTCATACTCGCATGCATATCATTTGGTTTTGGGGGCCTTATGCCGTTTCACCTAAATTAAATATGGGGCCCATATGCGGGCAAATCTAGTCTCATATTGGCCTCATTTCAATTTGTGTAGCGAACCAGTAACTTATCTTGCCCTGTTATTACAACATTTAAAATGCGGGGTACCTAAACAACTGGAACCATATATTTAATTGTCGGTACCCCCGGTTCCGCTTAATATTGCCTAATTGCATCGCACCTTTGCCATGTCATACCTCATACATGCATCATGCCGAATTTCTGCCGTAGTATTAAATATTGCATCCGGTGTTTATTCTAGTGTTTTGCTTCTTCGCGGATAAGGCCGTTGAGTGGATGTGAGCTTCGCCCCGATCTTCGGATGAACCTTCGACAATGTTTTTAGGCGAGCATCTCCCCCTTTCTACCTATCTTACTTTTATAGTATTTATTCCCTCCTGTTGATCTATTGCTATTTGTGTTGCGATGCTCTAGCTTTCGTACCCGTGATATCCCTTGCAGCCTTATATTGCCTTGGACACCTCCTATTACCTGTTGTTTGGTAGATAGTTGGACCTGCGCGTCGTAGTCGCTTGCTCAAGTGCTGTTGCATGTCGTCAAGTACCACAGTTGTTGGAGTATTGCCGTGTGTTTATTGTTGGAGATGATCAAGACTTTAATTATTGTTTAACAACTAAAATTGAAGTAGGTAAATGCAGAGGCACATGTGGGCAATAGATGTTATTTGGTTGTTAACCGTCCACTTGTGTCCCGTAGGACCCCGAGTACTTGATACCTGTTCCTTGATTATTCGCGCTATCCACATCCGGGAGGATTATGGGACCCCCCTGAGCCAGAGCTTGATTCATTCTTATTTCTTGGGGCCACAAACTAGTTTGAGGTTTTATTTACTATCATGTACTTATGCCATGCTTTACCGCTTTATTTACGATTGTGCGAGGAGCACCTGTACTGTTTAGGATCGGGACACGATTTCGCGGTATCGACAAGCCCAGTCACACTTTCGGGTTCCCAGTCGTTTACAGCCGTCCACCCAAACCTTGAGTCCGTCTCGGAGTCAGCTAGCTTTGTTGCAGGTGTACTCAACGGGGTGGCCCCCTAAAATATTTCTGAATCTTGTGATTGCTTTGTCGTGAAGGCCTCGTTGGGTTTTGATTTGGTTTTTCCGAGGTTGATCGAGTGTGTGTTGCTATTTGTGCACCCCTGCAGGGTAAAACTTTCTGAAAGCCGTGTCCGCAGTTATGGACGACTTGGAGCACAGTATCTCGATCATAGACAACTATAACTAAAGTAGTGCTATAAATTTGACTTTATAATGACTAGTAATCAGCTTCACTATAATGGAATGGCTAAATAAAATTGCCAACAATTGCTTGTTTGGGTTGTCGCTTGCGACCATTGTATCTGACTAGTAAGTATTGCAACTATAACGGAATGGCTAAATAAAAGTACCAACAACTACTGGGTTTTGGGGATATCTCATGCTTATTGTATCTGACTAGTAAGTGTTGCAACTACAACGGAATGGTTAACTAAAAATGCCCACTGCTTATTATATCAGGATGACTATCTATACCTGACTAGTAATTGCCGCAACTATAACAGAATGAATAAAATTGCCAACGGTGTGAGTTCCTCGGTTGACTTCCTCGTTTGGTTTCGAGGGGGAAACACCAGGATGGGTATGTTCGGTGGTAGCATCAGGTTGGTTCCGAATAGGTCTTTCTTATCCCTCTCTAATAGCCGACAGTTATATCAAGTCTCTATAGGTTGTTTAGTGCATGCTGCGCTGCCGCTTCAGTCCACCATACCTATGTAGGCGAGGACCGCCGAATTCTAGTCTCGCCGTGTACTGGCCTCAGTACTGACCACTCTCTCTTTTTTCTTTGCCCTTTGTCGGCACCCCTTTTGTTTTAGCAGGTTTCGACGTCGTTAGCAGGGTTACCCTTCCGGCTTGGCCTGGGCAGGGTTATGGACGCCATTGGTTATCCTTCAGGGCTCTTAGCCCCATTTGCATCTTGTCCGTAGCTGGACGCTCTATTGTTTTCAAGGTGATTTGGATCTTTGTTCTGTATATCTGTATTCTTGACTCATGGAGTCGTGTTGTATATATATCTGTTCTATGGGTCCCATCGAGGACTGTTGTGTAATGTTATTACTTCGTTTTCCACCCGCACGAAAGTGCCTGGTGGGCACCTTTGAATCGTTTCTATGCGGGTTTGGCGGGAAGCGCTGAAACTTGCATAGGGTCGATTCTGAGGGTGTTACAAAAGTTGCATCCGAAAGTATGACATACCTGATATAACTTTAGGATGTGCAGTTTGTGAATTGGCTCTTTCCTTTCCTGATATAGGATAAATGGTTTTCCTGCCTACATAGAAGTCCATTCATGAGCTTCTTTAGCTTTTGTTAGCCAACACGGGGAGCATTAAAAAACTTACACGGAGGGCATTGAAAAACTTACAAAATGCAACAAACAGAAATGCTGGCATTTTCTTAAAGATCAGTTACATCAAACATGTATGTCAACTCAATTGCTAGAAGATAATTTGAAGTGCTAGAACAAGGATCAGTGCTGGAACCAATTGTTCAGTATAAATTTTAGTGTAAACCATCCTCTGTAGGTTTGTTTCCCTGACCGTGTATCCAGTAGATGAAGGCAATCATAGTTATAGGTGATAAGAAATGTAGTCAAGCAAGTAGGCCAGACATTATAACTAGTCAATAAGAAGCAGTACTGTACCCAATTGATGCTAGCACTAATATAACTAATTCATAAGTGGCTAGCCAATTACTGGCAGAAATACTACCTTAGATGTAACTAAGATCCTTTTCATGTTTGGGTGGTAATAAACTTTCAAAAGTGAAGACAGAATATAGATGACCGTAGTCCAGGTATCTCTGAATAAAAGGAAGGGTTGTATCTCTAATCCATAACAAAGTATAAGCATTACTCCAATATTATAAAAATCTGGTAATTAGTGAATTAGAAGAACAAGTGGTACTGTCATTGTTGACCTGCTAGTACAAGTACACATTTAGTGTATTAACAAAGAAGAGAAGAGGAATTGTTGACCTGATGGTACAAGTACAAGTGGCACTGTCAATTTTTGAACTCAAGCATGGTATGTTGATCTATCTTTTCAAAAAAATAGAAGCTATTTGCGATGTCAAGAATATGTCCAGAAATATAGACAAGACATGCTTGAGTATAAACTAGTATAAACTAGTTCTTGTCGTAATATTTGCGATGTCATAATGTTGTGATTTCATCTAGCTGTTCTTGTTCTTGAGTATAATGTTGTGAATCCATGGCAGCGGCAATTAGATCCAACAAGATAAGATCCTACCATCAACTAAAAACTAAGAACAAGTTAACCAGACCAGCTGAACTAAGAACAAGTTGGACGTATATGATATCTACATGTTATTGACAGAGGATATTCCCTGCTCAGTTTTTACCATCCAACAAATCTAAAATCTCAGGAGTGATGTACTACCTATACCTAGTTATATTTGATTGGCTCATTTGCATTAGAAAAATTGTTTGTATTAAGAGATGCACTTCTACGGAACTTTTCTGAGCTTTCATGTACACCAAGTTTTGCAGCAAAGTGACCACAATTGGGCAGGCTTTGCAAGGCTATAGTAATTTAGCACTGCAAATATTAAATTAATAATTATTGGCACTGATTTTTGTCATTGTTATTCCACTTTTCCTCATCAACATTTCTAAAATTGACCAATCAAAATTGTATTAATCAGAATACCAAAATATCAACAGGGAGAAGAGAAATCATCAATCTTTAATCTGCAAGCGAAGCAAAAGCATTGTATACATTATGTTCAACCCTCACATCAAAGAACAAGAGCAAGACCAACCAAGAACCCTAAAAATTCATAGCTTAGGGGAGAGGAGAGGTGAAGGAAGAGGAGTTGATTTACCTCACGGAAGGACGCCTTTGGATAGGAGGGGGACGCCCGTGATGGGTTGTTTTATTGGCCGCCGAGCTCGCAACGTAGCCCCCTATAGGTCGCCGTCAAGCTCGCGCCGCTGTAGCTCCACTTTACCTGGAGATGCCTCTGACTAACACCGACACAGATGGAGTAAGGAGGGGGCTTGCAACGGCCTTCATCTCCTCCTGTTACTTCTGCTGCCGTTGATCCCTCCGTCCCTGCTGCCCGCCGATGTTGTCACCTCCCAGTCGCGTGACGAAAGGTGGGGGACGCTACGATTGACTTTCGTCGCACCAATTCGGGATAGATTCCATAGGGAGGGAGACGATTGTTTTTTCCCCGGTGGAAAGGCGGGGTTTGGAAGGGATTAGACGGGGATACAACCCATGGCGTGTGTAACCGAACACATCAGAGAGCGTGGGCGGGTTGAAATCCCCGGCCGATCCACGGGGTTTCGACCTTGATCCCGTCGGGGGTGGGATCAACGGCCTCAGTGAAATTGGTACATACCTAATCCAAGTCCCCTCTATACACGACACCTAAATTTGATCCACGGACAAATTCCCTGCCTCCCACTTGGCCATGTCGCCAAAAGATTTGAGAAAAAAAATCAAGGAACATGTTTTCGTACACGTTTTGTTAAGAAACGGTGGTGGGCGCGACGCCTTACGACTGGTGGTGGACGTAGGCATGATGCCCTACCACGGGAGGTGCTTGAGGACTATCTGCAAATAAGTGTACTTCTAGCATTGTATTAAGTTAAATTTAATAACCTTTGACTAACTTTATTGAAAAGTGTAGCAATATTTATGACACTAAATTGATACCACTATATTTGTTTTCAAATCTAGTTTCATAATATAAATAATTATATATAATATATATATATTAATATATTTATCTAAAAGCTAGGTCAAATTTAATAAAGTTTAATTTAAACAAAATCTAGAAGTACACTTAGGGAAGACCTCCGCGCACTACACCGCCAAGACCTACCGCCCACTCACCTAACAGTAAAAACTTCAGGCCATGAAGTTCCTTGTGAGCGCCGACATCCCAACGACGTCATGTCAAGCCCCATGGGGCCGCTCATCATGCCCATGATACATAACCTCGATCGAGGTCACACTCCGGAGCAACACCACGCCGCGGACCACAACATAGTTTGTGCCACGCCGGAATCCGTCTCCGAGACGCCCTTGACAACAGCTAGCAAAGCTCCTGCTAGCTAGTCCCACTTCAGCCGTCACAACTAGTTTAGTGGCTGCGGGCTCTTTTTCCAAGAGAGAAGAGCGTGGTGACTCAGGATGAAGGTTTTGAAGCAAAAGTGTTTATTAGAACATCTAGATTAGCAGCAAGCTCATATGCCAGTCAACAATGCAGCCAAAGCACATCAACAGATACATGACGGCAACGCAAAATTGGATGAACTGGCTAGCACTCCATCTGTCCAGAAATAAGTAACTTGGATTTGTCTAAATTCGCATATATCTATACGCGTTTTAATGTATAAATATTAAAAACATATGAATCTAAACAAGTCTAAGTCATTTATTTCCGGACGGAAGGAGTATAACCCAAAGGCATCTTCTTTGGATGAACCGGCCAGTACTTTCAATGTATATTGGTGAGGCGGTCAGGCAGAACTCACGGAAATGCAGGAACATGCATGTCATGCTTCCTCCCCAAAAAAAAAAAAACTGTGCAACAGAATTCTCGAAAACAAAAACTGTGTGCAACACAATTCTCGAAAAAAAAACTGTGTGCAACACATGCATGACTGCTGTGCAAAATCGGATGACCTGATAGTAAAATGGAAATGCCTCATCTGATTTCAATATATGCTGAGACGGCTAGGGCGCTAGGAAGAGCCATTTGTAGTTCTCTTCATTTTTCCATCTTCATTGTTGTTATAGGAGTCAAAACTAATATGCAGTTGATGAGGTATTGGGGAAAAACAAAAAATCATGCGACTACTAGTGAATAACTATTGGGTTTGGCATTGTAGAAGAGTGTCAAGCTAGAAGGCTGAGCACTGCAAGAATGACAAGCGAGGACATTACCTTTGATCTCAAGATGGAAGGAGAGGACTAAGCACTACGAGAAGGATTACACAATCATCCTGACATTGGGGCTCTTTGGCTCTAAAACATGCATCCGCTTGGGCAAATTTACACATCTTTGGGAAAATTTTAGACATTGTGAGATCAATTAAGCCTTCTTTTCGTGTTCTTATTTGTTCGAATGATTTAGTGACCAACCTTGTAGCATGATTGTCATATTTGTATTTTATTTTCCAGCAAATAAAATTAGCTTTGTCACGAAAAATCACATGTTCAAGGCTTTTGATTCTTCTCAATGTTCAAAAATCAACAGGATTCGTTGAGATTGATGCATGAAGCCATGTGATGTTGCATGTACTGTTCTTCCTCTTCTATTCGGTCTGAATTGGAAATGAGGGGCATGTGACCAAGTCCGAGTTTGATGCGACCATAGCAAAGGTCACAACGCTGGTGACCGCCGGGTCATGGAGAGCGTGTAACATGTAGAGATGTAATGGGTCACAGTTAGGGTACTTTTTAACCTATTTAGTTTAAAACAATAAACCAACTTTTTAAATGATGTCATTGCAAAAGTCGGTTTATTTTGTTGAACTAAAAATGGCAGATGGTATCTTAATATTGTCCCACTTGCAATCTCCAGCAATATGTTTGTGCTATGATGATTACATCCGTCTGATCCAGCAATGGTGGGTGAAGAATTGCTTCTTAATGGACATTTTTTTAATACTTGCAGGTTCACTATAGTCTATATAATATAGCACGTCTTGAATTTTGCTAAGGGCTTGTTTGGTTCTCAGCCACATTTTGCCAAGGAGGTGTGCTTCGGTCCCCCCCCCTTCCCCCACTTCTTGAACTTAAGCTATATGGGTCATTTTATTTTTTGATTCGTCAAAATCCATATCGAGGTTACGTATATCTTTGTATATGTGTACTCAGTTGAACTGGGTAATCCACGTTCTGGTCGGCCGATCCCACCTCCCATTATTGCGATCTACATCTTTGCATGTCATATTTTAATTTTTTTTGTTGATGTTATATAACTTTCGATTTTTGCCTTCCACGGGCATATGAGTATACGTATATGGTAAGTATACGGATAAGAGGACCATACGAACTTCGGATGGATTCGTATGGTCCTCTAAACAATCGGTATTGAGTTTTTGTTTTTCAAAATTTAAAGGGAGGAGGGGGGGGGGGGGGGGAGGGCCGAAGCAAAAGTGTTTGCCAAGCTAAAGTGTGGCAATCTATAAAAGTGTGGCAACCATAAAAAGTGTGGCTGCAAATTTTAAAGCCAAATTTTGGTAAAAATAATAACTCTATGACAAATGGACCATAGGGATAATAACATATAGTAAGTCAAAGTGTGGCACAAACCAAACACATGCCAATTAAAGTTTGGCTAGCCAAAGTTTGACTTGGCAAAATGTGGCTGGCAACCAAGCAGCCCCTAAGTTTTTAGGACTTCTGAGTTTCCATTGGAAGTTCGAACATGGTTTCCAGAGCGGCAGTCCCGGACTTTCCTTTTCAAAGCAAGAAGAAGAGGAGGTGAAGGAGACTCAGCAGAAGGTCAAGGCAACGGACACTACAGATGACCCACTTGGGAACATGCAGGGAAGGTGCAAGAGGAGGTGATGAACGAGTTTGCGCCAGGTCACGGAGCGCCATGGAGCCGCCACCAGTATGCAGCAGGCCTAGTGGCCCGCAACCATCAAAATTAGGATTCTGAACTTCTGATGGAATGGCAAACTGATAAGAATTGGGAACAAATTTCATGCGTACTTTGCTTATATAACAGCACGTTCCAAGTTCACCTAATAGCATATGTTATTTTTCAAAATAGCGTTTTTCAAAACAATATTTTTTTTGATAAGTATATAGTCTGGATACTAAGGATTTCAGTAGCTAAAAATTGTCCAAAGTAATACATGCATAGCCAATTAACCGGTGATGACCAAATGGTGACTAAATAATAGAGTACGGATCAAAATGATTGGAAAATTCAAAATGAAGGACATATTTTTCGGACAGTCACATCAACAGCCAACAAGGCATCCAACCATCAACATAGGAGAAACTACTTATTTAGAATCGGTGGGATGAAGCTAACTTCTTTGGGGCGATGCAGATATCGTGTCTGTTCCAAGACTTTCAGTACTCTCCAAGATGGAGGAGAAGTGGAGAATCGGTGGGGATGAAGCTAAGCATGATGTCGATTGCTGTTGTGGGAGATTCTTGGACGCAATGTTGCTAGTTGCACTCCTTTTGGTCAGGGATGTGCCGGATGGAGGAGGCCGGCCGGCCGGAGCTGGAGGAGCCTGCAGCGCCATCACCGTCGCGTGGTGGGGAATGGGATGCGACGTGGGATTGGGAGTTGGTTTAGCTAGGTTTGTTGAGTCGTGCGGGCTGAATGTGCCGGATAGACTGCCGATAATTTCAAGATTTTGTAGCGTCGCTATAACGGTATAATGTATAGCGTGTTTAGCGCCGCTAAAACACGATTAGCGTCATAGCGAGCATTTGATGCATAACGTAGCGTCTGACTCCCAAAAAACACTATAGCGGCACTATAATGCCGAAATAGCGCACTATTTTTTTCGTTGGTCTTTTGTATTAAGGTAAAGAGAGCAACCAGATTACAAGAGTTAGTAGTATCTCTGATAACAGGCGATCAGGCACAAGTCCACAACACACCTTATTCTATATTTCCAAATGATCCGCAGAGCTTAGCTCTCTTCCACTGGTCGAATTCCTCGATAATCTTACGACAAACTAGCACAGGCATGCTCGCCGACCACTCGAAAACTCTACTGTTCCACTCTAACCACAAGCAACGTCAGATGCACTGCCGTTTCTGGTTCCTCTGTCTGATGGAGTTCTTGCCCTCTGATTGTTTCTCATAAGTCTGTGAATTCAGCTATCGACCGGATTGACAGGGAGCCAGATATGGAAGCAACCTATTTGTGATTCTCCAGGGCTTCTGCAACCGACATTTTTTAGGTCAGACTTTTTGACAAATTGAATGAGATTTGGCGCTAGCTCCACACAATGCTAGAATTAGTCACCCCGTTATCCTTCCAGAAGCCGAGTCTTTTCCCATCTCCCAACTCGCACTTAGTGCATGATTTGCACATATCTTCTGCTTCCTTTGCAATGGAGAACTCTAAACCCTGTCACGGCTTCTCTTGATCTGTCATGGCCATCCATCTCCAGTCTCCACCTCATGCGCAGGGCATGATTCATCAGCCGTAAATTTTTCACCCCTAGGCCACCGAGCTCTTTTGGCGTGCAAACCGACATTTTTAGGTCAGAGTTGAGCATTGTGTTTTGAAGCAATGATTATTTCGCTAACACAACTTAAGTTGAATTTTACAAGTTCTTCTATAACATCTAAATTATGATCAAGCTCATATGCAGGTCTATAATGAAGGTAAAATCCATCAAGGGTTTTATGACTGTACAATATATCATAAACTACATGTGATTGCACATGAACATATGCATGACAAGAATGCAAAATTAGATGAACTAGCCAGAGCCATCTTCTTTCAGTATAAATTGCTTAGTTAGGCCGTGGTATGCATGATCATAGACTATAGTTGTTATAGGTCTGATATGGAGCCGATGAGGAGTATTGAGATATTGGCGAGAAACAAACAAGCGTGGCACTGCTAGATGTTAAGGGCCTGTTTGTTTGGGCTGTGGCTGGCTGACTGTGGCTGGCTGTGTTGCTGTGCAGGGAAAGCTGCTGTGCAGTGAAAGCTGCTATTCTGAGTTTCAATGTTTGGCGAATTAGCTGGTTGTCTAGCTGTGCATTAAGGAATTGTCCGGAATACCCTCAAAGTTTCTACAACATGTATAATATCTGTCACTAAAAAATTCGATGAATACACAGCAGTGAACGGACCAAATAATTGATCCAAAATGAATATAGATTATCCAAATTTATTAAAATCAGTTTTGTTCCATACAATCAATTATCCCATCTCTCGGTTGGTGAACGGCAAGGACGAGTTCAACCGAGAGGAGGGTTGCCGGCACGGACGACACAGAAGTGAATGGCGTTGTCGACCTGGGAGGTCTGGAATGGCCGGCAACGGTCCATGACGAACGGTGGGGGAGGAGAGTCACCGGCAGGGACGAGCTCGACGACAGGGAGGAGTGCAGCGGAGGGAGGAGAGTCGCCGACACGGACGAGCTTGACGGCAGGGAGGAGTGCAGCGGAGGGAGGAGAGTGGCTGACGCGGACGAGCTCGACGGCAAGGAGGAGTGCAGCGGAGGGAGGAGAGTCACCGACGCGGACGAGCTCGACGGCAGGGAGGAGTGCAGCGGAGTGAGGAGAGTCGCCGGCGCGGACGAGCTCGACGGCAGGGAGGAGTGCAGTGGACGGAGGAGAGTCGCCGACGCGGACGAGCTCGACGGCGGGGAGGAGTGCAGCGGAGGGAGGAGAGTCGCCGGCGCGGACGAGCTCGACGGCAGGGAGGAGTGCAGCGGAGGGAGGAGAGTCGCCGACGCGGAGGAGCTCGACGGCGGGGACGAGCTCGATGGCCGGAATTGTTCCATGACGAACGGTGGGCTTGCTAGCGGGAGGAGCTCGGCGGTAGGGGGAGGTATGGTGGCGGGGAGGAGGTCGGGCAGGGAGTATCTCACGCGGTTGGGGAAGCGCTGGCGGCGGGGGAAGCGCTGGCGACAGACGGGGTCGGGGTCGGGTGGGGAGGACGGACGGCGTCGGGTGAGGAGATAAGGTTCTTTTTTTTCTAGTGGCGAACGATTTTCTGATCAGGTTTGGTCGCTCGAGCGCGGTAGCATTCCAATAGTAATTTTGACGAACGATATGTCTAAAAGAAAGAAAACGGTTCGCTGCTGTGCAGGAAGCCGCGGGAAGCACCTCCGGACGTGCTTCCCCGGTTTGCCTATTTTGACAACCACTTCGGCCGAAGCCCACAGCACAGCTATGCCGTTTGGTTCGTTTTTCTGCCTTTTTCTACTGGAAAGCCATCAAAAACCCAAACAAACACCCCCTAAGACTACTTGGAAGGGTGGCGCGGTGGCATGCCACGCATGCGCTGGTATTTGCTCTGTGTTGAGTTACAGTAGCACACAAAAAGTTCAGCAGATGCAGTGTAGGATAATAAGGCTATCCAGAATTCGTGAATTTCTGTAGCATAGGAAATAATATCAGCTGGTGTTATTATTTTCATGGTGAAAATGCATCAAACGGGTTCTTACAAAATACTACTACATTGCAAAAAAAAGCTGAGGTGCTATTTACAGTGCAATAATGCTATGTCTACGGACTCTTTGTTACGGAAATTGCCTTACGGACAGACGTGGCGTTCTGATGTTCCTCGTGGACTGAACTCTTGGAGCAACCGTTTACACATGAGCCAATTGAGTGTTTGGATAGCGAGTTTTAGTGATTAGTTTTGAGAAAACAAGTTTTTAGAGGATTATTAGGAAAACGGGTTTTACCATTTTTTCGGTTAGGAACAAGTTTACAGAAAATCATATTTGGGTCACCAAAATTCTACAACACGTTTGTACCCATCCTTGTTTGGAACTTTGGACTCTGATACAAATCAATCTGGGGTACAAGACGATGGACGCCAATATGTTCAGCTGATTCCTGCAGAATTCTACAAGCTCAGGCAGTCCCAGATGTTCTCCGGTATCTCGCCGGCGAACTGGTTCTCTTACAGGTACAACACCTCGAGCTTCCCGAGGTTGCAGATGTAGTCGGGGAAGCCGCCGGACGCCGGTGGGTTCTTTGTGATACAAAGTGAGGGATGGAACTCTGTGAGGTTGAAGAGCTCGGGCGGCAGCTCGCCGGAGAGTCTATTGTTGGCGAAGGTCGAGCTCCGTCAGCTTGCGGCACCTAAACAGCCTGCCTGCTGGTATCTCTCTAGTGAAGCTGTTGGTCGAGGGCAAGGGTGCTGGAAGCTAGAAGATGACTCCTCCTCGCGCAGCCGCACAGGTCGACCCGGACGCTGCCGGTGTAATTGTCGTCGAAGAGCACCAGGATGTTGACCTGTGGCAGCCTGCCGACCTCGGAGATGAGATCATGGCGAGTGCGCTGGACGCGCTCGGAGATGCGGGTGTTCATGAGATCGGGGTCTTCAGACTTCAGGTTCAGGAGCTCGGCGCTCGCCACGATCGAGCACCTCGAGGCTGGCCATGGCGCCGATATCCGACGGTATCGCCTCGGACAGGGACTTCTCCTGCAGGTTCATGGGCGTGAGCGTTCGATCCTGCAGAGGCCTCCCGGGATCGCTCCGATGAGGTTGCACGACTCGTCGTGGCCGCACAGGTCGCTACCCCTGGAAATCAAGTTTAACTACTCGGAGTGGTTTTTCGCAAAACGCGGATTTTGGGTGTTTCGGAAACGCGGTTTTACTCATCCATGATTTTCTCAACCCATCCAAACATGATTTTGGTTAGTTACACCAGAAGCCGTGGTTAGAGGAAACCAATTCTATAAAAACTCTTTATCCAAATTAACAAGGCCTAGGTCTATTCCGTAAAAAACTTCCGTAAGTGTAGCATTACTGTTTACAGTTATTTGTACTCCTTTGCGTCCGCGTCGTCCGGCGTTGAGCGCCTCGTGGTCGTGAGCCGGCTCGGCACAGACTCAAATGCGTCGGGATGGGGTGGCTCGTGGAGTCGTGGTGTTCTTGTTGTGTGGGATTCTTACGCCATTTTAAAATATAAGATGTTTTAAATTTAAAAAATAATATCTAAACTTGTTTTAGTGTATAGGTTTATTTTAATTTTAAGTAAACTTACATATTAAAAGAAGTTTAGATACATTTATTTTACAAATCTAAAACATCTTATAATTTAAAATGGAAGGAGTATTTACGTTCGTCTTTGCTACTTTTCTTCTAAACTCATAGCTTTCTCCATGTTCTGGCTGCAATTTCTTCACTTTGTTTCTCTTTCCAGTTTTCCTGTGTATCGGATTTTTTATTCTTGTTTGTATTTCTACAGGACTTTGTCCTTTTTTTTTTAAGAAATGGTTCTGGCCATCCTTGAGCACGACGTAGGTTTCTCAGAAATAAAAAAAACTTCTACGAGAAATTTCACCTGCTCCGAGGGCATCCGAGTGTATCATTGCCGCTGCCAATGGCTAGCCTCGCTATGCTCTGTCTCTCAAAAACTGTGTGACAGCTTGACAGACGGTTTCGACCCCATGTTCGGTTCAGAAAAAATCGAGGTACGAAATGGTTCTATTTTTGTTCGGTTGGTGGAATCGGAAAACAGAACATAGAAACAAACACCGCTAAATATTTTATTAATTTGAGTCTAAACTTAATCCTCTCTTCAAATCATATAATTAATAGTGACAAAGAGTCAATTACTCCATAAAAACATTATGAATCATGTTATGCCTCCTCCATAAAAAACGGCACACATGTTAATAAAAACGGCACACATGTTATGCCTCCTCCATAAAAAAGATGGATCGCCAAGGAACAAAATTATGAACCATATGAGAACCAACCCATGGTTGGATGGTTAGGAGGGCAGTAGTACCCCCAGCCTATCAAAGTTTAAACCCCAGGTTTGACGCTTTGGTGTCTCATAAAGGCGAAAAATTCTTTCAGTGGAGGCGACGTTCCCGTCGATAGCGAGGCGCCTGCGGTGACTTCGTCAATCTCAAGACCCGCCGGCTCAGTTTTTCGGAGGTGCTCATAGGGGTAGGGTGTGCGTGCATGTGTTCGTAGGGGTGAGTGTACACATTGTGAGCGTCTGCGTTTGTACTGTGTTTCTAAAAAAATATGAACCATTTGTCAATGTACATCAATGCATGCATGACTGCAGTGCAAAATTGGATGAGCTAGCTGTCTAGTTAAATGTAAAAAGATATCTTCTTTAATAAATTGGTGAGGCGGCTAGTCTGAGCGGTTGACATATGTGCCAATGCTAGACGTTTAGGGTGTGTTCGGTTCTAGAACTGGAGGGGATAAAACAGAATGGTTCCATTCCAATGTTTCGATGTCATGTGACGGTTTCGACCCCATGTTCGGTTTAGAAAAAATTGAGGCACGGAATGGTTCCGTTTTTTGTTCGGTTGGTGGAATCGGAAAACAGAACATAGAAACAAACACTGTAAATATTTGATTGATTTGAGTCTAAACTTAATTCTCTCTTCAAATCATAATTGATAGTGACAAAGAGTCAATTAGAACGAATAGAGCTCAAATTCTGAGACATAATCGGGCCAAAAATTGGAGGTCAAAATCTGAGGCATAATGGGAACCAAAAATTGGAGGTCAAAATTAGAAGGAAAATCCTTGCTGCTGCCTTGCCTCGTGCCAAAATCGGAACCACAATCACAGCCAAAATCGGAAGCCGCCGGCCGCGCGTGACTTGCTTGGATGCCTCCACCACCGGGTGCTCGCGCCACTGGGCTTGCTTCATGCATGGCCACCGCCCGCCGCTCGTGTGTGCTTTGCTGCGGCCGTCGCCCGCGTGTGCTTGGCCGCTCGCCGCCGCCCGCTACCCGTGTGTGCTTGGCCGCCGCTGCCGGGCCTGCTTTGCAGCGCCGGCAGGTCCGCAAGTGTGTCGCCCGCGTGCGTGACTAGCAAGAGAGAGAGGCTAATTAGTTTTCCTGTTAGGGAGCCGTTCTCCCAGGTCCGGCTGATTCGGTCGGACGAGGTGATTTCGCATCTAAAAAGAATATTTTATTCCGAAAAACTACTTGGTTCTATCTCGTCTGTCCAACCGAACACAAGAATAAGTGCTAAGTACAGAATAAACCCATTTCGTTTCTTCAAATTCTAGAACCGAACACACTCTTAGTATCTCAGAATTGAAGGGGCGGGCCGTGCACCGTGAGGAGACGAACAACTCATATTTAGGTTTGCACAACATATGCAGACTTGAACAAATTTGGGATGTTCAGCCACACTATCACGAACCAGATGTGGGTGTACATCACACATGGATGACTGCACCGCAAATTTTGATGAGCTGCTAGTACTCCCTCCGTTTTAAAATATAAAATATTTTAGGTTTGTGAAGAAATTATATCTAGACATCTTTTAGTGTGTAGACTCCAAACACGAGTGAACCTACGTACTAAAAGTAGTCTAGATATATTTGCTTCACAAATTGAGCTTAAGAGCCATTCAAATGTGGAGATAGCCCGACTTCTGCGCGAGGAGGAACTCAAATGGTACCACGCTCTAAAGCTAAATTCATTCTGGAAGGAGATGCGAATACTAGGTACTTCCATGCTGTTGCCAATGGCAAGCATAAGAAGAAACTTAGGACGTGTTCAGCAACTCCCTGGCTTCTCGCTTATGAAAATCCGTGACGAAGCCGCACCGAACAGACTAACTCCGCGGAGCCAGATCCAAGAAGCCACACAATTTGCCTTCACATATCGCGGAGCACCACATGTGCTGATTCTTGGATCGGCAAATCCACGGAGCAGTGCTTATTTACGGAATCTTGCCACCGCCTAGTGAAAAATACCTGTTCACTGCCTCCACTCTACGCGTCGACCATGACCTTATCCAGAAGACCTGCACCAGCCGCTCACTTCCCTGGAGACGTACGCGAACGCGCCCGTGACCTTGCCGCTGCCACCCGAGCTCGCCCGCGCCGCGGACGGAGCCCTCACCGCCGGCGAGCATGCAGTCTCCTTGTAGCCCATCATCTCCACACGCCCCCGACCCCGCCGTTCCCCGCCTCTAGCTGCCGCCGCCTGCATCTCTGCTCCAACGCCACTTCTTCTCCAGCTCCGGCCCGAGCTCCGCACGCCGAGCAACAACGGCGACGGTCACCGAATTCGTCATCTACCACGCCTCAAGCAGAATAAGAATCCGGCCCCCCTCCCCCCATCCCCGACCTCCACCTGGACCGTGCTGTCAAGCAGCATGAGGAGAAGCCGGTTCACCCGTCCCCTGAGCTCTTCTGAAGCTTTCGTTCTCGTGCTAATCCACCGTCCTCGTCCTGAGCTGAAACAGCTAGTGTCAAACATGAATTTGGTATTGCTACTGTCAACTGAATTGGGTATTGATACTATCAAAGACGTACATTGAGAAATACATACAACAAAAAGAAAAAACGATAAATAAAATGTTCCAGATGGACCAAACCTGTCCGCCCAGTAGGCCAGCCCAACTTAAATAGGCCGCAGCTCAGCCGAGCAGGAGCGGAGGGATCGATGGCTGCCGAACGTTTGCAGCTCTAAACGGGAAGCTGGCACAGGTTCCGGAAGCTGGATTTGAGGATTTTTGGGAAGCTGGGTGATTGCCGAACACACCCTTATTCACTCTCTGATTCAGGATGAAGGTATGATTGAGGGACAGGAGCATCTGAAGTCATATATCACTAACTATTATAAATCCTTGTTTGGGGCCCAGAGAAAAATTCTTTCTCTATGGATGAGTCCCAAACGTCTGACATCCCCCAGGTTTCTAATGAAGAAAATAGCTTTCTAACTGCCTCATATACCGAGGAAGAGGTCAAGAAAGCAGTTTTTCAAATGGAACATAACAAAGCACCAGGACCCGATGGCTTCCCAGCGGAATTTTACCAAAAATTCTGGAATGTTATTAAGGAGGACCTGATGACTTTGTTTGGGTTTTTACAAGACGGACAATTGGATCTCTTTAGACTTAACTTTGGCAATATAATTTTACTGCCTAAGGTTAACAATACAGAACGTATACAACAATATCGTCCTATCTTCTTGCTTAACGTTAGCTTTAAGATTTTTACTAAAGTTGCCACGATTAGACTAAACTCGGTCGCTGACAATGTTGTTAGCCCGTCTCAAACTGTGTTCATGCAAGGACGAAATATCCTAGATGGTGTTGTAATTCTGCATGAAACAATCCATGAACTACACTCAAAAAAATTAAATGGTGTATTGTTCAGGATTGACTTTGAGAAAGCATACGATAAAGTTAATTGGGCTTTCCTCCAGCAAACACTTCGCATGAAAGGCTTTTCTGAGGAGTGGCGCTATCTTATTCAGTCTTTTGTGTCTGGGGGGAGTGTTGCCATTAAAGTAAATGAAGATACTAGCAAATACTTCCAAACCAAAAAAGGACTGAGACAAGGGGATCCATTATCGCCTTTACTATTTAATATAGTGGTTGATATGTTAGCTATCCTTATTGAGAGAGCAAAGACTGATGGTCAAATTGAAGGAGTAGTTCCACATCTTGTCGATGGTCGACTTTCTATTCTTCAATATGCCGATGATACAATTCTTTTTATGAAACATGATCTGGAGAAGGCTAAGAATCTAAAATTAATATTATCAGCATTCGAGCAGTTATCTGGGCTTAAAATAAACTTCCATAAGAGTGATTTGTATTGTTTTGGCGAGGCCCAAAACGAGGCCCACCTATATACTGAACTTTTTGGTTGTGGTCAGGGTCATTTTCCAATCAATTATTTGGGAATACCGATTCATTATCGGCGTCTCACAATTGCTGAATGGAAACTTGTTGAGGAAAGGCTACAAAAACGTCTTAATAGTTGGAAAGGTAAATTGTTATCCCTTGGTGGAAGACTAGTACTCATAAATTCAGTACTTACTAATATGGTACTGTATATGATCTCATTTTTCCAATTACCAAAAGGGGTCTTGAACAAAGTGGATTATTTCCGTTCAAGATTCTTTTGGCAAGGGGATAGTGAAAAAAAGAAATATCGACTGGCCAAATGGAATGTGGTTTGCCGTCCGAAGGAGTTTGGTGGACTGGGCATACACGATTTGCAAGTCAAAAACACCGCACTCCTGGGCAAATGGCTGTTTAAACTACTTACGGAAGATGGTGTTTGGCAAACCATGTTATGGAGGAAATATGTGGGGTCCAAGGCTGTGTCTCAAGTGGTTTGGAAACCCGGAGATTCACATTTTTGGGCGGGTCTTATGGCCACCAAGAAACATTTCTTTCGTTTTGGTGCTTTCGAGATTAAGGATGGATCACAGATTAGGTTTTGGAAAGATAAGTGGCTTGGCCAAACTACTCTTCGCGAACAATATCCAGCTTTATATTCGATTGTTAGACACAAAGGAGATACAATTTCCATAGTGATGGAAGACTATCCTCCTAATGTGTCTTTCAGAAGAAGTCTCATCGGTCCTAGATTGGTATCTTGGAATAATTTATTATTACGTTTATCCATGATACAATTGTCGGACGATGTTGACGTGTTCAAATGGAAATTACTAGAAAGTGGTAAATTTTCTGTTGGCTCACTATATAAAGCCTTGGTCCAACCTGATATTCCGGTCGATGATAATAGTAAAATTTGGAAAATGAAAATACCCCTTAAAACGAAGATATTCGCTTGGTATCTACGGAAAGGGGTAATTCTAACAAAAGATAATCTTGCAAAGAGGAATTGGCATGGAAGTACACAATGTGTTTTTTTGTCATCAAGATGAGACAATTCGCCATTTATTCTTCCATTGCAAATTTGCTCGCTCTATATGGTCATTCATCCAAATAGCTTCTGGTTTATCTCCGCCACGTTCTGCAACCAATGTCTTTGGTAATTGGTTGCACGGAATTGTTGATAAGTACAGAACTTTGTTTAGGGTGGGAGCGCTTGCCATTATATGGTCGCTATGGCTTTGTAGAAACGACAAGATTTTTAATAATAGTGTGTCTTCTCCTCTGCAGGTTATCTATCGACCCATGGCTATCCTCCGATCATGGAATATTCTCCAACGTATGGAGTTTCACGACTTATTTATGGAGGAATGTACGCGATTGAAGGACACGGCGAGGGATATTTTCTCCCGACATGGATGGCCGCGTGATCTGAGGATTGATCTATCTTAGATTCTAGTCATTTATTTACATAGTACTTTTGTGTAATGCTTGTTTACTTTCTACCTTACTTCTGTCGTTCGTGTGGCTGTGTGCATCTTGGTTATGCAGAGGCCGGGTGTAAACATTAAACATTTAATAAATATGCCCATTTCCAAAAAAAAAAAAATTTGCTTCACAAAGCTAAAACATCTTATATTTTAAAACGGAGGGAGAACAATGCAAAGACTTCTTTAAATTGGTGAGATGGCTAGGCAGAGCAGTTGTCGTAGGTGCCAAAACTTATATGCAGTCAATATGAGATATTGGGGGATAACAAAGAAGCATGTCAACGCTAGATGTTGAGAGTATCCAGGCTTAGAGTATCTGTCTGTATGTATTTTGATGTCCCTCAAGTAGACGGAAGAAGGTGCTTGACGTGGATTGTAAACCTTGCAAATTCCTTAGGTCGAGTGTGGCACTCCCAAAGTATCTCAAGATTGAAGGGGAGATCCATGCACTGTGAGAGGGACACCGGACAACTCGGCTGTGGGTTTCTCCTTTCGGACAACATGTACACACTTGGGCAAATTTGGGATGATCTAGGATCAATTGAGCCACATAGTATGCATATTTGTTATGTTTGTACGAACTTGTGCAAACTCTGGCGGCCATGGTTGTCTGGAGAGTGTTCACAAATCAAGAACGGCATAGGGACACAACTGTTGTGCTTCTTCTGGAAAAAAATACAAGTCGGTATTGGATTATTGCATAAGCTATGTGAATGTATGCCAATATACACAACTTCAATATGTCGTGTCTTATCAAAGCTGACAGTTGCCACAATTGTTACCGGTTCAAGCCGGGGGGGATTGGCTGACTCAAGGATGTGATTGTACTGTTAATGGCTACTAGGGATGTGTCAGCGTCCCGGGCCCAGCTCCACACACTCGTGTTGCGTTTGGACGTTTGCTGGCCCACGGCCGCGCACACTGCCTAACATTCAGCGGAAAACCCACTCCATCCCAAAAGTCCGGACTGAAGGGAGGAGAGAAACTCACCCTTATAAGCCGGTCGTGGCCTCCTCCCGCTAGCAAGGTGGGACTAAAGTCACCGGCAACGCTTGGTACCTAACACCCCATCCCCCTAGGAAGCCCCCCAGGCGGGCATGGCGGTGCCCGCTCTGATACCAATTATCAGCGTCTCGGGCCCAGCTCCACACACTCGTGTTGCGTTTGGACGTATAATGAGTTATTCTACCCTTAGCTAGTAGCACAATACATACTGAATCTGTAATGACTTCAAATGCACAAATTCAAAGCAAATGTGAATTTTTTCTGAAATTTTAGTTTAGTGTGTTTCTAGAGTGTGATCATCTCAACACGGTGTGGTACTCAGCTGTTGAAGATAGATCAGATGGTTACAGATTTTTTGACCATGATGCTCAATACGAGAGTTTTTTGTGTTCCGAATTAATATTAAATTTCTAGATGTTTTCTAGTGAGCAGTGAGGATACGGGGGAAGTTAGAAATAACCTGAACTATTTCAGGCATCCCATGCCTCCGGTAGAGATTGCTTATCCTGCCACACACTTTCCGTTATTCATAAATTGAGGATGCCATATGCTTCAAAGACTAATATACAAACCCCCGTTTTCTTCTCCTTTTTGGCAGATCCATCTTGTGGACTTGACTGGAGCAAGCGCTATAAAATTATAAAAGGGATTTGCGAGGGGTTAAGTTATCTTCACCGGAAAAATATTATCCACTTAGATTTGAAACCCCCGAACATATTGCTAGATGCTAATATGTTACCAAAAATATCCGACTTTGGTATATCAAGGATCTTTGAGGAAGACAAGAGCCGATTTGTTGCTACAAAAGTGGGTGGAACACTGTAAGATACCTAAGCTTCTTTGAAAGCTAACACTTTTCATTTACTATGATTTATGTTGCACTTTTTCTGAGAAATCATTTATGACAGCACAATTTCCTTCCTGTTGAGCCAATATCCATTACAGTCGCTCATCTTATTAAAAAGAATCACTGACTATGTTTTTTTTCATGCAGTGGATATTTGGCTCCGGAATTCACTAGTAATGAAATCACACACAAGTTTGACTTGTATAGTCTTGGTGTTATACTCATCGAGATATTGACCGGTAGAAAAGGATATCAAGATGTCGAGACTGTAAGAACATTTTCTATCACGACTCTAAGATAAAGGATCGATGTATTAAAACAATCATTTCACACTTTAACCTTGCCCAATGTCATTCATTATTTTCTAGATTTTGTGCGCCATTTGATTTTTTTTATAGAAGGTCCATTAGGCTCACATGGAAATTGTCCGTGAAAGAATCAAACATCCAATATCTAAGATAAAGGATCGATGTATTAAAACAATCATTTCACACTTTAACCTTGCCCAATGTCATTCATTATTTTCTAGAGTTTGTGCGCCATTTGATTTTTTTTATAGAAGGTCCATTAGGCTCACATGGAAATTGTCCGTGAAAGAATCAAACATCCAATATTCCATGTGTATCAAGGTAAAACTAAAATTTTCAGTCTTTAAAATTAACAACCACATATATGTTTAGTAAAATAAGTTATAATTTGCAGGGATGAATGGACCTCTTATTCCTTAGTTTTTCATTAGTCATGTTTCTTCGATGTAAACGTGTTTAAATCATTCAATTTATTAGCGAAACCTAATTATAACTGGACCAAAGAAAGTATCAAAAGATAAAATGTAATAGCTATTTAACACCAGTGTAAATGTCATATAATAAACCTATGAGTAATTTGTTAGAGTGGAATACAAGTACATAATACATGAAATTAATGCAAGTAATGAGTGACACTAATTTCAATAATAGCCAATTACATGTTCTAGGTCAAGTTGTTTAGTTTGCAACTAAAATTAAAAGTGCATTGGATAACTGACGAACTTTATTATCCAGTCAAATGGGCAACTGATTCATTCCACTATAGAAGAAAGTATTTTGATCCACTTTTCCATCCCTAATTTTATAGGGTTTGTATTTTGAGAATAATCGATGATTAACTAATAATCATCCTAAATTTTAATTTTGGGAGCGAGTTTCAATTTCCTTGCAGATTTTTGCAAGCGTGGATGAACTTTTTCTTTATTTATCTATATAAAAATTAACTAAGATCATGAGCTTGGTTCACTAGAAATCCTTACGTCACAGCACATATGTTGAATTCATTCCATGGAGTCAAATACACAGTATCCAAATCTATCTTTGCAAATGGAGAATTTACATGGTGCTAAATCTGACTAGAAACTTTACAAATACATGTTTTTTAGAATTTTGGTAGTTTGATGCTTGAGCGGTGCTATTACACGTTGACATTCTGTGTGGGGTTTGCATATCCTAGCTATATACATACACATTTCAGTTTCCTATATAAAACGACTTTGTTATTTTATTAGTTTTGTGAATCATAACTCACAATTGCAACTTCTTAGGTACTTGAAAGTTGGAGCAATAGGTTGGAAAAATCACAGGGAGACACTAGTTTCGAACAAATTCGAGTATGCACGGAGATAGGGATTGAGTGCATTGACATCAACCCGGTGAAGCGACCAGTTAATATACATCATATAGTTGCTCGACTCAAAGAAATGGAAAGTAATGAGGTATGTTAAATAATTTAAAGTTTGAATATTTTTTACTTTCATCAGTAGCTTTTGAGATAAAAGCATCACTACCTAAGGGTGGACGTGCAGGTGCAGCTGGCAACCTCTCTTCAAAGCCTTTTTTTACTAAGCAAATATTAAGAATTTTATTCGTTGGACCTTTACATAACGTGTATAATCCGGAAATGTATCCAGTGCCCATGCATAATCTATTATATTATTTCGTTAGCAGACATAAAAATGTCATTAAATTCACAATCTTCTGTTACTCATTCTCTATTTGATCATGTCAGAAGATGATTTTTATTTATATTTAAATTTTAAACTGCAAATTCTGTATTAGAAATTAAGAAACTACACTTTTGTTGTTAGTACAATGGATATCAGTTCGTTTGTGTTTGAATTACTGAAACTAAACTTTTTGAATCCTATATTATAAAAGGAAAAAAGACGATACATATTGACATATCATAGTAACATTGAAGTGCTCTAAAAAACATTGAATTATGTTTAGCAATTGATTTCCTTAATTATGCCAATGACCCTCATAATAAACCCAAACAATTATCTTACGGGGACCTTCCCAAAAACCAAGTAGTTGCAGCGGAGGACACAGTCGTGCTGACACAGGTGCACATGGAGTGTCCCACACCGGAAGGCCTTTTTTCTATTTTCTATTTTTATTTTCATCTATTCTTTGTGAACTATACATTTCAAAGTACAAGAATACTTCTACCGTAATAAAGTACATGGAGTACACGACACGAAGTACGTGTAGTACACGAAAAAACACTTCACGAAGGTTGCACGAAGTACACTCGCTACAGGAGAAGCTGAATACGCCGACGGCCGGGTCCCGTCGGCGTAGGCCCTAAATGCCGTCGGCGTAGGCTGGTCCGACGGCTGCCGTCGGCGTATGGCCGTCAGCGTACAGCCCCGTAGGAGTAGCCTCTTCTCCCGTCGGCGTAGAAAAGCCGTCGGCGTATATAGCTACGCCGACGGCTATATGGAACCCACTTAGATGACTAACGGGCGTTTGGCTACGCCGACGGCTTTACCGTCGGCCTAGATTTTTTCAATTTTTTTTCAAAAATTTTTTTTCAATTTTTTTTCAGATTTTTTTAACATTTTTGTATTGTTTAACTAGTTAATCTCACATGGACATTTTTAATTCTAAGTATACTTAGTCTCAAGTCAAATTGCACAATTAGTCAAACTTCCCAACCGGTCACCCATCCTAATACTACTCCAGCTACCACGCTTTACTTTTTTGTTCCTTCCACATGAGCTTCCGACAAACAAACTAGAACTTGTTGTGAATATTATCATATCAAACCTATTAACCATTACACTATAATGTTAGACATATTTGTTTTTTTACATTCCATACAATTTTTTGAGTAAACAACAATAAATAAGTAATAATAATCTTGAATTCAAATAAAAATAAAATAAATTTTATTTATTTTGCTTTTTTATTTAAATTTGAATAATTCATATCTACAAATCTATAAATCACAATTCGACAAATAATATATCCAAATCGATCAGAAAAATGAGAGGAATCCAAATATGACATCCCTATCATCTTTTTAACTATATATCATAAATTTTAAATATTAGACCAACTAAAACTATGTCAAGATTCATGAAACACCCCGTTTTTGGCACTCGAAAAATAAAAAATGGCTTTTTGCTGCGACGAAAAGGAAAACTTCCTCCTGCAACATTGTTCGCCATCCCATGATATACACGAGTGCATAATATGGACACATTAGCGCAAACTATATCGCGATTCTAGCAATAACATTGGTCATTTGACCTGAAATCCAGAAAACCTCGATTGAGATAGGCCATTTTGTGAAGGGTTTTTTGAGACACGATCAATATATCAAGTTTTATATTTTTCCATGCAACTATGTCACATAATATGACACCACGCGAAGGTTTTGCATTGTTTCGATCGTTTTTGAATTTTTTATGTCTGTTTCAAACTATCGTCAAACTTTCTAAATCGAGGGGCATGAAAATTCTTAGCTCGGGGCTGAGCCTCACTAAACTTGCATTAGATATCTGATGAAATAGCATATTTTGAACCTAAAAATAATTTTTTGCAAAAAACCATGAGCATCATATCATGTACATGTAGTTCAAATCTAACTCATTTCCTGCTGATTCGGCAGGAATTTGTCTTTTTCACGAGAGGTGAACGGAAAGGTTTGAGATACCCCGGTTGGGAAATTATCCATTCAATATGGTCTAGTATTTTTAATAAATGTGGTATTATCATTTTGAAACTTTCATTTGGTGGTTGCTTCACAAAAACACCCCTTTTTTGCACTCGGAAAATGAAAAATGGCTTTTCGGTGCGACAAAAAGGAAAAATTCCTCCTGCAACATTGTTCACCATCCCATGATACACATGTGTGCACAATATGGACACATTATCGCAAACTATACCGCGATTATAGCAATAACATTGGTCATTTGACCTGAAATCCAGAAAACCTCGATTGAGATAGGCCATTTTGTGAAGGTTTTTTTAAGACTCAATGAATATACCAAGTCTGGTATTTTTCCATGGAACTATGTCATATAATATGACACCAAGCGAAGGTTTTGCATTGTTTTGATCGTTTTTAAATTTTTTATGCACATTTCAAACTATCATCAAACTTCCTAAATCGAGGGGCATGAAGATTCTTAGCTCGGGGACGAGTCTCACTAAACTTGCATTAGATCTCTGATGAAATGGCATATTGTGAACTAAAAAAGATTTTTCAAAAATTCATGAGCAATATATCATGTACCTGTAGTTCAAATCTAACTCATTTCCTACCGATTCAGCAGGAATTTGTCTTTTTCACGAGAGGTGAACGGAAAGGTTTGTATTCCTAGGTTGGGAAATTGTCCATTCAATATGGTCTAGTATTTTTTAAAAATGTGGTATTATCATTTTAAAACTTTCATTTGGTGGTTGCTTCACAAAAACACCCCGTTTTTTGCACTCA
Source organism: Avena sativa (assembly GCA_916181665.1). NCBI lineage: Eukaryota > Viridiplantae > Streptophyta > Magnoliopsida > Poales > Poaceae > Avena > Avena sativa. Next base: position 328,812,467 of record OV702284.1, on the reverse strand, counting down.
GAAAATGAAAAATGGCTTTTCGGTGCGACGAAAAGGAAAACTTCCTCTTGCAACATTGTTCACCATCCCATGATACACATGTGTGCACAATATGGACACATTATCGCAAACTATACCGCGATTATAGCAATAACATTGGTCATTTGACCTGAAATCCAGAAAACCTCGATTGAGATAGGCCATTTTGTGAAGGTTTTTTTAAGACTCAATAAATATACCAAGTCTGGTATTTTTCCATAGAACTATGTCATATAATATGACACCACGCGAAGGTTTTGCATTGTTTCGATCGTTTTTTATTTTTTTATGCACATTTCAAACTATCATCAAACTTCCTAAATCGAGGGGCATGATGATTCTTAGCTCGGGGACGAGTCTCACTAAACTTGCATTAGATCTCCGATGAAATGGCATATTGTGAACCTAAAAATGATTTTTACAAATAATCATGAGCAATATATCATGTACCTGTAGTTCAAATCTAACTCATTTCCTACCGATTCAGCAGGAATTTGTCCTTTTCACGAGAGGTGAACGGAAAGGTTTGAGATTCCTAGGTTGGAAAATTATCCATTCAATATGGTCTAGTATTTTTTAAAAATGTGGTATTATCATTTTGAAACTTTTATTTGGTGGTTGCTTCACAAAAACACCCCGTTTTTTGCACTCGGAAAATGAAAAATGGCTTTTCGGTGCGACGAAAAGGAAAACTTCCTCCTGCAACATTGTTCACCATCCCATGATACACATGTGTGCACAATATGGACACATTATCGCAAACTATACCGCGATTATAGCAATAACATTGGTCATTTGACCTGAAATCCAGAAAACCTCGATTGAGATAGGCCATTTTGTGAAGGTTTTTTTAAGACTCAATGAATATACCAAGTCTGGTATTTTTCCATGGAACTATGTCATATAATATGACACCACGCGAAGGTTTTGTATTGTTTCGATCGTTTTTGAATTTTTTATGCACATTTCAAACTATCATCAAACTTCCTAAATCGAGGGGCATGATGATTCTTAGCTCGGGGACGAGTCTCACTAAACTTGCATTAGATCTCTGATGAAATAGCATATTGTGAACCTAAAAATGATTTTTACAAAAAATCATGAGCAATATATCATGTACCTGTAGTTCAAATCTAACTCATTTCCTGCCTATTCAGCAGGAATTTGTCTTTTTCACGAGAGGTGAACGGAAAGGTTTGAGATTCCTAGGTTGGGAAATTGTCCATTCAATATGGTCTAGTATTTTTGAAAAATATGGTATTATCATTTTGAAACTTTCTTTTGGTGGTTGCTTCACAAAACACCCCGTTTTTTGCACTTGGAAAATGAAAAATATGTTATAGGAAAGTATTTGTATTTTTTATGTATTTTTTGAACAAAAATATATAATATTTGAGTTTATATAGATATATCTTATTTTTCTGCAAATTTTGATATATTATATGTATTTTTCTGAATTTAAATGATTTAGTTATGATTTTTCTAAGATTAATGTGGCAAAAAAAAAATAGCTACGCCGACGGCAAAGGCGTCGGCATAGGTCTGAAACCTACGCCGACGGCTGCCGTCGGCGTAGACTTGACGCCGTTGCTCTGCCGTTAGCCCAATGGGCTACGCCGACGGTCATGTTTACGCCGACGGCGGCCGTCGGCCTATTTATTCTACGCCGACGACAAAACTGGGCCGACGGCCCGTCAAGCTACGCCGACGGCCCGTCAAGCTACGCCGACGGCCCCGACATTTTGCCGTCGGCGTATAAAAAGGCCGTCGGCCTATTTAGTTATTCCCGTAGTGACTACATGGAGTACACTCCACAAAATCACGGATTACACCACACAATGTACTTACTACTTAGCAGTGAAAGAAAAGTTGTGGGAATCTAGGATCAGAGGTATACAATTACGGATATTGATAAAATCATACGCCAGAGATGCACCGGGATAACCCAATCGGTGGTCGGAATAGATCTCGGCAGGCAAGCCGAGTTTACTAATCGACAATTGGCCTACAAACTAGTCTGACCATATGGAGTCTGCATATCTTATATCCCAAGTGCCTTAAATCCCTCTCGTGCACTTCATAAACATACACACATCATTCGTGTCGCCGATGCCTGTGATCCGCGTGAAAGCAAAGAGAGATCCTCCGCGAGCTACCCGTCCAGTCTGTGGCTGGCAGACTAAATGCCAATCCTTGCGAGCGCTCTGATCCCAAGGCGAAGGCATCCAATGTGAAAATCCAAAGCAATAACATGAAGTCGGCGGCACCGGATGACAACGACACAACGCTGATATCTTCCCTGCCATAAGAGAGGGTTAACATTTGCAGTGGACTAGGAAACAGAGGACGGATATAACTTGGCGCCAGGAAAGTTATGGAGAAAAATGGGATGGGGCGCTATGGAGGCCCCTCGCCATGCAATTTTGAGATCTTGCTCCCGGCCAACAGTTTGCTTCACCACCTCTCTCTGTGCAGTGAACTAAGTGGGATGTCTGGCCTTTGTCAGGAATTTGTATAGATCTATAAATTACGCCAAAATGGTGAAGTGCAAAACCAAGCGGTTCCTAAAATTATTTATTTTGTCAGGTGAAATATCATCTAGTTGAAATGTCAATTTTCTTAGCCAGCTAATTTCTCCTTAGTTAAGCATTCCTGGATGAGAGGGAAAAGAATCAAGTAGGGAAAATATTTTGTTTTTGGACCCGAAACTTCACCTTTTTGTGTTATCCAAAATAATTTTTTTAATGATGAAACTTCTAGCGCAGATGCTAGACGTGTGCATATGTAGTTGAATATTTTGTTTCAGAATTTTGGTCGAATTTAAAAAAAAAAGGAAGCTCCAATGTGTTCGGGAGCTACAACGATTACGTTTCCCATAACAACACATGTTCTTTACTCCTGCAGGTGAACCTAGGTTCCAGCGAGCTACTTGACGTCCAGCCGTTGGTTCTCCGATTTCCATTCGAGCCCAATAAGTCTGTATTGTGCTCACTACAGCTGACAAACAACACAGATGGGCACGTGCCATTTAAGCTTATGAACAAGAACGTAAACAACCAGTGCTTCCTGAGGCTGCCACTATTCGGCATTGTGCCGCCGAGGTCTGCTTATACTCTTGCTGTGACAGCTGTTAAGCAGGAGAAGCTTCCAGAACAAAAATACTTTGATTTGATCCTGGAGAGTAGTATATTAGGCGACGAGCAGAACTGGTCGTCTGAAACATATGAGCAGGATGGATTTTTTGAGAAAACCAAAAACATGGGGCATGTGGTGCGTGAGGTGACAATAAAAGCTGTTTGTACTCCGCAACGAGGTATTGCAACGTCTGAGGTGAGCTGGTTACCTGTTATCATGTTTTTTTCACGCAATTCAAAAAACTCCCAAAGTATCTGCTTCACTCGTCACAAACTAAAAGTGAAATAAGAGATTTTAAAACCTTTATATTCTTCTGTCAAGTGTTGTTTGTTTGCTTATTCGCAGATACAGATAGACTCACAGTAAAACTCTTCAATTAATTACTGTTACCTCTACTGTTATTTTGTCCTTTGTTAGTCTGGATGAAAGGTAGAAAATTGTAAGAAAATGTTTCTTTACCTGTGTGTTGCAATATATTAGTATGACCTTAACAAGGTGTTATGTTCTAAAACATATCAAGTACATCAGTTCAAATAGTAAGACTCATGAAAAGTTAATCAAAAAATTTCTGAATGGAGCATTAATGTGGTATGTTGCATAATCTGATCATTAATATCTTTCTCATTGTATTCACCTGACTAATATCATGTATTTGTGTTGGCATGATCACCATTTGCGTAATAATAATCCCGCCTGGAACAAAGGTATTATGTTTGTTTTTATTTCCGGTGCATATATCATTTGTAGTAATGGTTTTAGGTAATTTCAGTTTTAATGTTAATTTCAACCTTGTTGGTTAGGTCTTACATGTGGAGATACCTTACGAGGATATATGCTGCTTGGACACACACCCGACGAAGCAATGGTGAATGCACTTACCGAAAGTTATATAATTGCTTTGTGCATGAGTGCTTCCTTATACAGTTTGGTCGTTTATTATTACATAAAAATGTTGGTACATGTGGTATTTATATTTTGAATATATTTTCCAAGAGTAGTCGAATTGTATTATTTCCAATGAAAAAAAAGTAAGGTTTCACATATATGTAACATAGATACTTAGTTACAAATTCTTTCAGACACTGACTTACTTCGTATATAGGATAATAATGGGACACGATCATGGACGCATTCGCATTTGGAGTTATGAGACACAGGCAAGTGTAAATGCAGCCTCTATTCCTTTTACTGACTCCGTTTCAAAATATAAGATGTTTTAGCCTTTTCTAAAACACATGATCTAGACATCTTTTAGTGTATAAGTTAATTTATTTTGCTCCGAACCTACACACCAAAAGACGTCTACATACATGTCTTTCAGAAAAAAGTCTAAAACATCTTATATTTTAAAACGGAGAAAGTAATAGGCTAACACATCAATAAACATGTAGTGTACTCTTGATGATAATAGAGAAACATATACTTTAATTACTTTTGTAAAGCTATCTTTTAAGATCAAAAGGCGGCAGCCACCCCATTCCATTTTCACTGAAAACGAAATGACTAGTGGCACCGTTACAGCTCAGCTCTTTTAGTATGTCACAGGTTAAAGCCTCAGGTAGCCAACTATCAGTGTAACACAACAACTGAACGAAAAGGAAATATCTGGGAAGTAGCATTACAATCTGATTTTCCTTTCCATCAGCTTGGTAAAGCTATTAGCACGTGTTACACTATGGAGCAGAGCGCTGCTTGATTGCAATGCCATCGGGCACAAGGCTTGATTCCATGAGTTGCCTTATTACTGTGAAGGGAAGGTGAGAAGATTTTAACCTTTCTAGGAAACACCATAACATAGATAGATTTAGCACACAAAAGCATAAGGAAAATGATACCCCTAACCCGGGGGATCTCCGGAGAAGTCGTTTTGCTAGGTAGCAACTTTTTTTGCTACAAGGTCTCGGCGATGTCTCCAAGGAAATATTTTTTTTTGCTACATTAGCACATTTGTTTGCTACCACCATTTCGTAGTTTTGCTATAATAGCGTAAATTGTTTGCTATGAGATCTCCGGCGAGGGTTTTCCTGGCGAGTCTCTGGTGATATTTTCCGGTGAAGTCAGTTTTGGTACATTAGTATTTTTTTTTGCTACAAAGTCTCCGGCGAGTTCTCCGGTGAGGTCTCCGGCGAGGGTTATCTTTTTTGCTATGTTTTTGCGCCAACTTTTTTTGCTACAGTATAGCAAAATCGAGCATTATGTAGCAAAAGCGGGATATAGTGTAGTAAAGGCTTTTCGAGCCAGGACCGCTATCGAACGCCACTAGTTCTGATTTGAAGCCGCTCGAGCTCCTCCGCGTCCCTGCCCGGGCCTGCGCTTAGCCTCCGTCGAGCGTCCAACCCCTGCGCAGGATTGGCCCAGTAGCCATGGTTGCGCCTCTCGCAGTCTTGCTATGCTGGTGTGGTTGTCTGCTCCTGCTGACCTTGCTCTCATCTAGCAAGAGGTAACCTAAGACCCTAATCCTCCATACGCCTTGCTCCTCGTGTTGGTTATGGTGAGGCCCGCCGCTTTCTCCTTGTTGGGCAGCCAGCTCTGTGGGTCTCCTTTTGTGGGACTGTGAGACTCTTTGAGGTGAATGTTGGTATCAGGCGAAAGCTCTGTGTCGGCGATACCTGTGGGCGTCGTGCCTCTCCTTGGATGAGTCGCGAAGGATCCCTGTTCACCTCAGGCATGCCCGATGTTGATGGATCAGCACTTTCTCGAGGTGATTGAAGCGGTTCCTGGTGAAAGCCCCGCACAGAATTGTGCCATTAGCGATGACGCCTGTGGGTGTCGCCCCTTTCCCTGGAAGCGTCGCTATGGAACTAATTCCACCTATTGGTGATGTCTCTCTAGGTGGCCATGGTCATTCTCTGCGAGCACCGGTCTTCGTGCAAGGCTATGTTCCTTGGTACTTTATGCAACTCTGGTTGACCTACTCTCTAGGATGTTTGTGCAATCGGTAAGTTCTCGGTGATTGTGGTCCTTTGGCACGACATACGAGGTTCTTGTGGCCTCACATTGTGCTCAGGTTAGAACATTTGGTGATGGCCGTCGTGTTCGAGGCCAAGAGGAGGTGAAGTGGTAGTCTCGGTGGAACCTTGCCCTTTTGTGGTGACCTCGGAAGGGGAATGCCCTTCGACTATGGCTGCGACTCCCCTAGTTCTGCAAGGTGTGGAGTTATCACTCGACAAGCGGGTCTCATTTCTCTACATAATCTTGATTTTGGGATCCTTTCGATTGATCCAACGGCACTCCTCCATGCTACTCACAGTCTGTTCCGGAATTGTTGGGTGACAAGTATAATGTTTGGTGTTGTAGGCTTTGCTCTTCTCCGGTTTTCCCTCTTTTTTTTCCACTCTTTCTTGTGTTAGTGTTGTGTGCTACATGTGGTAGCTGTTGCATTTGTATCCGGGTTCGTTCTTTTTAATGAAAATGGTTCAGGCCGACTAATGCCCTAATAGTTGCCTAAAAAAAAGGGAAAAGGAATTTGATATGCTTTGATCTTGTGTGGAAGTTTGGCTTAATGTGGACAATACTGCCTCTTATAGTACGAGCAACCAAATTTGAACAAAATTCTCACTCTGCTATGAGCACTGCTATTCGATTGTTAAAGCCAGAATTTTTTTTATTTATGTGCATGGACTAACGACTTTTTGTACTTACGGGCAGAAGCTAGTGGGTTCGTTTAAAATCTCAAGGAAGAAAGGTTATGCTTTATGACTTGTCTATTAACCCGATGTTTCTTTTATCATACTGCTATACTCATAACTTTACCACTCTACTGCAGTCTCCTCCATTAAATTTATTGACCGTAAGCAATGGTTTGTGGCTGGGACAGAAGATGGTTTCATCCATGTGTACAGCTACGATAAAATGAAAAAGATTAAAAGTTTCAGAGCTAATACTGATACTAAATCTGTGAAAGCACTTGCCGTTCATCCAACCCAGTCCTACATGTTGTCAGTGTCACCTGAATGCAACCATGCAAAGCTTTGGGACTGGAACAGAGGCTGGGAGTGCACACGAACATTTACGACGGGATACTCTAATGAATCCCTGTTCGTCTTTAACCCGTTGGATATTACCATTGCTAGTGCTTCCGAGCATACAATTAAGGTTTGGAATTCTCTATCTTGCCAATAAAAAGTTGTGAAGTTAGTAGTTTTACTACTAGACCTTGGCTACGAATTCCTAATTTCTTTATGTGCAGATATGGGGCCCTGATTCAGCAGAACCTAAGTATACTCTGTCTGGGCATTCGAAAGAAGTGAACTGCTTGGGATTTTTCACAAGTAATGATCAGCAATATTTGATTACGGGATCTGATGATTGTACTGCCAAGGTACATAAATATACATCTCTCGTATATGTATAAACATTTGATTGAAAAGTACACTCCTTCACTGCACATAAGCTTGATGCACGCTCTATTTCTGTGAATCAGATATGGGATATGCAGAACAAGATCTGCATTCGTACACTAGAAAGTTTCATGTCAGAAGTTATTTCTGTCTTTTCCGCTCCAAATATCCCGATCTTAATTACAGGATCATTGTATGGTACTGTCCATTTTTGGAACTCCACCAATTTCAGGTAACCACCAAAGTTTCTAGCCTTAACTGACCAAGTCAATGTGTTGCCATGCCAGTATTTTGGCAATTCAGTTTTACCAAGGAAATATGGCAAAAGTACTGCAGACACGAAGTTGCTACTCCCTCCGATCCTAAATAAGTGTCGCGGTTTTGAACTAACTCAATGTGTTGCCATGCCAGTATTTTGGCAATTCAGTTTTACCAAGGAAATATAACAAAAGTACTGCAGACACGAAGTTGCTACTCCCTCCGATATTAAATAAGTGTCGCGGTTGAACGTTACATTATTGGATTGGCAAGTTAGGCTAAATGGCTAATTTTTCTCTCCCACCCCCTTGTTTAACATGTGTCAGCTAGTACATTCATGTGTTATGGTACTGCGTTTACATCTAGAATTTCTAGTTTGGGTAAATTTGTTTTTCTCTTCTTCCATTATCATTGGTAGCTTTTACTACGATGTATATTAACATTTAGGGAAATTTATAAGTGTGTTCTTCCTCTCGACAGGGTAGAGAAAGTCCTTCAAAATCGTTATATATCTGTACGTCGTCTCTCCTGTTTGATGGATCCAATAAGGTAATCAATAATCTCGCCTTCTTCTTTTTTGACTGCTCAGGACCATTGCTTTGATACTTGCTGCATATGTGGAATGAAATATGTGTTGCATGTATAAGAACCTCTCGTTATACTTTCATGGTCTCATGGGTAGTACATGTACTATATCATTTTAGAGTATGTTCATGCAATATTTCTAAGATACCACAAAGCGAACTACATGTGAAAATTGCAAGTGAGCTCGTAATTTAGGCATATTTTTACATACCACCTACAAATACTATATATACTACATATCTAGGTGGTCTTATATCTCTCAGATACTATCCTGCTCTCCTTACATAATCGAAATTATCCTAGTTACTCACTAGCGAGATTGTATAAAATAAACATAGGTGTTTACTATATATATATGGATATAAAAATGGACTATATAACAACATTTAAAAGCTCCCTAAACCATTTGTCAAAAAATGGAGAATTACTAACGTTATTAACCACCCATGCAGAAGTTAAAGACCGTGAAAAGGTACATTGCATTTACTTTTCACCATGTTCTAGAATGTTCCACCTATTTTTAAAATAAATTTCCTTCATTTTATAGGGTTGTCATTGGAGATAAAGAAGTAATTTCAGTCATGTGCATTCGTAATGTGGGCTATGAGCCAGGATTACCGGATTCTTGTGAGCAGCAGTTAAATGCAGAGAGCATACTAGGAAACACAACATTTGAGGTGAGCTCATCGGACTTCATTAATAAAGGCTTCCCAAGTTGTTAATGCATGGTTTTTGACCTTGCAATAATAAAGAACCTTCTTCATCTATGAAAAACATTTTAAATCATGAACACATTAAATTTAAACTTACACACCATGGAGCTTGTGGAAATATTATTCCCCAAGATATTATTATGCCCCAAGGTATTACCATGACCTTGTGATGGAAATATATTTTTGTTCAACAGTCCAACCAAAAATTTAAAGAAAATTATAACGAGAAAATGTTCCGATTTTAGCCCCTTGTAGCGGACGAGTTACCAGCCGCTCTGATCTTTTAGCCAACTATGAATGGCAATGACATCAAAATAAGTTGATACGTAGAAATTCTTGCTTGGTTATACCGTTCGCTTTGGAAACGTCCGCTCAATGTTGGTGTCAAAATTTATAACCAGCCTCCCATTGAGAAGTATTACACTTTAAAATTCGACTGTGAACCAAGATGCACACACCGGGCTGGGATAGGTCAATTTGGGATAGTGTGATCGAAAGCTTACTGCATAGATCCTTCATCCTCATGAGAATAATTAACATAACACTCTCAACCCTACCTTGATTTCTCGTCTCTTTACCTACTCACACCTAGGTTTCACCTCCTATTATTACTTGACGACAACGGTGATGGATTCTAGTCGTCTTCTAAACCCTTTGCCACTCACCTCCTCTTCATATACCACATGTCTATGCCCTTCCCCCCGTTGTTTTCTTTTTTAGAGAAAATGCAAAGGACCTTTGCGTTTCATTTCATTGAATAGGCAGAGTTAAGGTACACCCTCACTAGGAGGTCAAATACAGGGACAAAAACAGAAAAACTAGTGCACATCCTAGGTGGATGGCAGCACAACCCTTAGGCCCTTGGCCCCTGTCCGTGCCCACAAGCTAATCTCCTCCTTAATCTTTGCAGCTAGAGAGGACACGGATGGCTGGGCGCCGTTAAAGACGCAGTCATTCCGGTGTTTCCAGATCATCCAGGGAATTAGGAGGGCTGTGGACGCGAGCGCGCTCTGGTGTGGCTTGGGGGTGTCCTGCTTCGCCTTGCGCCACAAGTCCATGAGAGATGGTTCGTGGTCCGGTCTGCAGCTGTCATCCGTAGCCAGGCCAGGGTTTCATGCCATATTTGCCTATCTAAGGGGCAAGTCAGCAGCAGATGTCAGATGGTCTCTGGCTCTTGATCGCACAGGAGACAGCGGGGGTGGTGCTGAAGGCCGTGTCTCGCGAGGCGCTCGGCAGTCTAGCAGCGGTCTTGCTCAGCTAACCAATGGAAGAACTTGACCCGCGCAGGTGCCCACGTTTTTTAGACCAGCTTCCAGGAGTAACAAGTGGTTGATCCTTGGAAGGTGGCTAGGTAGCAGGAGCTGGCAGTGTAAGCGCCGTCGTTAGTCCATTTCCAATATAACGTGCCAGGCTTGTCGGTGAGGAGTATGTCCAAGAGCGAGTGCCAAATTGTGAGGTATTGGCCAATCTCGTGAATGCCAACCACGCCTTGGATGTCTCTTGGCCAGCTGTTCCCTAGGAAGTCCTGTGGGACTGTCCTGGTTCGTCGGCGCCGCTTGGGTATGCAATTTTACAGCAGTGGCGCAATCTCGCTGATGGCGCGACCATTGATCCATCGATCTTCCCAAAACAGTGCCTTTTGCCCATTGCCAAGCGTCATAGAGGTGGAGGCGAAGAAGAGTTGGCGTTCCTCGGGCGAGAAGTGAAGGTCTAGCCCGCTCCATGCACGAGCATCCCCCCGTTGTTTTCTCATATCCCATCACTACACTCCACATCATCATGTTCCTAAACACAACCTCGTGTAACCTTCAAATATCCCTGGTTACAAGTGGCAGGGAACTAGATAAAACAATCTCCCCTCCTTCACCACCCCTACTCCTACTACCTTTGATTGACAAAGAAGATATTGTCATCAGGATCACGAAAACCAGAGCATGAATGTGCTAAGACTTAATGGTTAACAAAATCAATTATTTTGGTAGTTCTCGACCGCTGGAGATATAAATCATTTCAAATAGACCATAGAACCCCAATAAAACCCTCGTTCTACTAGAGCATCTAGATCGGATGTTCAAGGTCGCCTTGACACGCAATGTAATCTTTTAAATGAAGCGAAAACAGTTATACCAAAATAAGATATATATAAAGAGAGAAATATGAAAAGTACCTACCGACTCACTTGTCCCTTAGCATTTTCACTAGTTTCTAGTATATCAACAATGTGCATCGATGTATCCATCCTCGCACCACAAGGTTGGAGACGGACATGGGAATATGATCTAGGCCCCAAACATAAAGATTTTTTTCTAGAAAGTTGGGAAAGCACGCAAAGATAGTAGTTGGTGCTAACCCTGTTTTTTCTGCTGCTAAGGCATCACTGCTCAACCCAACGATGTCATCAATATTGTTTACTTAACTGTCCCCTTGAATTACAACCTAGTCAAGGCTGCCACATGGATGCTTCTACCTAGCTACACATTACCATTGATTTGGGGCGTCAAACGATTGTGAAGGAGGACATATAGAGGTGGATTCGTGGATGGGCAGAACGAAAGTCCGATAGATACCCATAAAGGAGCACACACTCAAAAAAATCTCTTTTAATTCTTCATGTTGGCAGTACCAAAAAATATATAGATTAGATAGGATGAGAAGGTAAGCAAAAAATATTGTGATTACTTGCCCGACTTTCCTTGTTTTCCATATGGTATTTATTTGCATCCGCAAGAGTTTTTGTAAATTCTGAGGTGGTATACTCATCATATATACTCATCATGTACTCATCATAAAAATTTCAAATGGTCGTTGACTGTAAAATTTCAACTAATGCAGATGATCTCAGGCACCAGTAGGCTACTTGATGTCCATCCCATGTCAGACTCACTCGAGCTAAGAAACAATACAAATGAAAGTGTGGCATTTAGGGTCAGTGGGGTGGGCGGTATTGTGCCTGCCAACACCACTTACACTGTCATTGTGAGTCACGGAGAGAAAACGATCCTTGAGAGCAGCATATCGGGGGATAGGTACCTGCCATTTACAAACTTTTCTGAGTGTGAAGAATTTTTCGAGGAAGCAAAAGAGATGGGGATTGCGGTGCATGAGCAGGCACTTGGAGTTGTTCTTGGTCCGGTGAGTTAGTTCATATATTTGAAAGAAACTTTTGTTCTCCGTATTTTCCATCCAAATTGCTACTTTTCTCTTTCAAGGTATATGTTGAACTAGCAGTAGAGACTTGCTCTTCAAAAAGCTAAACAACAGAGACCAATACGTGTTGATGGTGCCTATACCCTGTTGTTTCTTTTGTTTTTGAAACGACACAAATAAATGACACCGGCAATTAATTTCGTGGTTTGATGCATAGCAAGCAAGACATCAGGTTTTTTCCATACTAAAAAAGTTGTTGTATAGTTCATTTAAAAAATACATGTCTTTATTCAATATTATCCCATCAATATAATTTGCAAGTGTTTCTATTTCTCAAAGATATTTTTTCATAAGGTAATACTCCTTCAGTTTGTAGATAAACGGCATTTTATACATTGGCACAGTCTTTAATATGCATCTTTGTTACATGTCATATGCATGTTATTAAATTAGAAAATTTCTACTATGGAAGTATCTTTACGTGAAAAATATAATTATCTATTTTCCATCTTATTTAAATATTATATATATATTGATTAGACAAAGTAAGAAACATTGGTTACACGCTTTTTAAGAGGTCATTTATTTACAAACAAAGCTAGTACTACCTCCTTCACGGTTTGCAGGGCGTCTAATCAAATTTGAGTTTTTCCAAAACTATAACGTTTCTAGGCGTATAAGAATTAATTGTTAATTAATGTGACACCTTTCCTCCCAACTTCCTATGCATGCAACAGTCTCCCACCAATGCATGCGCCTTAACCGCTCACTAATAGGCTAATTTTCAGCCAATACATTCACGCCTAGATCCGTGAGATTTTTGTAAAGCGCCCTGCAAACTGTGAAGGAGGTAGTATATACTATATTACATAGATGGTGCAGATCGATAGCTATTTATGACCTAGATATATATGACCCAATTATTTGAAACTTAACAAATTAGTTGGGCATCAAAATTATGAGAAAATCATACATGTAGAATTTGGGTAGAAATTTATTCTTGTAATGTTTTATAAACTAGATCATTTACATCTATGCAAAAATAAAATCATAAATGTATGTGGAGCAAGTTAAGCAATAGGGGGTAATGAATCGGATGAAGATCCTAACTGTTTCAGTTTAACTAAGAAGCTAATTGCATGCACTGAGGCTTCCCAGGTGGCACTAAAATGATACCCACGGTAGTTGCACAATATACGCTCATGTTTCTTTATATTTCTCTGATGTTTCTGCTGCATGCTGTTGGCCTTTACAAACATGGTTAATGACGTGGCAGGCAATCTCACCTATAACAAAGGTACACACGACTCATCTTCTTTTCCTCGTGCATAGAAAGATCGCAACTTTGAGCAAGTTTTTCGAATGGTTACTAGATTTTTTTCTCTAAAATCAGATCATCAAGGACGTGACTTATCATAATTCTTTTAGACTGGTTACCCTGGATGCACATCCAACAGACCCATTGTGAGTGTTATACCCTAATATGCACACTCGGAGGTCTAATAGTTTGTTCAAGTGAATGTTCGGGATGTAATTATGCTGGGCTATATTTTTGTCACACAGGATTTTAACAAGTCACGACAAGCCTCGGGGCAGCGAAATTCGCCTGTGGTACTATGATACACCGGCAAGTTCACAAGTTATCTCAGTATAATTATTGCATGTACTTCAAGTTCTGGACTCTATATATAATTTCTTACCAAGGAAGGCGTATGTTTTGGTCTAGCGATCATTCATTTCTGTGTCAGTCTAACAATAACCACCGTCCTTTTACTTTTAATTTTAACCTTTTTCCATTGCCATTACTAGATATGTATTAGTTTTTCTGAATAAACTCAGCATATTTTGGGAGATGAAAAATGTAGACTTCTTTTGTCAGAGTTCAACTAACAAATTCATGTGTATTCACCTGCAGGCCAAGAAGGTGCTGGCTACAGTCACTGGGGGAACAGGCATGCTTCTGACATAATTATCTAACAAGAAGTGTCTTTTTTGTCATACTGCTATACTGATAAGATGACGTCTCTACCTGCAGCTATGTCAGTTAAATTTGTTCCTCAAAAACAATGGTTTGTAGCAGGTTTGGGTGGTCTCATCCATGTGTACAGTTATGGAAAGGATATTCAAGAAATAACTAGATTCAAATCTCATGATGACAATTTTATAAGACTAGTCGTTCATCCAACCCAATCGTACGTGATTTCACTAGCAAGCAGCCTGATAAAACTTTAGGACTGGAGCAAAGGTGGGCCAGATTTCATTAAGAAATTCAGGGGCTGGAAGTGCTTACAGAAATTTGAGGCCGAACATTGTCTTCACAGGACTGTTGCTTTTAACCCAGAAAGCATCCATTGTTTTGTTGGTGCTTTTAAGGATTACACAATAAAGGTTTAAGTTTCTCTTTTCCTTTTTGCAAACACAAATTTTAAAAGGTCAGCTGGGCCACTTGTGACACGGATTGTGAATTCTATGCTTGGTGATTAGGTTTGGAACCTTGATTCTCCTCAATCTGAGTATACACTCTCCGGGCATTCTAGCAAAGTGAACTGCTTGGGATTTTTCAAACGTGATGATCAACATTATTTGATTAGTGGCTCGAATGATTGTACAGCCAAGGTGCGTACGCCATTTTCATTCAGGACGCACACCATTATTAATAATGCATAAATAATGCATATTTTGTCTCCATCTAATCAGATATGGGACTTGAAGAGGAAGACATGCGTTCATACATTGAGAGGATTCATGTCTCCGGTCATTTATGCCATTCCCCTCCGAGACCTTCCATATCTAATTTTAAGTTCAGAAGATTGCATTATTCATATATGGAACTCCACAAATTCCAGGTAACTAATCACCAAACTGTATCATCACGTACGTACAATGTGGGCACATCTATCCAGGACTTTAAGCTCTACCCATATCCTTAATTCCTTATTGATATGTTCACATATATCTAATGACAATTTCGATAAATTCATAACGGATTTCTTCATATTCGTTAGGCTTGAGCGTAAGGTAACCTTGGGCTGTAGAAATAGAGATCGGTCGCTCTATTTGATGGCGACAAGGAGGTAATTAACCACTTTACCAACTTAATTACATGTCCTTTTTGTCTGTTTTTGTTTCAACTACCTAAAACCATGATTGATGTGGCCACATCTCATCTTATTGGGGGTCTTCTTTAACTTGAATTAGGGGGCCGGGTAGACATATGGTTGTGTTGTAGTCAAGTTTTTTTCTCGGTCCCCGCAAAATAAAAAAAAGTTATAGGAGGATTTTGGGTTTTGCATGGCCAAAAATGCTATGTAATAATTAGTATTGCTCGTGTGTGGGTGGGTGGGTGGGGGGGTGGGGATGGTTTGTCCTCCACTAAGGTCCACCATTGAATAGATGCATTCATATTTGTAGGGGCGGGCTAGAAAAATGAGCCGTCGGGAGCATGTCCTACGTGTGCATCTTGAGTACTTCCTCCTTCACGGGTTTGCAGGATGCGCTACAAAATTCTCATGGACCTAGGCGTTACCATATTGACTGAAAAATCTCGTGGAGTACGTTGCAGAATTAGCAGGTGAATTAATAGCCGCGTCTAATTAAACGGATTTAATGCTATTGGTAACCTTCCTAGCCAATTAGCGAGGGCTTAAGGTGCATGCACCGGTCAAGGAGGAGAGGAAGGATAGGAGATAGTGGGCAATTGATTGCATGCGTGAGCTGTTGCATGCCGACGTCCGATTGCATGCAGAGAAGTTGGAAGGAAACCCAATTAATTCACACCTCTGCATGCAGCCACATTAATTAACAATTAATTCTTATGTGCCTTAAAACGTTGTAGTTTTGAAAAAAGCCAAATTTGATTAGACGCCCTGCAAACCGTGAAGGAGGTAGTATATTAAACAGATGGTGTCACTACCTCCTTAAATATATTTAAAGCTCGCATGTGTCAATTGACAGTGACACTGCTCCTTAAACGTTCCTCCGCCCCTGCATATTTAAATGATGTAGATTTTATATTGTTAAATATATAATCATTACACAATATTTATATATAGTATGATTTTAATATGTGTAACCACCTACAAAATTGTATACCTAGCACATAGTTGACCTTTCATACCATTCTTGATCAACCATATATACATAATATGCAATGTTCCACAAGATATGTCTGACTCAAGATACAATAGACTTATAGGTACTACCACTTTTATATAGGTAAATGGCACTGTTCTTAAAATTATTCTAATATCTTATTATGCCAAACTCTTTAAGCACGATGTCTTGATCTAGCAGGGTTGTGATGCTAGAAAGGGGCTCAGTATCTTTCATGGATATCGACAACGAAGGAAGTGCAGTGACACAAGTATAGATCGGGAGGCGCGTACTCGTGAGAGGACGATCATAGCACCTTTGCTGAATGAAATAAACTCCCTAAGTCTCTTGTTTCAGAATTTTTCTCTGAACTTTGTAGAAAGATTGGGCAATCAGGTGGCTCATGCATGTGCAAGGTTGGCATGCGCTGCCAATGTAACGCATGAGTGGCTTGGGTTGTGCCCAAATTTTTTAATTAACAGCATTCATGCTGATTGTAACCAGGAGATGTTGAATTAATAAAGGGTGAAATTTCCCCAAAAAGAAAAGTATAGATCGGGCCTTTTAAGGCCCCATCACACGGTAGGGATAATCCGTGTATGGTGCGAACTGTTGAAAATACGTCTCTAAAGACAATCAAGTATGATATATTTTTAAATATGTAAGATAAAGTTTTCCTTGAATGAACATTTAAATGTATCATCAAATAAGTGATTCGGTTTTGTAACTATGTAGGCAATATGCTTGTTCTGAACTGTCCTTAGTCGGAGTCTGCTGATCGATGATCCGTTCCACCAGTCATGGGCATTGTAGAATAATATGGCCAGGATGCAGTTACACGCCTCGGTTGACTTCATGCATCAATATATACATGGTTTGGTAGAGTTACAAACTTGCACTACAAGTTGGTCTTGGTCGGTTTGAACCAAAATTGGTAACCGAATAATGAGATTAAGTTGCTACTCCGAATCGATCCGGATACCTAGGATCATCTAATACGTCCCGGTGGCCTGAACGAGCGGACACGCCGTCGTCGATGTTAAGACTGGACCAAAAATCCAATAACAATGGCGTCGACAATCCTTTGGTAAAGATGCAGAACATGGAGAGCTCCAATAGCAACTTTCTCCTGAACTAAGTGAATATTCTGTATGTTTTATTCATCGATGCTGCATTGGATTAGCTAACATATAAACAGCAGAGAAATTGCCATAGTAGCACTGACAAGAGGACAACCTCGCTTGAGTAAGAGGTGACGAAGCGAGCATGTTTTTTTTTTTGAGGGAAGACCATCATGGCTTACTTTATTGATCTCAAAAAATAGTTACATCGTCTAGAAGAGTTTGCAAAATGAAACTAGGAGGCTCATCTATCCAATTACAAGAGATTTTTGAATTAAAACACTCCCTAGCTAAGCAATGAGCTACTTTATTTGCCTCTCTTCTGCAATGCTGAAATGCAACCTCCCCAATGGTTCCTGCATCTGTCATGATTTCGGCATAAATCGCAGTGGCATCATTCCAGATTCTTTCTTCACCTGAGCATAGCTGGACAACTTCCAGTGAGTCAGACTCAGCCTCCATAGAATTGTATCCCATAGAATTAACAAGGGCTAACCCATGAAGCATAGCAAGAGCTTCTGCCATAGCGACAGAGGGAACATGTGGTATGAGTGTCGATGATGCAACCACAAAAACTCCCTGGCTGTTCCGTATGACAGCACCAGCTGCACCCGACTCATCCTCAGCCGAAAAAGCCGCGTCCACGTTCAGCTTCAGGTGATTGAAGTGACACAGTTCATAACGGGCGGTACTTGCTCGCCGTGGGTTTGTCGACGACGCAACCACCAAATGTACCAGGACGCCACAGCAATAAGATCATGCGTCTGAATCGAGCTATATCCAGATGCAGATAACGGTGGTTTCCTGAGAAGCGCCTCAAAAACCTCTACACCAGACCGGTCTTGTATATTAGTTTCAGAAATCAGGCCGTCTAACCCAAGCGCTCTCCAAATATTCCTTGCACCTTGACACTTAAACAACATATGTAGGATATCTTCTGTGCCAGCATGACATAATGGACAAAACCCATATGTACCAATGTGACGTTGCAGGAGTATAGCTCTCAGAGGTAGTATCCCATGAAGGATTCTCCAACAAAAAATCTTCACTTTTGCTGGGACGTGAAGCTTCCAAAGTATCTTCCATGTTGGGTTATTTAAGGGAGTACCTCTGATTAAGGATCTGCACGTAACGCCATTAAACTGATGCCTCCATTCCACGTGGTATGCAGACCGAACAGAGAACATGCCCGATCTAGTACCATTCCATGCAAGGAAATCGTCAAAGCCATCAGTGTACACTCTTTTCCGGTTAGGACCATTAGAGATCCATGGATCATTCCATATATCAATAGAAACACCATTGCCAACACGCCAAATACACCCTCGTTTGAAAGTTTGAATCCCCGCCACAATATCACCAACAAGGTTATTACGTTGGTACAGACAGACAATGTACGTACGTCGTCGGTTCGGGAAGAGTTTTTACTCATCCACTCCTCCTCCACTTTTAGATCTGCAACCGTACAGACGGGCCCCGTTCATAAAAGACTGTATGTATAGGCTTCATCATTTTTCCGGAAAAGAGTGTACGTTTGCATTTCAGCCTGCTATCATTTTGTGTCTAGGTCCTGATGGACGCCTCAATTTCACCCCAGCACAACGACCAAAGGCCAGCTCGGCCGCTGGAATTGGCCACGGAGCAATGCTACACCTACGGAATTTTGTTTACGGACAAAACTTACGGACGCGTGTGTTTCATCCCGATTGGAAATGCTGAGCAGTTATTCCGAAATTTTCTCACCTTTGGTTTACGATAGAGTGCCACGTCAGTCCGTATGTTGATTTTGTAACAAACCCTTCGTAGGTGTAGCATTATTGTTGGCCACGGTACATGCGTACGAGAATCGTAGGCTGGCTGGTAGCTTAAATGAGGGAGTAGGAGGCCTTTTTGCAAAATCGCTAATCTTCTATTATATACTAAAAGCAATATAAGAGTGTTTTTCGAGACACCAGGTTGATCCACATCATCACAATTCTTTTGATGGTTGATCCACATCATCACAATTCTTTTGATGGTTAGATCTAAAACCGACGGCTAAGATTTAATTAGATATTAGTAGTAACGTAATTGCGTAGTCCGTTTGACACGCCCATGTGCTTCCGTACCGCTTCAAAAAAAAGATGATCGCTAGAGTTTTCAGTTATTAAAACTCACGTTAGAATCGCAAGTCAGGCTTCTCAAAAAAAAAAATCGAAAGTCCTATCATGATACGAGTCGAGCGGCTTCCTCCAAATAAAACTAGCTAGAGAGAAGGAGAGCTCCCATACCATCGTAGTAGGAAGACTGTAGCCGCACTAATTATCCTAGAAAAATTATTAGCATGTCAAGGAATATACTGGAAGAAGTCTGCCTCTGATTAAAGATATGCTACTTCTACTTCTCTCTCCGTTAGCCGAGGAGTGTGCTTGGCTGCTGCCGCCATCAACTCAAGCCATGATAGACGGTGGTTCAAAGCTACCAACGTCCTACTGCAGCTCCTAACTATCTGCATAACAATGTCCTACTTTTTGCGTTCACAAATAACATGATCATATGCATGTATAGTTTCATTCTGTACGGACCAGAAGCTCGACTCTAAAGTTGATCGATCCAGCCGGTCCGTGTAAAATATGTATTGACTCATAGCTCAACTCTGAACTTGATAGATCGGGCAGATTCGTTCAACTTGGATGGATATGGATGTACTTCCTCCAGTAAGAATTATCTTGCATTTTGGATTTAGTCAAAATCAAACTTTTTACATTTGACCAAGAATATAAGAAAAATATTTACATCCATAATACTGGATGTATATAATACGCAAATATAGTTTATGACTATTCTAATAACATATATATTTTAAATGTTGATATTTTCCCTTAAATATTAGATCATATTGTACAAAGTATTATTTTGGATAAATCTAGAACACGATGTAAGTGTTGGGGAGTATTGTTTCCAAGGGAACTAATTAACATGGCACAAAAAAAAACTACACACAGTTCTAGAAAGTTAATATGTTTATACATACATGCATGTGTACACAAGAATCTATCTATTGCTCCCAGAAAGGTGGACTAACCTCCTAGATGGCAATGTTTATACATTCTTTCTTTGCATTTGACATTTCTACATTCTTTGTTTGCGTTTTGACGTTTCTCCATAGCTCAAGTGATGAAACTTTAGAAGACCAGGCCCATAAAAATGGACTAACCTCCTAGATTCAATAAGTAGTGCATGCCATATTGCTACCCATTTCATAATGTATGTGAGATCTTGTGATCGCCAAATGTACCTGGACAAGTGTGGTACCTAAACCATGGCCAGAAGGTCAATAGTGGCTCTTTTCTTTACCGACATTTTAGAATGTTAAACTTTCAAAAAACTTAAGATTGAAATAGTAGACTATCGAGTATATCTTAGTATTAAGAGATAAAAGATTCAGGAGTCTCACGAAGGTATTTCTCCAAGAAATTAGTGGTTTATATTTTTCTTGGATTAATCTTGGACCATATCATCACACACTCATCACTAATTATTCCTAAAGAACCCACTAAAATAGAATCATTCTTAGAGAAAATTGTTAAAACTGCCACGATAGTGCACCATAATCTAAAAATTGTTTCGTCTATTTACAATAACCAATAGCCATAAACATTGTATTAAAAAGGGAAATATATAACAAAAATTCTCACGGCAAAAATCATGGCCCATAGATGGTCATATATGTGCCTAAATGTTTTAAAAATATCTTATGGTGAAGGTAAGGGAAATCAATATACTTAAAAGGTGGATTATCCCTTGCATCAACTATTTTTATACGAGCTAAAATGTTTCATAGTTCCCCTTACATAAAAAACCTTAATATTTTAGATTAAACGTATGGTCGGTATGACCACAGACTCAAGAAATTATTATTTTAAGGAAAATAAAAAAAGATGCCATGTTACCATAATCCAGATATTATATTTTTGTCAATTTTAAGGAGTATAATAACTTTGAATTCAAGAGGAGGTCGATATGTGATACGACAAATCTAGATATTCATGTTGCATGATACAATAACTAAATGTGATGCAACTATATGTGATACATAAACATTTAATGACTTATAGATATTCATGATGCATGATCCAACAACTATATGTTAGTGAGAGTTTAAGAAAACCTACATACATACTAGAAAGCTTGAAGTCAGCCTTCCCTAGCTTTCTTGATGATGTAGAAATGTATAAACAAATAGTCCAAAGGAAACAAATATCATGAAATTTGTGTTAAAAGTATTTTCTAATTATTTACTTAAGTTTTTAGCAATATAGAAATACAAATTAATGGTCAAATTATCACCATGCAACAATTCATGTCAAAAGTGGAGAATGTAGTATATCAAAGAACAAAGGAAATGAAGAAGAGGAGAAAGATGTGCACAAAGTAAAGAGAAAACATATTTTTTAGTTGATCTACCTTTTACTGAGTATAAATGTTGTTCTGCTCCACTTCATGTTTTTATGCTACTCCATTCAGAATTCCACCTTAAATCATCTCATCATTACTTGGGTCAGCCATAATTATTATTGACCACAATTGATAATATTATTAATTACTCATGCATCTACTACAAAATGACCAACAACATCAATCTCAACCTCACATTCTTATCGAATAACAAATAAATACTATAGATTGTGGTAAGAACTACAAAATATACATCTAATATTAGTACAAGCGACAAATATGGTCATAAATATGCATGTTGCTTTTTCTAAATGGAATATCATCATTGACATGTAAAACAGATGATGATTAAACATTCCCCCTGCACATGTGATGTTTATTTACTATAATATTTGAAAATTTATTTAACCAAATTGCTCTAAGTTATTTTTGATGGATCAAAGATGATGCCCTCGCATTTGCGAGGGCCACCTTGCTAGTTTGTCTAAAAACACATAAACGTCCACTCTTTTACGGAGGGAGTATACTGTACACATTAATTACTTCTCATTGCTCCGCACGCCTTTTTCGTCTCGTCTCTAGCTCCGTGGACATTGCATGCGACTTCTCTTGTTTTTGCGAAACCCAGTACAAACCCAGACGTCACAAATACGCACATACACTCATCCTTATGAATGCACACACGCACACCCTATCCCTATGAGCACATCCGAGAGACTGAGTCTTGAGACTGATTTGACGGGTCTTGAGCTTCACGAAGTAACCATAGGCGCCTCGAAATCAATGGAAACGTCGCCTCCCACTAAAGAATATTCCGTCTTTTATGAGACATCAAAGTGTCAAACCTGAAGTTTGAACTCTAGTGGGTGAACTGTTTGGGAGTTCTTGGAAACGAGAGCGAGCGGGCTGCGCACGGGGAGCGCCATGAGCGGGATTTGAATTCAAACTTGGATCCGTCGGCGGCGGCCCCCGGGCGCCGCCGCCCCTGGCCCCTCTCTGCCGTCCCTCCTCCCCGACTTCCCCCCTTGCCAGCGGCTGCCCGTTCGCCATGGCCACTGAGCTTCCCTGCGCGGAGCTCCCTCCGCTGCGGTGGAAAGCCTCGGCGGCCTCGGTGTTTGCCGGCTGCAGGCCGGGGTGGTCGGCGGCAATGGTGGTTCTCCGGGTGCCGGAGGGCCGCCTTTTCCTACTGAACGCGAAGGGGGTGGTGGTGGACGCGCGGGATCGCCGGCGTGGGGAGTTCATCCGCCAAGGTGCTTCCTTGCTCTTCCCTGCCCACAAGGTCATGACGGGGCCCCGCTTCCTCCCCCGCCGTCGGTGCCTCGGAGGTCGCCGGTCCCTAGGACGACGCCGCCTCCACCCAGGCCGTTGTCGCTGGAGCGTGTGGCGCAGCTCGCCAATCTCCACGGGGCCGCCTGGGGCGACATCGAGGATGAGCCGGGAGAGGCAGGGCTGCTGGAGCGGCCGTCGCTGGTGGCGCCGCTGGAGGACACACGGGAGATGCGGGTCCCCTCCGACGAGGAGCGGGGTATTCCCATGCCGCGCTACCCATCCGCCTTGCTGCGCCTGACGTAGGAGGAGTGGCCATGGTCGAGGGCTGCGATGCGTCGGCCGCGTCGGCGGGGGGAGGCCTCGTCGGGGTCGCGCAGACAGGGTCCCCAGCAGGGTTCGGGGGGTGTGGGGCATGGTACGGGCTGTGCTGGGCCTGGCATGGGCCGGGATGGAGGTGCTGGGGGAGTGATGGCTGGCCGGGCCGCTCGCGGGACTAGTGAAGGGAATATGCCCTAAGAGGCAATAATAAAGTGTTTATTATGTGTATTCCAAGTATATGATAGATGTTTATTTTGCATGCTATAATTGTATTAATACGGAAACGTTAATACATGTGTGTTTAATAAACAAACAGAAAGTTCCTAGTTATGCCTCTCTCATAAACTAGCTCGTTGATTAACAAGATGATCAAGGTTTCCTGATCATGGACATTGGATGTTGTTAATAACAGGATCACAACATTAGTGTAATGGTGTGATGAACATTCATCCGAAGTATAGCATTACGATCAAAGTCATTGAGTTTATATTGCTATAACAACTTACGAAGTGATCCTAATCCTTAGACCATGAGATCATGTCAATCACTAACACCGGAAGAGTTTCTTGATAACATCAAACGTCAGACCGTAACAGGGTGATTATAAAGATGGATTCAGAACTAATAAAGTGTTATGTTGAGGCTCATGGATCGAGAGTGGAATTTGTTCATCCCGATGACGGATAGATATACTCTGGGCCCTCTCGGTGATATCACATTGATTAGCTTGCAAGCAAGTGATTTGATCACTAGAATGTTATATCACAGGAACGAGAAAAGAGTGCATGTCGGTAACGAGATCAAACTAGGTATGGAGATACCGATGATCGAATCTCGGACATGTAATATATCGTGCAACAAAGGGATTAAGATACTAGCGTAAAAGGTTCCGACGATCACAAGAAAGTCATCGTTGAATGTGTGGGAGTCAGTATGGGTCTCCAGATCCCGCTTCTGATTATTGATCCGAGAGGGGTCTCGATCATGTCCGCATTATTCATGAACCGTAGGGTGACACACTTAAGAGACACCGACATCCAATTGGAGCAAATGTTTCATGCCGAAAGAATGAACAAGCGCAGGAATTTATTTCACTAGATACCGAAACAGGTTTTCGGGTGAAATTGCATAAAGTGGTTATGCATGTGAAATAGAATTCTAGCAAGGGGTTATTTGTGAATGTTTGTCATTAAAGTAATTGACAAAATTCTGAATAAAATAAAAGAGTTTTATTTAATGAGAGTTTGCATTAAATTTGGTGGAAATTTAATGGGAATTTGAGTGGAGGGATTTTAAAGGGCATTTTGTGAGTGGAGTGTCCACCCACATGAATGAAGGAGGGGAGGGGGCAGCCCCCATGGCCGGCGGCCACCCCCTTGGGTGCCCCCCCCTCCTCCTATAAAAGGAGCCCCCTCCTCACTTGTCTCTCACACCTCCTCGTGAAGGATCTCTCTCCCCCTCTAGAATTTATCCCCCATGGTCTCGGACTAGCGAGATACATGTTCCCGGTGGCTATTCAGCAAGAAAGAGTTGTGCTTCCGCTGCATCGCTAGAGCGAGGAGGCGGAGTTTGCTCGGTGCCTCGAACGTGTGTGCGAGCACGGATGCGCTGCTGATTTGCGGCGCTAGGACTTCCTCTCGATCTTGAGATCGGCAAGAGATCGTCTAGATCAACCACGAGTTGAACTCGTGTAACACCCTCAGAATCGACCCTATGCAAGTTTTAGCGAAACCCGCCAAACCCGCGTAAAAACGATTCAAAGGTGCCCACCAGGCACTTTCGTGCGGGTGGAAAACGAAGTAATAACATTACACAACAGTCCTCGATGGGACCCACAGAACAGATATATATAACAGCGACTCAAAGAGTCAAGAATACAGATATAATATACAAAGATCCAAATCACCTTGAAAACGATATAGTGTCCAGCTGCGGACAAGATGCAAATGGGGCTAAGAGCCCTGAAGAATAACCAATGGCGTCCATAACCCTGCCCAGGCCAAGCCGGAAGGGTAACCCTGCTAACGACGTCGATCTCAAACCTGCTTAAACAAAAGGGGTGCCGACAAAGGGCAAAGGATAAAGAGGAGCGTCAGTACTGAGGCCAGTACACGGCGAGACTAGAATTCGGCGGTCCTCGCCTACATAGGTATGGTGGACTGAAGCGGCAGCGGCAGCATGCACTGAACAACCTATAGAGACTCGATACAACTAGCGGCAATCAGAGAGGGGTAAGAAAGACCTATTCGGATCCAACCTGTTTCTAACATCAAACAAACCCATCCTGGTGTTTCCCCCTCGAGACCAAACGAGGAAGTCAACCGAGGAACTCACACCGTTGGCAGTTTTATTTGTTCAGTTTTCGTTGCAGCAATTACTAGTCAGGTGTAGATAATCGTCCTGATAAAATAAGCAGTGGGCCATTTTAGTTACCCATTCCGTTGTAGTTGCGACACTTACTAGTCAGATACAAATAGCATGAGATAACCCAAACCCAACAGTTGTTGGTACTTTTATTCAGCCATTCCGTTGTAGTTGCACTACTTACTAGTCAGGTACAATGGTCGCAAGCGACGCTCCAAACAAGCAATTGTGGGCAGTATTATTTAGCCATTCCATTATAGTGAAGCTGATTACTAGTCATTATAAAGTCAAATTTATAGTACTACTTTAGTTATGCTTGTCTATGGTCGAGATACTGTGCTCCAAGTCGTCCATAACCGCGGACACGGCTTTCAGAAAGTTTTAACCCGGCCGGGGTGCACAAATAGCAACACACACACGATCAACCTCGGAAAAACCAAATCAAAACCCAACGAGGCTTTCACGACAAAGCAATCACAGGATTCCGAAATATTTCAGGGGGCCACCCCATTGAGTAGACCCGCAACGAAGTAAGCTAGCTCCGAGACGGACTCAAGGTTTGCGTCAATGGCTGTAAACGACTGGGAACCCAAAACTGGGATTGTCGATACCGCGAAAACATTCCGCTTACCTAAACAGTACGGTGTGCTCCTCGCACAATCGTAAATAAAGCAGTAAAGCATGGCATAAGTACAGGATCGTAAATAAAACCTCAAACTAGTTTGTGGCCCTAAGAAATAAGGCTGAATCAAGCTCTGGCTAAGGGGGGCCCATAATTCCCCGTATGTGGATAGCGCGATAAATCAAGGAACAGGTATCAAGTACTCGGGGTCCTACGGGACACAAGTGGGCGGTCGGAAACCAAATATTATCTATCACCCACCGATGCCTCTGCTTACTTACTTCAATTTTAGTTGTTAAACAGGAATTAAAGTGAACGATAAGTAAAGCCATGATCATCTCCAACATCAACATGCGGCCATACACCAACAACTGTGGCACTTGACGACACGCAACCGCAATTGAGCAAGCGACTATGACGCGCAAGTCCAGCTATCTACCAAACAACAGGTAATAGGATGTGTCCAAGGCAATATAAGGCTGCAGGGGATATCACGGGTACGAAAACTAGGGCAACGCAACACAGATAGCAATAGATCAACAGGAGGGAATAAATACTATAAAAATAAGATAGGTAGAAAGGGGAAGATGCTCGCCTGAAAACATTGCCGAAGGTTCAATCCGAAGATCGGGTCGACTCTCGCATCAACTCAACGGCCTTATCCGCGAAGAAGCAAAACACTAGAATAAACACCGGGTGCACTATTTAATACAACGGCAGAAGATCGGGCATGATGCATGTATGATGTATGACATGGCAAAGGTGCGATGCAATTAGGCAAAATTAAGCGGAACCGGGGTCCCGACATTTAATTAAACGGTTCAAGTTATTTATCTACCCCGCAAATTAAATGTTGTAATAACAGGGCAAAATATATCACCGGTTCGCTACACAAATTTAAATGAGGCCAATATGAGACTGGATTTGCCCGCATATGGGCCCCATATTTAATTATAAGGTGAATCGGCATAAGGCCCCCAAACCACACAAATATGCATGCGAGATGAATGATTAATATGCGACAGGTTTTATATCTAGCATTTATAAAATAGGGTTTCGGAAAGGGGTTCACACATTAGGGGGGTCTCGGCGAACTTGGGGTTCCGGGGTTCGGGGTTCGGCCTCGGGGTCCAGGGTTCGACGGGTTCGTTCTCGGATAACTGAGGTAGGTCTTGTCGCATCTGGGAAGGGGGACTTGGTTCGGCGTCAGGGGCGCATCGGACTCGCCCTGGTCGGTGTCGATCTTGTCGCATCCGTGGAGACCTTGTCGGGTCCGCGGGTCGGGTCGGACTTGGCGTTCCTTTCGGTTCGGGTTTTGGCGTCCGAGGGAGGTACTTGGCGTCCGTGAAGGAGAACTTGAGGGTCCAGCGTCTCGGTGTCCTCGGATCCGAGCGGAAGAACTTGTCGGGCCGGGTCCGGCCTTTGGGGTCCGGGAGGGAGAACTTGGCGTTCGGGTGGGCGACCTTGGCGTTCGGCCACCTATGAAGTAGACCTTGGAGTTCCACGATGATCTTGTCGATTCCCTGTCGAAGGCCTTCGGTTACGGGGTCTCGGCGAACTTGGCGCGCCAGGGTTCGGGCTCGGCCTCCGGAGAGGAAGGAGACAGCACCGGGGTTCGATGTTTCGCTCCGGGGACGGTCTTGTGGTCTGAGTGGACGATCTTGACGTCGATGGAGTACTCGAATAGATGACACCGGGTTCAGTAGGGTCCTTCGGGTTTGGGCTCCTCGCATCGCCATCGGAAGATCTTGGCGCCGGGCGTCAGTAGACCTCGGCGGCGAGGCACACGGTACTTGACAGGGCGACGCAGATGCCACGTCGACAGCACGGGGACGGGGACGGGGACGTGCTTGAGCAGGAGGAAGCTCGGCCGAAGGAGGACGGTCTTGGGCGGCGGGCTCGCTGAGGCGCGGTTGAGGTCGGCAGGAGGGTGGCCGGAGGGAGCCACGGGAGAAGGAGCCGGCGTCCAGAGAAGCTCGGGGAGGCCGGGGTCGGAGGGAGGTCGCGGCGGCGCCGGTGGAGGAAGGGGAGACAGGGCCGCGTGGGCGGCGAGAGGAGGGGGGAACGGTCGCGGGTTGGCGAGCCTGGCGGCGGCCGGAGAGAGCGAGGCCGGCTCGGAGGAAGCTTCTGGGCGGCAGGGTCCTGCGGCGGCGCGGCCGAGCTCGGGGCCGGCGGGCGAGGCGGCCGGACGCGAGCGGGGAGGCGGCGGGGAGGAGCCGGGGGCGAGGCGCGGGTCGACGACAGGGAGGCCGGCGGCGGGCTTGCCGCGGACGGAAGGGGACGGCGGAGGCGAGCTCGAGCCGGCGGGAGGCGCGGGCCAGAGGGAGGCGCCGGAGAGAGGGAGCACGCCGGCGAGGAGGAGGGCGGCGGCGCGCAGGCTGGCGACGAGAGCGGGAGCCGCGGCGGGGCTCTGCTGGTGCGAGGCGGCGGACGGCCGCCGACGCGGGAAGAGGAGGGTCGGTGGCGCGCGGCGGGGAGGAGCCTGGGGGAAGGAGGCTGCGGAAGGGGCTGGTCGCGGGGAGATGAGGATGCGGGGCCAGGCGGGTGGAGAAGGGGGTGCTCGTCGGCAGGAGATGGGAGGGAGGCGGCTGGAGAGCAGCAGGCGGCGGCGGAAGGGATCCCACAGGCGGCGGCGAGGTGCTAACGGGGACAGGGGAAGGAGGAGGTGGGACGCGCGGGTGAGGGAGAGGCCAGGGAAGAGAGAGAGGAACGGGGCCCGGGGTTGGTGGCTGGTGGGGGGTGGGTCCCAGGGTGGCGGTGGGGTTGGCGTGGACCGGGGAGTGCATGCGGTGCGTGTGCTGCGTGTGGTGTGCTGCAGGTGGGCCCGGGGTGAACAGGGACGGGACCAGGTGGAGGGAGTGAGCTGTGGGGGTGAGAGAGAGAGAGGGAGGGAGAGAGGGCTGGGCCAAGTGGCGGGCTGTGATTGGGTAGGGGAAGGGAAGAGGGTGAGGTGGCTACATGCCATTGGGTGGGGTGAGGTGGAGGCTGGGGGGTAGACTAGGACAGGGTAGACTAGGGATTTTGGTAGTCCGTTTTATTTTCTGGGGGTGGTCGTTCGGGTCGATTCGGCCCGTTCGACTGCCCCCACTAAAAATAATTTAACATTTTAGTTGTTTAAAACAAAGTTTCTGCAAACCGATAGCAGACAAAACAAAATAATCCGGTGACCCGGGGTTCTGCGTTTGAATTAAGACGGAGCGTTTAGAAAACAAATTAGGTTTTTCCGCAATAATTTTATGCAAGCACAATGCAAGATGATGACGATGCTCAAATGCAATGTGGCATGATGACATGAGCATGCGGTCATGACTATGCAATGCACAAAAACAACGCGATTTTCTAGTAGTGGTTTTGCGGGATGCCACAACTCGTTAAGCTTTGTCGGTCTTCAAGGGTATGTTCTCTACGGATATACATCCGCCCGTTGTTTGTATCTAGTAGATAGATCTTGGTATATAGTTCACATCGTAGGAAAATTTTTGTTTTCTATGCTGCGAACCCTACGGTGGTATTGTCATATCCCAAGATTTTCCAAATCTTGTAATGTGAAAATAAATTAATAAAACAAAACTTTGTTTGATTGTTAGAGCCTGAAGAAACTTTTTGAATCCAATTGGAACCTCAAACCCATTTGAATTAAATAAAATCCTAAAGGGATTCATAAAGATAAACATTTAATAAAGGAAATTAAAATGTTTTGGAAATACTATTTTAGATCTTTTAATAAAAGGATTTGGGTGTTCAAAAGAAAAGAATGAATTTATAAATAAAGATTATTTTATGAGCCAAATTAAACCTTGGACAAGCTTTGGATTTAAAACATTTGTTTTGAATAAAAATAGCAAAGGTTAATTTAAATAAAGTAATAGGGATTTAATATCCAACTTTATTTAGCTAAAAGGTTTTACCAATTTAAAATTTAAACATCAAAACTTATTAAAATATTTAAAATAAGTTTTCTCAATTATTTGAAATTCACAAATAAAATCTACTAAAATGTTTTGGCTTTATTTTAGATTCAAAATAAGTATCTCAATAAAACAAACCCTAGTTGAATTAATAATGAAAGTCTATTTTATTTAATGGACTCTAAAATAAAATGTTATTTTGTTTTAAAACAAGATTTCCAAGTATTTAATATTTCCAAATAAAGCCTACTGATTTGGTTTTGAAAATAATTAGGTTTCAAATAAAGATTTTATTAATAAAATCAAACTCTATTTGATTTAATAACTAAAACCCATTTTATTTAATTATTAATAGACCCTAAAATAAAAGGTTATTTTGTTTTAAACAAATTTTCCAAATATTCTTTATTTTCAAATAAAACCTACTGATTTGATTTTGAAAATATTTGGATTTCAAATGGGGATTTTATTAATATCAAACCTTATTCTAATAATAAACCATGGTCCATTTTATTTAATTAATAAATGGAACCTAAAAAGATTTAAAATATTATTTTATTTTGAAGTGTTGGATTATGTTGGTGAACAGAACCAAAAACACAAATGCAAAGTTTAATGATTGTTTGAATTGTTGAATTATTTGAATGTTTGAATAATTGTTTGAAATAACAAATCAGGAAATAGAAATAGAAAAAGAAAAAGAATTAGGCAGAAAAAAAAATAACAGCAGCCCAACAAGGCCCAGCCCAACAGCTCAAACAGCCCAGCTCCCCTCTCCCACGACGAAGCGTTTTCTACTCATTCCCAGACCCGCTAAGCAGCTGACAGGTGGACCTCCCTCACACTTCCTTTCCCACTGACTAGCGGACCCCACTTTCCCAGCCGTCTCCTTCCTCGCGACGACCACGCCGGCCGTTTCTGCCGTTGATGTCGCGGCTTCAATTCGCAGTAATGCCACGCTTTAACCGCGCTGCGACCACGGCGTATTAATCGCCAGCGTTTCCTCCTTCTTTTCCCCCAGACCACTCCTCCTCTCTGCCCCGAGGCTGCTGCAATTTGAGCTCGCACCACCGCAGCTCCGACCACCGTCCTCCCTCGATTCCGGCCGAGCCACACCCCTCCTGCCCCCACAAGCACCCAAGCACACTCCCCACTACCTGGCGCATCTCCCAGTACCCTCTGTTCGACCGCGGGCGCCCCAGAACGTCGCCTACATCAAGCTTCCGGCGCCGCCGCGTCTGTCTTCAATTCCGGCAAGAACTCAGGACGATCTACAACGTCATCTTCGACCACGACTGAGACCACCCGACGTCGTCCTCCACTCCGGCAAGAAATCCTGCCAAGACCAAAGCGCCCCTCGCCAGACCAACACCTCCTCGAGCACCACCGTGACCTCCTGAACCCGGTGAGCTTCTTCTCCTCCTCTCTCGCTTCCTAGAACCACCGCGAACCCCTCGCCTGGCCGTGCGCCGCCGCTAGCCGCCGTCGGCGCCGCTCACTTTTGGTCCAACGAGCCAGTACCGTAGGATCTAGTTTGAACGAGTGCGATTAGATCACTTACCGCGAAGAGGTACGCGTTCTGTGCCACACGATCAAACTTAAATCCAACGCTCCACAGCACACGATCCAAACGAACCGGTACCGTCCAGTAGAAAACTGCCGCGTGTCACTGATCTGTTTAAAAACTGATTTGAAAACAGAATATTTTGCAAACTTCAAACCCTTATATCTTTGGATCCACACGTCCAAATTTTACAAATTTTATGTCGTTGGATTCAGGAGAACAAGCCCTAGCCAACTATGGCCTTAGTTTAGAAAATAGTACCTGTTAACTTGTTTGAATTTGCAGAAACATTTGTGTACTTGTTTAGGGTAGAAAAATTGTTTAAATTTGATTTTAGGATTAAATCTTTTGCAAAATGGTTTTTAGTGACCATACTGATCCTAGGAACCAACCCTTGGTGTTAAAAATGATTTTGATAAAATATAGGTTGAATTATTTAACTTAGACATTTTCTAACCAAATAAACTCATTGATTTTATTATGGAAATGTTTTTGCAAGGAAAACTTTGGGAAAATGTTTTGGACCAAACTTACTGACCCAAAACACCAAGCCTTGCCAAGGGCAACTCACTTAGTGAAAAACCTAAAGTTTTGCTTTGATGAGAATAATTTTCACCACATAAAATGATGAATGAATTTTAAAATGGTCTTAAGATAAAACCCAATTGCAAATGACTTTGCCATTTTGGTAAATGACCAATTTGGGCCTTACAAAGTTTATAAACCTAGTAGAGACCAACCTTGCAAAAGAACCCCCTTTGCATGACTTAGACTCCATTGCTATGTGTGTGAAATTGTTTGTTTAACCTTGGTTTGGAATGTTAGTTGATTTGGTGATTTGCTTGATTGACTTGTAGTGAAATTAGCAAAGTGTGAAACCAGCAAGATCAAGGAGTGAACCCCCATTCCCTACCAAAAGGCAAGTTACACTATCATCTAAAGTCCTACTATTTTCATTATACTTAGTGGATTTGAAAACATGCATGAAAATGATTTATACTTATGCTATGCTAAATCCTAATAGGATACCCTTACTTTCCTTAGAGAAAATCTTGTAGTTGTACATGCTTAGCCATGCTATATGCTATGTTTTGAAAAGAGATACATGTTGAGATTTTACAAAGGTTGAGAAAAGGACTTGTGTTTTACATAATAAAACAAGGACTCAATGAACCACCTAGGTGGTGGACACTTTAAGTTTTGGAGAAGGTGGCAACAAAAGGGAACCATGTCTATGGCAATCACTTTGTGTTGGGCTCCAAAAGAATACCACCTAGGAAACTTAGAGATCAAACATGCTTCTCCAATTGTGGCTTTCGTGTGCAACCACATGCTATTATGGCTCTGGCTTAGTCAATTACATTAGGAAGACCCATACATTGTCTTTAGTTACTGGACATGGGGATCTGGAATGCTTCATGGGGGCTGAAGACAAAGCTAGCAATGATGTATGGGAGGACCTTTTGGAAAGACTTCGTCACATTCTCAATCTGCCAGTACTCCATCTTGGTGAGCACTAATCCAGTAGGCCACTGGTGGCAAAAGGATGGGATTGTGACATGTGGGTAAAGTGTACTCCTTCTGCAGAAGTAAATAAAATCTAAGTACTTAGCCGTGTCCCCGGTTATGGACAATACTAAGAAACTAAAGTTTGAACTATGGGAGATCTCGACATTCCAACTTCTAATATAAAAACTTGATGCCCTTGTGTGTCTACCAAGGAATTCAAAGAGATTTTGTAAAACTTGTTGCACTTGGGGTTACCAAGGTGCTCAAGGGCATGATGTACTTGGGGTTACCAAGGAACTCATGGATTTTGATAAAACTTGTTGCACTTGGGGTTACCAAGTAGCTCAAGGGATTTTTGACAAGGATTTGAACACTTGAGTTTCTACCAAGGAGTTCAAGGAACTTGGAAAAGAAATTTGACAAAGGACTATAAAACCCTTTTGAAAAGATAGGATAAAATATTGCTTTATGCAAATAAGCCTTAAACTCTACTTAGCCAAATATGCATATAATGATAGGATCCACTCATATTATACATAGAAGTGAAGCTTGCCAATACAATTCAAAATGTATTGACCCTTGTGGCTGTAACTTGTAATGTTGCAGGTTGATTGTTTTTAAATGAAGATTGTTTGATTGACTAGGACTACAAAGTCTACAACCAACATCTGCC
The DNA here is from genome assembly GCA_916181665.1 of Avena sativa. Taxonomy (NCBI): domain Eukaryota; kingdom Viridiplantae; phylum Streptophyta; class Magnoliopsida; order Poales; family Poaceae; genus Avena; species Avena sativa. Next base: position 328,778,394 of record OV702284.1, on the reverse strand, counting down.
TGTGGCACTTTGAAGATTAAGGACCCATGACTATAATTATTCCGCTGCAATGTATTGTAATAGCCAAATGAGCTATGTTTGATGTAATAAACTTATATTATTCCTGGTTATAAATTTATATTATGACCTTTGTATCTTGATATTACATCTTAACTGTGGATGCTAGCTATTGATCCAGGGACTAGCATTGTAAACACAGGAGGAACCTAACTTATGTAAGGTTGGGACCCCTACAGGTATCAGAGCCGGATCTATGCGTAGATACTTTACACGGGTAGTACACATATGAGTATGTGGGCGATGATGATCATGTTGTTGCTCCTTTGTTGTAATTTTGGATATTGGTGGCATAGTGGGATGAAGCGGCCCGGACAAACTTTACATGTCCTCGCACATGAGACCTGTTCCACGCTTGACATGCAACTAGTTTGCATAAGTGGCTAGCGGGTGTCTGTCTCTCCTACTATAGTCAATATATATTTTGCAAGCAAGTTGTCAACAATTTGATTATCCTCATTGTGGTTCATGTTCGTAGGTAAGAACGGTTCTATCTCGAAAGCCCTAAGCCACGTAAAACTTGCAATGGATAAATTAGAGGCGTCTAGTTTAGATTGTTGCTGGGCTAGTGTTATGATATGGTAGTGTTGTAAGTAGAAGTATGAGATGATACTCTTACAACACACATAGCGTGTAAAATCCATAGACCTTGGATTTACACATATAGGTATGATAGTGATCATACCACGATGCACATGATAGAGATCATCTGCGGGAACCATATCATTTCACTAATAAACATATGATGTTTGATAGCATCTTATATTGCTTGTTTAGCGCTTTGTTAGCATAATAAGATGATCCCTCATTTAAATATCAAGATAAGAATGTTTTCTTCCTTTAGTATGCACCGATTATGTTTTCGTCGCTCCAAGACATCACGTGATGATCGGGTGTTCTTGGATCCACGACCATATTTCGGGTGTAAAATAGTTACACACGCGAATACTAAGGTTCTAACTTGGCGAGCCTAGCATGTACAGACATGGCCTCGGAACACGGACCGAAAGGTTAAGCATGAGTCATATAGTTGATATGATGCCCATTTGATGCTCGCCTTTGAAGCTATACCGACTCACGTGATGATCGGACTTGGTGTAGTGGATTTGGTTCATGTAATCACCAAAAAGGCACGAGGGATGTCGTTTTTGAGTGGGAGTTCATTCGTAATATAGATTAGTTGAACTCAATCTATCATACACTTAGTCTAAACTTTACAAATTCTGTTGTAGATGGCACCACCTGCTTTTAATTTCAATGTGTTCATGGAGAAAGAGAAACTAGCAACGAACGGTAGCAACTTTACCGAATGGGCCATGAATTTGAGGATTCTCCTCTCTGCTGCACAAAATCAATATGTGCTAGAAGCGCCGTTAGGCCCCCACCTTTAGATGATGCCCCTGACGAGGAGAAGAATGTCTATCAGACTCGTCAGGAGGACCACAACTTAGTTCATTGCGGCATATTGTATGGGCTAGAGCCGGAACTTCGAAAGCGTTTCGAAAACGGCAATGCATTTGATACAATGGGTGAGTTGAAAATGATTTTCGACACACATGTTGCTGTAGAGAGCTACAACGCTTCAGAAAAGTTCTTTAGCTACATGATGGAAGAGCACAGCTCCATTAGTGAGCATGTACTCAAGATGTCGGGTTACACCGATAAGCTTGTGTCCTTGGGAATATCGATTCCCATTGACTTAGGAATCCATCGTGTTCTGCAGTCTCTGCCACCTAGCTATAAGAGCTTCGTGATGAACTATAATATGCAAGGCATGAAGAAGTCTCTCCCCGAGCTTCTGTCAATGCTTAAAACTGCAGAAGTGGAGATCAAAAAGGAACATCAAGTGTTGATGATCAATAGGAACACTGGTTTCAAGAAAGACAAGAAGGGAAAACGGAAGGGAAGTAAGGGCGGCAAGCCTGTTGCCGCGCCTGAAAAGAAACCCCAAGTTGGACCTAAGTCTAATTCCGAGTGCTTCTATTGTAAGGGGACTGGCCACTGGAAGCGCAACTGCCCCAAGTATCTGGCAGCCAAGAAGGCCGGCAAGGCAAACAAAGGTATATATGATATACATGTTATTGATGTGTACTTGACTAGTGCTCGCAGTAGCACCTGGGTATTTGATACCGGTTCAGTTGCTAATATTTGTAACTCGAATCAGGGGCTGCGGAACAAGCGACCGCTAGCAAGGGGTGAGGTCAAGATGCGTGTCGGCAATGGATCAAGCGTTGATGTGATCGCCGTCGGAACGCTGCCTCTCCACTTGCCGTCGGGATTAGTTATAAACTTGAATAAATGTTATCTGGTGCCTGCACTGAGCATGAACATTGTATCTGGATCGTGTTTGATGCGAAGTGGTTATTCATTTAAATCCGAGAACAATGGTTGTTCCATTTATATGAATGAAATCTTTTATGGTCATGCACCGATGATGAATGGTTTATTTCTATTAGATCTCTATGATAATGTTACACATATTCATAATGTTGATGCTAAAAGGATTAAATTTAATGATGATATATCCGCATATATGTGGCACTGCCGTCTAGGTCATATTGGCGTTAAACGCATGAAGAAGCTCCATTCGGATGGACTTTTGGAATCAATTGATTATGAATCATTTGATACATGTGAGCCATGCCTTATGGGCAAGATGACTAGAACGCCGTTTTCCGGTTCAATGGAACGGGCGACAGATTTATTGGAAATCATACATTCTGATGTATGTGGTCCAATGAGTGTGTCGGCGCGAGGTGGATATCGTTATTTTGTTACTTTCACGGATGATTTGAGTAGATACGGTTATATCTACTTGATGAAACACAAGTCTGAAACTTTTGAAAAGTTCAAGGAATTTTAGAATGAAGTGGAAAATCATCGTAATAGAAAGATCAAATTTCTACGGTCCGACCGTGGAGGTGAGTATCTAAGTTACGAGTTTAGCACTCACATGAAAGAGTGTGGAATTGTTTCACAACTCACACCTGCCAGAACACCACAGCGAAATGGTGTGTCGGAACGTCGTAATCGTACTTTATTAGATATGGTTCGATCTATGATGTCTCTGACGGACTTGCCGTTGTGATTTTGGGGTTATGCACTAGAAACTGTTGCATTCACTTTAAATCGGGCACCATCTAAATCCGTTGAAAAGACACCGTATGAATTGTGGTTTGGAAACAAACCTAAGCTGTCATTTCTTAAAGTTTGGGGATGCGATGTTTATGTGAAGAAACTTCAACCGGATAAACTCGAACCCAAAGCGGAAAAATGCGTCTTCATAGGATACCCTAAAGAAACTATTGGGTATTCCTTCTATCACAGATCCGAGGGCAAGGTTTTTGTTGCCAAGAATGGATCCTTTCTAGAGAAAGAGTTTCTCGCGAAAGGTGTGAGTAGTCGGAAGGTAGAACTCGAAGAGGTTTTGGAACCTTCTCTTCAAAGTATGGCGAGTAGCGCAGCACCGGAAGTTGTTCCGGAGTTGGCTCCACCTGTTGAAGAGGGAACTAATGATAATGATCATGAAACTCCAAAAGAGAGTACTACCGAACCTCGCAGGTCAAACAGGACGCGTGCAGCTCCCGAGCTGTATGGAAATCCTGTCATGAATTTCATGGTTGATGAAAATGATGACCCTGCGACGTATGAAGAAGCGATTATGAGCCCGGATTCCAACAAATGGTTAGAAGCCATGAAATCCGAGATGGAATCCATGTATGAAAATCAAGTTTGGAACTTGGTGGAATTACCTCACGACCGAAAGGCCGTGGAGAACAAATGGATTTTCAAAAGGAAAACTGATGCTGATGGTAATATGACCGTCTATAAAGCTCGACTTGTCGCAAAGGGGTTTCGACAAATTCAAGGAGTTGACTACGATGAGACTTTCTCTCCCGTAGCGATGCTAAAGTCAGTTAGGATTATGTTAGCAATTGCTGCATATTTCGATTATGAGATATGGCAGATGGATGTCAAAACCGCGTTTCTCAATGGTAATATTGAAGAAGAGTTGTATATGATACAACCAAAGGGTTTTGTCGATCCTAAGGATGCTAACAAGGTGTGCAAGCTTCAGCGATCCATCTATGGATTGAAGCAAGCATCACGAAGTTGGAATCTCCGCTTTGATGAGGTGATCAAAGAGTTTGGATTTGTCCAAACTTATGGAGAAGCTTGTATTTACAAGAAAGTGAGTGGGAGCAATGTGGCATTTCTGATATTATATGTGGATGACATATTATTGATCGGAAATGATATAGATCTTTTAAACAGTGTTAAAAGTTATCTAAACAGCAAATTTTCAATGAAGGACCTAGGTGAAGCGTCATACATATTAGGCATAAAGATCTATAGAGATAGATCTAGGCGCCTAATAGGGCTATCGCAAAGTACATACCTTGATAAGATTTTAAAGAAGTTTAAAATGGACGGAAGTAAGAAGGGGTTCTTACCTATGTTGCAAGGCAAGACATTGAGTAAGACTCAAAGTCCGGCTTCGGCGGAAGAAAGAGAGATAATGGACAAAGTCCCCTATGCTTCAGCCATAGGCTCTATAATGTACGCCATGCTATGTACAAGACCGGATGTGGCACATGTTATTAGTTTGACTAGTAGGTACCAATCGGATCCAGGTTCGGAACACTGGATAGCGGTCAAGAATATCCTTAAGTACTTACGAAGAACTAAGGATATGTTTCTTGTATACGGAGGTGAAGAAGAGCTCGTCGCTAAGTGTTATGTCGATGCTAACTTTGACACCGATCCGGATGACTCTAAGTCTCAATCCGGATAAGTATTTCTCATGAATGGCGGAGCGGTTAGTTGGAGGAGATCCAAACAACCTGTGGTAGCGGGATCAACAACGGAGGCCGAATATGTTGCTGCTTCAGAAGCGGCTCAGGAAGCAGTTTGGATGAAGGAGTTCATATCCGAACTAGGAGTGGTGGCAAACGCGTTGGACCCAATGGTGATCTATTGTGACAACAATGGTGCCATTGCCAATGCCAAAGAGCCAAGGTCTCACAAGCATTCCAAGCATATTAAGCGCCGGTTTCACTCCATCCGCGAGCATGTCAAGGATGGAGATATAAAGATTTGTAAAGTACATATGGATCTCAATATAGCAGATCCGTTGACTAAAACTCTCCCTAGAGCAAAACATGATCAACACCAGAACTCAATGGGTGTTAGATTTATCACTATGTAACTAGATTATTGTCTCTAGTGCAAGTGGGAGACTGAAGGGAATATGCCCTGAGAGGCAATAATAAAGTGTTTATTATGTGTATTCCAAGTATATGATAGATGTTTATTTTGCATGCTATAATTGTATTAATACGGAAACGTTAATACATGTGTGTTTAATAAACAAACAGAAAGTTCCTAGTTATGCCTCTCTCATAAACTAGCTCGTTGATTAACAAGATGATCAAGGTTTCCTGATCATGGACATTGGATGTTGTTAATAACGGGATCACAACATTAGTGTAATGGTGTGATGAACATTCATCCGAAGTATAGCATTACGATCAAAGTCATTGAGTTTATATTGCTATAACAACTTACGAAGTGATCCTAATCCTTAGACCATGAGATCATGTCAATCACTAACACCGGAAGAGTTTCTTGATAACATCAAACGTCACACCGTAACAGGGTGATTATAAAGATGGATTCAGAACTAATAAAGTGTTATGTTGAGGCTCATGGATCGAGAGTGGAATTTGTTCATCCCGATGACGGATAGATATACTCTGGGCCCTCTCGGTGATATCACATTGCTTAGCTTGCAAGCAAGTGATTTGATCACTAGAATGTTATATCACAGGAACGAGAAAAGAGTGCATGTCGGTAACGAGATCAAACTAGGTATGGAGATACCGATGATCGAATCTCGGACATGTAATATATCGTGAAACAAAGGGATTAAGATACTAGCGTAAAAGGTTCCGACGATCACAAGAAAGTCATCGTTGAATGTGTGGGAGTCAGTATGGGTCTCCAGATCCCGCTTCTGATTATTGATCTGAGAGGGGTCTCGATCATGTCCGCATTATTCACGAACCGTAGGGTGACACACTTAAGAGACACCGACATCCAATTGGAGCAAATGTTTCATGCCGAAAGAATGAACAAGCGCAGGAATTTATTTCACTAGATACCGAAACAGGTTTTCGGGTGAAATTGCATAAAGTGGTTATGCATGTGAAATATAATTCTAGCAAGGGGTTATTTGTGAATGTTTGTCATTAAAGTAATTGACAAAATTCTGAATAAAATAAAAGAGTTTTATTTAATGAGAGTTTGCATTAAATTTGGTGGAAATTTAATGGGAATTTGAGTGGACTTTTGAGTGGAGGGATTTTAAAGGGCATTTTGTGAGTGGAGTGTCCACCCACATGAATGAAGGAGGGGAGGGGGCAGCCCCCATGGCCGGCGCCACCCCCTTGGGTGCCCCCCTCCTCCTATAAAAGGAGCCCCCCTCCTCACTTGTCTCTCACACCTCCTCGTGAAGGATCTCTCTCCCCCTCTAGAATTTATCCCCCATGGTCTCGGACTAGCGAGATACATGTTCCCGGTGGCTATTCGGCAAGAAAGAGTTGTGCTTCCGCTGCATCGCTGGAGCGAGGAGGCGGAGGTTGCTCGGTGCCTCGAACGTGTGTGCGAGCACGGATGCGCTGCTGATTTGCGGCGCTAGGACTTCCTCTCGATCTTGAGATCGGCAAGAGATCGTCTACATCAACCACGAGTTGAACTCGTTAAGATTTGTCGGTCTTCAAGGGTATGTTCTCTACGGATATACATCCGCCCGTTGTTTGTATCTAGTAGATAGATCTTGGTATATAGTTCACATCGTAGGAAAATTTTTGTTTTCTATGCTGCGAACCCTACAACTAGGCCTGCTAGTAGCCTAGGCGGCCGGCCTACCCCTGGCCCACCCTTTCCACCACCCAGGGCGGCATCGGGGTGACCCTCCCGCTAGTGTCTGAGCCCACGTGTGTTGTCCCCTCCCCACCCTCCTCGACGGTCCCTCCTTTGGATCCCGCCACCACCCCCCTCTCGCCTCCTCCCTCGCCTCCGGTGCCCCGCCGCCGGCGCGCTCTTACCTGGCCGCCCTGATGGCGTCGAGGCCGAGGAACCCCTCCGCCCACCGCCCTTCTCCTCGCTGGGACAGATCCCCCCACGGGCTCCCGCCCTTCCCGTCCGTCGGCCAGGCCCGGCTAGCGGCCCTGCCGGCTTCCGCTCCCACCTCCGCCACTCCAAGCTACCAGCCTCCGCGCCAGGCCTCCCGCTCCCCCCTGAGCACGTCGCCGCATGGAGGAGCCCCGGGCTAGGCCGAGGTCCCCTCTGCCATCCATCGACACCGAGAGGGAGGCTTCCCTCTAGGCCTCGGCTCTCCAGGCCAGGGGCCCTGCCACTATGGACCGGCCTGCTGCCGGTCGTGTGGATGGGGAGACTTGGCGCGCGGGCAGCGCCTCGGGATGATCGCCCTCCGGCCCATAGGCGTAGCGGGATGGCGTGACGGCTGAGGCTCCGGCGCCAAAAAAGAAAAAGAAGACTAAGAAGAAGAATAAGAAGAAGGGCCCGACCTTGTCTATTTTGGGTCCGGCCCCGTCTGGGCCCTCGGGCATCGCGGTGCCCCCTGTTCCTCGCCCGAGAGAGTGCCTGGGGTACTACGTGCATGGCGTGGATGGGGGGTTCTACTTCGTCGACATGGGCGGGGTTCAGATGCGGGTGCCAGAGATGCTGGCGATGGTCACCGTCCTCCCCGAGCAGGACCGTGTTGGAATTATGCCCTAGAGGCAATAATAAAGACGTTATTTTTATAATTCTTGTTCATGATAAAGTTTATATTCCATGCTAGAATTGTATTAAGCGGAAACTTTGATACTTGTGTGGTTTATGAACAACACCGTGTCCCTAGTACGCCTCTATGGACTAGCTCATTGATTAATTATGGTTAAGGTTTCCTAACCATAGACATGAGTTGTCGATTAATAATGAGATCATGTCATTGGGAGAATGATGTGATGGACAGACCCAAATAAAGCAGAGCAATTAGATCGTGTCATCTTTGCGAAGCTTTCTCTTATGTCAAATATTATATTCCTTAGACCATGAGATAATGCAACTCCCTGGTATCGTAAGAAAGCTTTGAGGTCATCAAACGTCATCCTATGAGAGGGTGATCATAAAGGTGTCTCTCAGGTGATCGGAAAGTACTTGTTGGGTTGTATGTATCGAGATGGGATTTGTCCCTCCCAAGTTGGAGAGATATACTTCGGGCCCACTCGGTAATCGATATCAACACCGCTTGCAAGCACGTGGTTAAGGAGTTAATCACAAAGTGATATCGGATTACGAAACGAGTAAAGTACTTGCTGCGAACGAGATTGAACTAGGTATGCCGATACCAACGATCGGATATCGGGCAAGTAAAATATCGCGTGACGAAGGGAATATAAATATGGGACTAATTGAATCCTGGCATCGTGGTTCATCCGATATGATCATCGATGAATATGTGGGAGTCAATATGGGTTTCCAAATCCCGCTGTTGATTATTGATAGAAGATCATGTCTGCATATTCTCGAACCCGTAGGGTCACACACTTAACGTGCCTCGACGCTAGGATAGAATGGATAAATGGTTTATGAGTTTTTGTTCGGAGTCTCGGATGGGATCCAGGACATCACGAGAGGTTCCGGAATGGTCCGGAGAATAAGATTCATGTAAAGGAAAGCAGTTTTTGGATTTTGGAATTGTTTAGGAATGTTCGGTATTGTACCGGAAGGTTCTAGAAGCTTCCGGAGTGGGACCAACGTGGCCCCACTTGTCGGAGGGGGGCGTGGGCCTACGAGGGAGTGCCCTGGCCGCATTGGGCCAGGGGCACAAGGCCCCATAGGCCCAACAGGCCAAAACCCTAGGGGAAACCCTAGGGGACCTTCTAGAAGGAAGGGGGAAACTTGCCCCCCACTCCAAACCTTGGGGCCGCCGCCCTAGGGCTTGGAGGAGGGGCCAAGGGGGCCGGCCAGCCCTCTATATAAAGAGGGCAGGGGCGCACCCTCCTCCCCCCACTCCTTCAACCCTAGCCGCCATACTGCTGCCCTCCCTCTCTCTCTCTCCCGACTGCGCGTAGGCGAAGCCCTACCGCAGAAACTCTCCACCATAGCACCACGCCGTCGTGTTGTAGAACCAATCTATCTCTCCACCCCACTTGCTGGACCGAGGAAGGAGGAGACTTCGCGGTGACGTACGTGTGCATCTCTCAGAGGCGTCGCCACTTGCGGCGTTGGATCGGATCGGATCGCGAGGAGGAGAAGGCTAGTACGACTACATCAACCACGTTCTGTTGAACGTTCCGCTGTGCGATTTCTTCAAGGGTATGAAGATCTCATCTATCCCTCTCGTTGATTGCATCTCCTAGATTAGATCTTAGCTTTCCCGTTCGCATCCGTAGAATTTTTTTGATTTACTATGCTACGAAACCTATCAGTGGTATCAGAGCTAGATCTATTCGTAGATGTGTTTCACGAGTAGAACGTAACATGCTTGTTGCGGGCGTTGATGTTTTCTGTTGCAAGCCTCTTGTTGTGTACTTTTTATGATGTGGGATAGTGAGATCGAAGCGGTCCAGACCAACTTTACGCGACCTCGTTCGCGAGACCGGCTCCGCACTTGACGTGTGGCTTGTTCCACACATGCGGCTGGTGGATGCCAGTTTCTCTCACTATAGTTGTCATGGGATTTACACCGGATGTTAGCAACCATAATATCACCGTTGTGGCTTTCCGTAGGTAAGAATCGTTCTTAGCTTGTTACTCCCATAAGCCACGTAAAACATGCAACAACAAACTAGTTAGACGCCTCTACTTTGTTGTTGCATGTTTTACGTGGCTTATGGGAGTAGATGCTAAGAACGATTCTTACCTACGGAAAGCATGTTTTACGTGGCTTATGGTTGCCAAACTCCGGTGTTAATCCCATGACAACTATAGTGAGAGAAACTGGCATCCACCAGCCGCATGTGTGTAACAAGCCACACGTCAAGTGCGGAGCCGGTCTCGCGAACGACGTCGCGTAAGGTTGGCCTGGACCGCTTCAATCTCACTATCCCGCATCATAAGAAGAACACAAACAAGAGGCTTGCAACAGAAAACATCAACGCCCGCAACAACCATGTTGCGTTCTACTCGTGAAACACATCTACGCATAGATCTAGCTCTGATACCACTGAAGGGTTTCGCGGCATAGTAAATCAAAATTTTCTACGGATGCGAACAGAGGGGAAGCCAAGATCTAATCTAGGAGATGCAAACAACGAGAGAGATTGGATTAGATCTTCATACCCTTGAAGATTCGCACAGCGGAACGTTCGTCGGAACGTGGGTGATGTAGTCGTACTCGCTTCTCCTCCTCGCGATCCGATCCGATCTAGCACCACAAGTTGCGGTGCCTCCGTGAGATGCACACGTGCAGCACCTCGACGTCTCCTCCTTCCTTGGTCCAGCAAGTATGGTGGAGAGATGGGTTGGATCTACCGCGCGACGGCGCGGTGCAATTGGTGGAGAATTTCTGCAGCAGGGCTTCACCTACAAGCAGTCGGGAGGGAGAGAGGAGGGCAGCAGGGCAGCTAGGGATGGAGGGGAAGGTGTGGGGGGTTGGTGCGCCCCCACCCCTCCCCCAAGCCCAAACCGGCGGCCCCAGAGGATAAGGAGTGGGGGGCAAGGAAACCCCCCTTCTAGAAGGTCTATCTCGAGTTTAAAACCCCCTTGGCCGGCTGGGCCCTATGGGGCCTTGTGCCCCTAGCCCAATGCGGCCAGGGCACTCCCTCATAGGCCCATGCCCCCTCCCGGAAGGTGGGGCCACGTTGGTCCCCTTCCGGAAGGTACTAGAAGCTTCCGGTACAATACCGATTAACCCGCGGAACAATTCCGAACTCCAAAAACTGCACTGCCTTATATGAATCTTATTCTCCGGACCACTCCGGAACCTCTCGTGATGTCCCGGATCCCATCCGAGACTCCGAACAAAAACTCATAAACCAATTATCCAATCTATCCTAGCGTCGAGACACGTTAAGTGTGTGACCCTGCGGGTTCGAGAATATGCAGACATGATCTTCTATCAATAATCAACAGCGGGGTCTGGAAACCCATATTGACTCCCACACATTCATCGATGATCATATCGGATGAACCACGATGCCAGGATTCAATCAATCCCATATATATATTCCCTTTGTCTCGCGATATTTTACTTGCCCGAGATTCGATCGTCGGTACCGTCATACCTAGTTCAATCTCGTTCATAGCAAGTACTTTACTCGTTCCGCACTTTGTGATTAACTCCTTAACCACATGCTTGCAAGCGGTGTTGATATCGATTACCGAGTGGGCCCGAAGTATATCTCTCCGACTTGGGAGGGACAAATCCCATCTCGATACATACAACCCAACAGATACTTTCCGATCACCTGAGAGACACCTTTATGATCACCCTCTCATAGGATGACGTTTGATGACCTCAAAGCTTTCTTCCGATACCAGGGAGTTGTATTATCTCATGGTCTAAGGAATACAATATTTGACATAAGAAAAGCTTCACAAAGACGAACACGATGACACAATCTAATTGCTTCGCTTAGTTTGGGTCTGTCCACCATATCATTCTCCCAATGATATGATCTCATTATTAATTGACAACTCATGTCCATGGTCAGGAAACCTTAACCATCATTAATCAATGAGCTAGTCCTTAGAGGCGTACTAGGGACACGGTGTTGTTCACAAACCACACAAGTATTAAAGTTTCCGCTTAATACAATTCTTGCATGGAATATAAACATTATCATGAACAAGAATTATAATAATAACATCTTTATTATTGCCTCTAGGGCATAATTCCAACAATGGTATGGCCCAAGATATGGCCCAACAATGGTATGGCCTCTAGGTGGACATCAAGAAAGATAATCATGTGTTGATGGTCAACAATCCCCCCAGCTTTAAGAAAGGTAAGGGTGCAAAGAAGCCCTTCAAGAAAGGCAGCGGCAAGCGCGTTGCCCCTGCTGAGAAGAAGCTCAAGGCTGGACCTAAGCCGGACACTGAGTGCTTCTACTGCAAGGAAAAAGGTCACTGGAAGCGCAACTATCCGAAGTACTTAGCGGACAAGAAGGCTGGCACCATTAAAGGTATATTTGATATACATGTTATTGATGTTTACCTTACTAGCGCTCGTTGTAGTGCCTGGGTATTTGATATTGGTTCAGTTGCTAATATTTGTAACTCGAAACAGGAGCTACGGAATAGACGGCGACTAGCAAGGGATGAGGTGACGATGCGCGTTGGCAACGGATCAAGAGTTGATGTGATGGCCATCGGCACGCTCTCCTTAGTTTTACCTTCGGGATTAGTTTTAAACCTTAATAAATGTTATTATGTGCCTGCGTTGAGCATGAACATCATATCTGGATCGTGTTTATTGCAAGACGGTTATTCATTTAAATCGGAGAATAATGGTTGTTCTATTTATATGAGTAACATCTTTTATGTTCATGCACCTTCTATGAATGGTTTATTTCTTCTGAATCTCTAAAGCAATGGAACACACATCCATAACATTGAGGCTAAGAGATGCAAAGTAGATAGTGATAATTCAACTTATTTGTGGCACTGCCGTTTGGGTCATATTAGTGTAAAACGCATGAAGAAACTCCATTCTGATGGACTTTTGGAGTCTCTTGATTTTGAATCATTTGACACGTGCGAGCCGTGCCTCATGGGCAAGATGATCAAAATCCCTTTCTCCGGTATAATGGAGCGAGCAACGGACTTGTTGGAAATCATACATACTGATGTATGCGGACCAATGAGTGTTTCGACACGCGGTGGTTATCGCTATTTTCTCACTTTTACTGATGACTTAAGTAGATATGGGTATATCTATTTAATGAAACATAAATCTGAAACATTTGAAAAGTTCAAAGAATTTCAGAATGAAGTGGAAAACCATCGTAACAGGAAAATTAAATTTCTATGATCCGATCGTGGAGGTGAATATTTGAGTTATGATTTTCTCACGCATCTTAACGCCGGAATCGAACTTTATTAGATATGGTGCGATCGATGATGTCTCCTATAGATTTGCCGTTATCATTTTGGGGTTATGCATTAGAAACCGTTGCATTCACTTTAAATAGGGCACCATCTAAATCTGTTGAGACGACACCGTATGAACTGTGGTTTGGTTCTAAACCTAAGTTGTCGTTTCTTTAAGTTTGGGGATGGAAAGCTTACGTCAAGAAGTTAATGCCGGACAAGCTCGAACCCAAAGCGGAGAAATGCGTCTTCATAGGATACCCTAAGGAAACGATTGGGTATACCTTCTATCACAGATCCGAAGGCAAAGTGTTTGTCGCAAAGAACGGATCCTTTCTTGAGAAGGAGTTTCTCTCGAAAGAAGTGAGTGGGAGGAAGGTAGAGCTAGACGAGGTTATTGAACCTTCTCTCGAGTTGGATAGTAGCGCAGCACCTGAAATTGTTCCAGTGCCGTCTGCACCAACAAGAGAGGAAGCTAATGATGAGGATCATGAAACTTCGGATGATGCTACTGTTGAACGTCGAAGGTCGACAAGGTCACGTGCCCCTCCTGAGTGGTACGGCAACCCTATCTTAACTGTCTTGTTAGTAGACAACAGTGAACCTGCGAACTATGAGGAAGCAATGATGAGCCCAGACTCTGAGAAATGGCTAGAGGCCATGAAATCCGAATTGGGATCCATGAGCGAAAACCTAGTATGGACTTTGGTGGACCCTCCTAGCGACCGTAAGGCCGTTGAGTGCAAATGGATTTTCAAGAAGAAAACAGACATGGATGGTAATGTTACTGTCTATAAAGCTCGACTTGTCGCGAAAGGTTTTCGACAAGTTCAAGGTGTTGACTACGATGAGACTTTCTCTCCCGTAGCGATGTTTAATTCCATTCGGATTTTATTAGCAATTGCTGCGTTTCATGATTATGAAATATGGCAGGTGGATGTCAAGACTGCGTTCCTTAATGGCAACATTGATGAAGAGTTGTATATGATGCAGCCCGAAGTTGTCGATCCTAAGGATGCTGATAAGGTGTGCAAACTTCAGCGTTTCATTTATGGACTGAAGCAAGCATCTCGGAGTTGGAACCTTCGTTTTGATCAAGTGATCAAGAGCTTTGGATTTGTTCCAAATTGCTACGAAGCTTGTATCTACAAGAAAGTGAGTGGGAGCTTAGTGACATTTCTAGTACTATATGTGGATGACATATTGATTATTGGAAATGACATTGGTATGCTTAACGATGTGAAGAGTTATTTGAATAAATGTTTTTCAATGAAAGACCTAGGAGAAGCTGCTTATATATTAGGCATCAAAATATATAGAGATAGACAAAGACGCCTAAGCGCTTTAAGCCAAAGTACATACCTAGACAAAGTTCTGAAAAGGTTCAGAATGGATAAGGCAAAGAAAGGTTCAGTGCCCATGTTGTCAGGTAAGATATTGAGCAAGGCTCAGTGTCCAGCTACGGTAAACGATAGAGAAACCATGAGCAAAGTGCCACATGCCTCGGCCATAGGTTCTATCATGTATGCCATGCTGTGTACTAGACCGGATGTGTCTAATGCTCTTAGTTTGACGAGCAGATACCAAAGTGATCCAGGAGTGGAACACTGGACAGCCGTCAAGAACATCCTAAAGTATTTAAATAGGACTAAAGAAATGTTCTTGGTCTATGGAGGTGATGAGCAGCTCGTCGTAAAAGGTTACTTCGACGCTAGTTTCGACACCGACAAGGATGATTCTAAATCTCAGACAGGATACGTTTATATTTTGAATGGAGGAGCTGTGAGCTGGAGAAGCTGCAAGCAAAGTGTGATCGCGGAATCTACAGTAGAAGTGGAATACATGGCTGCTGCAGAAGGGTCAAGTGAAGGAGTTTGGATTAGGAACTTCATCATTGAGCTTGGTGTGGTTCCAAGTGCCTTGGACCCACTGGAGATATTGTGTGACAACACTGGCGCCATAGCACTGGCTAAGGAACCAAGATATCATCCAAAGACCAAGCATATCAACCGCAAGTTTCATATAATTCGAGATTATATAACAGATGGAGATCTGAAGATTAGCAAAGTACATACGGATCTGAATGTCACAGATCCGTTGACTAAACCTTTTCCACGAGCAAAACATGATCAACACGTTAGTGCCATGGGTGTTAGATTGTTGCCAGATGTAAACTAGATTATTGACTCTAGTGCAAGTGGGAGACTGTTGGAATTATGCCCTAGAGGCAATAATAAAGATGTTATTGTTATAATTCTTGTTCATGATCAAGTTTATATTCCATGCTAGAATTGTATTAAACGGAAACTTTGATACTTGTGTGGTTTATGAACAACACCGTGTCCCTAGTACGCCTCTATGGACTAGCTCATTGATTAATGATGGTTAAGGTTTCCTAACCATAGACATGAGTTGTCGATTAATAATGAGATCATATGATTGGGAGAATGATATGATGGACAGACCCAAATCAAGCAGAGCAATTAGATCGTGTCATCATGTTCATCTTTGCGAAGCTTTTTCTTATGTCAAATATTGTATTCCTTAGACCATGAGATAATGCAACTCCCTGGTATCGGATGAGGTCATCAAACGTCATCCTATGAGAGGGTGATCATAAAGGTGTCTCTTAGGTGATCGGAAAGTACTTGTTGGGTTGTATGTATCGAGATGGGATTTGTCCCTCCCAAGTCAAAGAGATATACTTCGGGCCCACTCGGTAATCGATATCAACACCGCTTGCAAGCACGTGGTTAAGGAGTTAATCAAAAAGTGATACCGGATTACGGAACGAGTAAAGTATTTACTGCGAACGTGATTGAACTAGGTATGCCGATACCAACGATCGGATCTCGGGCAAGTAAAATATCGCGTGACGAAGGGAATATAAATATGGGATTAATTGAATCCTGGCATCGTGGTTCATCCGATATGATCATCGATGAATATGTGGGAGTAAATATGGGTTTCCAGATCCTGCTGTTGATTATTGATAGAAGATCATGTCTGCATATTCTCGAACCCATAGGGTCACACACTTAACGTGCCTTGACGCTAGGATAGAATGGATAAATGGTTTATGAGTTTTTGTTCGGAGGCTCGGATGGGATCCAGGACATCACGAGAGGTTCCGGAATGGTCCGGAGAATAAGATTCATATAAAGGAAAGCAGTTTTTAGATTTCGGAATTGTTTCGGAATGTTCGGTATTGTACCGGAAGGTTCTAGAAGCTTCCGGAGTGAGACCAACGTGGCCCCACTTGTCGGAGGGGGGCGTGGGCCTACGAGGGAGTGCCCTGGCCGCATTGGACCAGGGGCACAAGGCCCCATAGGCCCAGCCGGCCAAAACCCTAGGGGAAACCCTAGGGGACCTTCTAGAAGGGAGGGGGAAACTTGCCCCCCACTCCAACCCTTGGGGCCGCCGCCCTAGGTCTTGGAGGAGGGGCCAAGGGGGCCGTCTAGCCCTCTATATAAAGAGGTCAGGGGCGCACCCTCCTCGCCCCACTCCTTCAACCCTAGCCGCCATACTGCTGCCCTCCCTCTCTCTCCCGACTGCGCGTAGGCGAAGCCCTACCGCAGAAACTCTCCACCATAGCACCACGCCGTCGTGTTGTAGATCCAATTGTAGGGTTCGCAGCATAGAAAACAAAATTTTTCCTACGATGTGAACTATATACCAAGATCTATCTACTAGATACAAACAACGGGCGGATGTATATCCGTAGAGAACATACCCTTGAAGACCGACAAAGCTTAACGAGTTCAACTCGTGGTTGATGTAGATGATCTCTTGCCGATCTCAAGATCGAGAGGAAGTCCTAGCGCCGCAAATCAGCAGCGCATCCGTGCTCGCACACACGTTCGAGGCACCGAGCAACCTCCGCCTCCTCGCTCCAGCGATGCAGCGGAAGCACAACTCTTTCTTGCCGAATAGCCACCGGGAACATGTATCTCGCTAGTCCGAGACCATGGGGAATAAATTCTAGAGGGGGAGAGAGATCCTTCACGAGGAGGTGTGTGAGACAAGTGAGGAGGGGGGCTCCTTTTATAGGAGGAGGGGGGGAACCCCAAGGGGGTGGCCGGCGCATGGGGCTGCCCCCTTGCCCTCCCCTCTTCATGTGGGTGGACACTCCACTCACAAATCTCCTTTAAATTCCCTCCACTCAAAAGTCCACTCAAATTCCCATTAAATTTCCACCAAATTTAATGCAAACTCTCATTAAATAAAACTCTTTTATTTTATTCAGAATTTTGTCAATTACTTTAATGACAAACATTCACAAATAACCCCTTGCTAGAATTCTATTTCACATGCATAACCACTTTATGCAATTTCACCCGAAAACCTGTTTCGGTATCTAGTGAAATAAATTCCTGCGCTTGTTCATTCTTTCGGCATGAAACATTTGCTCCAATTGGATGTTGGTGTCTATGAAGTGTGTCACCCTACGGTTCGTGAATAATGCGGACATGATCGAGACCCCTCTCGGATCAATAATCAGAAGCGGGATCTGGAGACCCATACTGACTCCCACACATTCAACGATGACTTTCTTGTGATCGTCGGAACCTTTTACACTAGTATCTTAATCCCTTTGTTTCATGATATATTACATGTCCGAGATTCGATCATCGGTATCTCCATACCTAGTTTGATCTCGTTACCGACATGCACTCTTTTCTCGTTCCTGTGATATAACATTCTAGTGATCAAATCACTTGCTTGCAAGCTAATCAATGTGATATCACCGAGAGGGCCCAGAGTATATCTATCCGTCATCGGGATGAACAAATTCCACTCTCGATCCATGAGCCTCAACATAACACTTTATTAGTTCTGAATCCATCTTTATAATCACCCTGTTACGGTGTGACGTTTGATGTTATCAAGAAACTCTTCCGGTGTTAGTGATTGACATGATCTCATGGTCTAAGGATTAGGATCACTTCGTAAGTTGTTATAGCAATATAAACTCAATGACTTTGATCGTAATGCTATACTTCGGATGAATGTTCATCACACCATTACACTAATGTTGTGATCCCGTTATTAACAACATCCAATGTCCATGATCAGGAAACCTTGATCATCTTGTTAATCAACGAGCTAGTTTATGAGAGAGGCATAACTAGGAACTTTCTGTTTGTTTATTAAACACACATGTATTAACGTTTCCGTATTAATACAATTATAGCATGCAAAATAAACATCTATCATATACTTGGAATACACATAATAAACACTTTATTATTGCCTCTCAGGGCATATTCCCTTCAGTCTCCCACTTGCACTAGAGACAATAATCTAGTTACATAGTGATAAATCTAACACCCATTGAGTTCTGGTGTTGATCATGTTTTGCTCTAGGGAGAGTTTTAGTCAACGGATCTGCTACATTGAGATCCGTATGTACTTTACAAATCTTTATATCTCCATCCTTGACATGCTTGCGGATGGAGTGAAACCGGCGCTTAATATGCTTGGAATGCTTGTGAGACCTTGGCTCTTTGGCATTGGCAATGGCACCATTGTTGTCACAATAGATCACCATTGGGTCCAATGCGTTTGCCACCACTCCTAGTTCGGATATGAACTCCTTCATCCAAACTGCTTCCCGAGCCGCTTCTGAAGCAGCAACATATTCGGCCTCCGTTGTTGATCCCGCTACCACAGGTTGTTTGGAGCTCCTCCAACTAACCGCTCCGCCATTATGAGAAATACGTATCCGGATTGAGACTTAGAGTCATATGGATCGGTGTCAAAGCTAGCGTCGACATAACACTTAGCGACGAGCTCTTCTTCACCTCCGTATACAAGAAACATATCCTTAGTTCTTCGTAAGTACTTAAGGATATTCTTGACCGCTATCCAGTGTTCTGAACCTGGATCCGATTGGTACCTACTAGTCAAACTAATAGCATGTGCCACATCCGGTCTTGTACATAGCATGGCGTACATTATAGAGCCTATGGCTGAAGCATAGGGGACTTTGTCCATTATCTCTCTTTCTTCCGCCGAAGCCGGACTTTGAGTCTTACTCAATGTCTTGCCTTGCAACATAGGTAAGAACCCCTTCTTACTTCCGTCCATTTTAAACTTCTTTAAAATCTTATCAAGGTATGTACTTTGCGATAGCCCTATTAGGCGCCTAGATCTATCTCTATAGATCTTTATGCCTAATATGTATGACGCTTCACCTAGGTCCTTCATTGAAAATTTGCTGTTTAGATAACTTTTAACACTGTTTAAAAGATCTATATCATTTCCGATCAATAATATGTCATCCACATATAATATCAGAAATGCCACATTGCTCCCACTCACTTTCTTGTAAATACAAGCTTCTCCATAAGTTTGGACAAATCCAAACTCTTTGATCACCTCATCAAAGCGGAGATTCCAACTTCGTGATGCTTGCTTCAATCCATAGATGGATCGCTGAAGCTTGCACACCTTGTTAGCATCCTTAGGATCGACAAAACCCTTTGGTTGTATCATATACAACTCTTTTTCAATATTACCATTGAGAAATGCGGTTTTGACATCCATCTGCCATATCTCATAATCGAAATATGCAGCAATTGCTAACATAATCCTAACTGACTTTAGCATCGCTACGGGAGAGAAAGTCTCATCGTAGTCAACTCCTTGAATTTGTCGAAACCCCTTTGCGACAAGTCGAGCTTTATAGACGATCACATTACCATCAGCATCAGTTTTCCTTTTGAAAATCCATTTGTTCTCCACGGCCTTTCGGTCGTGAGGTAATTCCACCAAGTTCCAAACTTGATTTTCATACATGGATTCCATCTCAGATTTCATGGCTTCTAACCATTTGTTGGAATCCGGGCTCATCATCGCTTCTTCATACGTCGCAGGGTCATCATTTTCATCAACCATGAAATTCATGACAGGATTTCCGTACAGCTCGGGAGCTGCACGCATCCTGTTTGACCTGCGAGGTTCGGTAGTACTCTCTTTCGGAGTTTCATGATCATTATCATTAGTTCCCTCTTCAACAGGTGGAGCCAACTCCGGAACAACTTCCGGCACTGCGCTACTCGCCATACTTTGAAGAGAAGGTTCCACAACCTCTTCGAGTTCTACCTTCCGACTACTCACACCTTTCGCGAGAAACTCTTTCTCTAGAATGGATCCATTCTTGGCAACAAAAACCTTGCCCTCGGATCTGTGATAGAAGGAATACCCAATAGTTTCTTTAGGGTATCCTATGAAGTCGCATTTTTCCGCTTTGGGTTCGAGTTTATCCGGTTGAAGTTTCTTCACATAAACATCGCATCCCCAAACTTTATGAAATGACAGCTTAGGTTTGTTTCCAAACCACAATTCATACGGTGTCTTTTCAACGGATTTAGATGGTGCCCGATTTAAAGTGAATGCAGCAGTTTCTAGTGCATAACCCCAAAATGACAACGGCAAGTCCGTCAGAGACTTCATAGATCGAACCATATCTAATAAAGTACGATTACGACGTTCCGACACACCATTTTGCTGTGGTGTTCCAGCAGGTGTGAGTTGTGAAACAATTCCACACTCTTTCATGTGAGTGCTAAACTCGTAACTTAGATACTCACCTCCACGGTCGGACCGTAGAAATTTGATCTTTCTATTACGATGATTTTCCACTTCATTCTGAAATTCCTTGAACTTTTCAAAGGTTTCAGACTTGTGTTTCATCAAGTAGATATAACCGTATCTACTCAAATCATCCGTGAAAGTAACAAAATAATGATATCCACCTCGCGCCGACACACTCATTGGACCACATACATCAGAATATATGATTTCCAATAAATCTGTCGCCCGTTCCATTGAACCGGAAAACGGCGTTCTAGTCATCTTGCCCATAAGGCATGGCTCACATGTATCAAATGGTTCATAATCAAGTGATTCCAAAAGTCCATCCGAATGGAGCTTCTTCATGCGTTTAACACCAATATGACCTAGACGGCAGTGCCACATATATGCGGATATATCATCATTAAGTTTAATCCTTTTAGCATCAACATTATGAATATGTGTAACATTATCATCGAGATCTAATAGAAATAAACCATTCATCATCGGTGCATGACCATAAAATATTTCATTCATATAAATGGAACAACCATTGTTCTCGGATTTAAATGAATAACCACTTCGCATCAAACACGATCCAGATACAATGTTCATGCTCAGTGCAGGCACCAGATAACATTTATTCAAGTTTATAACTAATCCCGACGGCAAGTGGAGAGGCAGCGTTCCGACGGCGATCACATCAACGCTTGATCCATTGCCGACACGCATCTTGACCTCACCCCTTGCTAGCGGTCGCTTGTTCCGCAGCCCCTGATTCGAGTTACAAATATTAGCAACTGAACCGGTATCAAATACCCAGGTTCTACTGCGAGCACTAGTCAAGTGCACATCAATAACATGTATATCATATATACCTTTGTTTGCCTTGCCGGCCTTCTTGTATGCCAGATACTTGGGGCAGTTGCGCTTCCAGTGGCCAGTCCCCTTACAATAGTAGCACTCGGAATCAGACTTAGGTCCAACTCGGGGTTTCTTTTCAGGCGCGGCAACAGGCTTGCCGCCCTTACTTCCCTTCCATTTTCCCTTCTTGTCTTTCTTTAAACCAGTGTTCCTATTGATCATCAACACTTGATGTTCCTTTTTGATCTCCACTTCTGCAGTTTTAAGAATTGACAGAAGCTCGGGGAGAGACTTCTTCATGCCTTGCATATTATAGTTCATCACGAAGCTCTTATAGCTAGGTGGCAGATACTGCAGAACACGATGGATTCCTAAGTCAATGGGAATCGATATTCCCAAGGACACAAGCTTATCGGCGTAACCCGACATCTTGAGTACATGCTCACTAACGGAGTTGTGCTCTTCCATCATGTAGCTAAAGAACTTTTCTGAAGCGTTGTAGCTCTCTACAGCAGCATGTGTGTCGAAAATCATTTTCAACTCACCCATTGTATCAAATGCATTGCCGTTTTCGAAACGCTTTCGAAGTTCCGGCTCTAGCCCATACAATATGCCGCAATGAACTAAGTTGTGGTCCTCCTGACGAGTCTGATAGACATTCTTCTCCTCGTCAGGGGCATCATCTAAAGGTGGGGGGCCTAACGGCGCTTCTAGCACATATTGCTTTTGTGCAGCAGAGAGGAGAATCCTCAAATTCATGGCCCATTTGTAAAGTTGCTACCGTTCGTTGCTAGTTTCTCTTTCTCCATGAACACATTGAAATTAAAAGCAGGTGGTGCCATCTACAACAGAATTTGTAAAGTTTAGACTAAGTGTATGATAGATTGAGTTCAATAATCTATATTACGAATGAACTCCCACTCAAAAACGACATCCCTCGTGCCTTTTTGGTGATTACATGAACCAAATCCACTACACCAAGTCCGATCATCACGTGAGTCGGTATAGCTTCAAAGGCGAGCATCAAATGGGCATCATATCAACTATATGACTCATGCTTAACCTTTCGGTCCGTGTTCCGAGGCCATGTCTGTACATGCTAGGCTCGCCAAGTTAGAACCTTAGTATTCGCGTGTGTAACTGTTTTACACCCGAAATATGGTCGTGGATCCAAGAACACCCGATCATCACGTGATGTCTTGGAGCGACGAAAACATAATCGGTGCATACTAAAGGAAGAACACATTCTTATCTTGATATTTAAATGAGGGATCATCTTATTATGCTAACAAAGCGCTGAACAAGCAATATAAGATGCTATCAAACATCATATGTTTATTAGTGAAATGATATGGTTCCCGCAGATGATCTCTATCATGTGCATCGTGGTATGATCACTATCATACCTATATGTGTAAATCCAAGGTCTATGGATTTTACACGCTATGTGTGTTGTAAGAGTATCTTCTCATACTTCTACTTACAACACTACCATATCATAACACTAGCCCAGCAACAATCTAAACTAGACGCCTCTAATTTATCCATTGCAAGTTTTACATGGCTTAGGGCTTTCGAGATAGAACCGTTCTTACCTACGAACATGAACCACAACGAGGATAATCAAATTGTTGACAACTCGCTTGCAAAATAGATATTGACTATAGTAGGAGAGACAGACACCCGCTAGCCACTTATGCAAACTAGTTGCATGTCAAGCGTGGAACAGGTCTCATGTGCGTGGACATGTAAAGTTTGTCCGGGTCGCTTCATCCCACTATGCCACCAATATCCAAAATTACAACAAAGGAGCAACAACATGATCATCATCGCCCACATACTCATATGTGTACTACCCGTGTAAAGTATCTACGCATAGATCCGGCTCTGATACCACTGTAGGGTTCGCAGCATAGAAAACAAAAAATTTCCTACGATGTGAACTATGTACCAAGATCTATCTACTAGATACAAACAACGGGCGGATGTATATCCGTAGAGAACATACCCTTGAAGACCGACAAAGCTTAACGAGTTCAACTCGTGGTTGATGTAGACGATCTCTTGCCGATCTCAAGATCGAGAGGAAGTCCTAGCGCCGCAAATCAGCAGCGCATCCGTGCTCGCACACACGTTCGAGGCACCAAGCAACCTCCGCCTCATCGCTCCATCGATGCAGCGGAAGCACAACTCTTTCTTGCCGAATAGCCACCGGGAACATGTATCTCGCTAGTCCGAGACCATGGGGAATAAATTCTAGAGGGGGAGAGAGATCCTTCACGAGGAGGTGTGTGAGACAAGTGAGGAGGGGGGCTCCTTTTATAGGAGGAGGGGGGAACCCCAAGGGGGTGGCCGGCGCATGGGGCTGCCCCCTTGCCCTCCCATCTTCATGTGGGTGGACACTCCACTCACAAATCTCCTTTAAATTCCCTCCACACAAAAGTCCACTCAAATTCCCATTAAATTTCCACCAAATTTAATGCAAACTCTCATTAAATAAAACTCTTTTATTTTATTCAGAATTTTTTCAATTACTTTAATGACAAACATTCCAAATAACCCCTTGCTAGAATTCTATTTCACATGCATAACCACTTTATGCAATTTCACCCGAAAACCTGTTTCGGTATCTAGTGAAATAAATTCCTGCGCTTGTTCATTCTTTCGGCATGAAACATTTGCTCCAATTGGATGTCGGTGTCTCTTAAGTGTGTCACCCTACGGTTCGTGAATAATGCGGACATGATCGAGACCCCTCTCGGATCAATAATCAGAAGCGGGATCTGGAGACCCATACTGACTCCCACACATTCAACGATGACTTTCTTGTGATCGTCGGAACCTTTTACGCTAGTATCTTAATCCCTTTGTTTCACGATATATTACATGTCCAAGATTCGATCATCGGTATCTCCATACCTAGTTTGATCTCGTTACCTACATGCACTCTTTTCTTGTTCCTGTGATATAACATTCTAGTGATCAAATCACTTGCTTGCAAGCTAATCAATGTGATATCATCGAGAGAGCCCAGAGTATATCTATCCGTCATCGGGATGAACAAATTCCACTCTCGATCCATGAGCCTCAACATAACACTTTATTAGTTCTGAATCCATCTTTATAATCACCCTGTTACGGTGTGACGTTTGATGTTATCAAGAAACTCTTCCGGTGTTAGTGATTGACATGATCTCATGGTCTAAGGATTAGGATCACTTCGTAAGTTGTTATAGCAATATAAACTCAATGACTTTGATCGTAATGCTATACTTCGGATGAATGTTCATCACACCATTACACTAATGTTGTGATCCCGTTATTAACAACATCCAATGTCCATGATCAGGAAACCTTGATCATCTTGTTAATCAACGAGCTAGTTTATGAGAGAGGCATAACTAGGAACTTTCTGTTTGTTTATTAAACACACATGTATTAACATTTCCGTATTAATACAATTATAGCATGCAAAATAAACATCTATCATATACTTGGAATACACATAATAAACACTTTATTATTGCCTCTCAGGGCATATTCCCTTCACCAATCTATCTCTCCACCCCACTTGCTGGACCGAGGAAGGAGGAGACGTCACGGTGCCGTACGTGTGCATCTCTCGGAGGCGTCGCCACTTGCGGCGTTGGATCGGATCGGACCGCGAGGAGGAGAAGGCTAGTACGACTACATCAACCACGTTCTGTTGAACGTTCCACTGTGCGATTTCTTCAAGGGTATGAGGATCTCATCTATCCCTATCGTTGATTGCATCTCCTAGATTAGATCTTGGCTTTCCCGTTCGCATCCGTAGAATTTTTTTGATTTACTATGCTACGAAACCTATCAGACCCCCTGCCGTCTGTCAAGGTGGCCGAGTCCCTTGTCCAGGACGAGCTTCGCGCGGTACTGTCGGGCCACGAGTGGCCGCTCCCTCGCGTCTCTGCCTCTGAGTTTGCTATGTCCTTCCCTTCGGTCGCGATTCTAAGCATGTGTGTCTGCGGTTCGTCCTTCACCCTCCCGATCCACCAGCTGAAGGTATCTATCCAGCCTGCCTCAGCGGCGCAGGAGTCTGTCCCCACTCTCTCGGAGGTCTAGGTCCACTTGTCTGGGCTCCCTTCCGAGGCCTGGCAGCCTGGGCTCGTGATGCTGGTGGCCCAGGCGGTGGGTAAGCCCCTGAGGTGTACTTGGGGTCTCTCGAGGGGCACGGGGCCGTCCGGCCGCGACTTCTATGCCCGGACACCTTGGTCTTCCCGGTTTCCCTTCCGCGCTTCTTCGACCGGGTGGGGACCGGCCTTCTGGTGGAGCTGGAGGACAGAGAGGCCCCGCCCGGGGCGGCCCCCGGTCCCTCCCCCCGTCCTCGTTTGAGGACAGACAGGGGAAGGGAGAGGGGGCCGGGAGGATGACTCCTCCAGGGACAGTGATTCTGGGTCCGACCCGGCTTCCCCTCTGATGACAGACGCGTCCCCTCCGCCTCCCCAGCCATCTCAGGGGGAGGGGGCGGCCGTGTGTGTGGCATCCCGCAAAACCACTACTAGAAAATCGCGTTGTTTTCGTGCATTGCATCATCATGACCGCATGCTCATGTCATCCTGCCACATTGCATTTGAGCATCGTCATCATCATGCATGGTTTTTGTCTAAACTATTTTTGAAAACGCCTAGTTTTGTTTTCCAATATTCCCGTTTTTATTTCAAATCCAAACCCGGGTCTCCGGATTATTTTGTTTTGTCTGCCAACGGATTTCAAACGCCCTGTTGTAAATAAATAAAATGTTTAAATATTTTTAGGGGGCAGCCGAACCGGGCCGATCCGACCCAGTCGGCCACCCCCAGTACAAATCAGCCTGTCTAATTCCTAATCCTACCTACACCTAACCTACCCAGTCCCCAGCCACATCACCCCGACCATTCACCTCGCGCCACCTCACCTCTTCCTTCCCTCTATCCAATCCTGGGTCGCCACCTCCCCTCTCTCTCTCCTGGACCTACCCACCCACACACGCCACACACGCACTCAGACACAGCCCCCACCTACCCCCCTCTCCCTCTCTCCCCGACAGCCTGGCCCCACCCCATCTCCGCTGCCCACCCCGGGCCAACTCTCCACCCCGCAGTGCTCCCCGTGTCCCACCCCTGACCCCACCTCGTCCCACTCCCCGCACCCTGCCCGCTCTCCCCTACCTCTCTCTCATCCGCTCGCGATCCCCACCTCCTCTGCCTCGTGAACCTTCCTCGCCGCCGCCCTCCTCCTTGCTCGCGCCCTCTGTCCCACAAGCACTCCGCCCGGCCAGTGTCCGCCGCGCCACAACCAGTCGCCCTCGCGCCCGAGCACACTCTGCCACCAGCGGACGCCCTCCCCACCGTCTTCCTGAGCCACCCCCTCCGCCCTCTGCTCTCCCGGTCGCCGTCGCCCTCGGCCGCGTGACCCCGCCGTCGGCGCGACCTCCTCGTCGCCGCTTGCCGCATCCCTTCCCCGCAGCGCCCGCCGTCGCGCCCGCGTTCTCCTCCTCAGCTCCATCCTGTCGCCGCGCGGACCGCCTTGCCGACCGCCACCTCGCCCGGCGCCGTCTCGGGTCCCCTCCGCCCCGGCCGCGCCGTCGTGGGCCTTGGCCGCTCGCCAGCCCTCGCCACCTCGCGTCCAGCAACCACCATCGGGCCCTCTCCATCGCCTCCGCCCTCATCCGCTGCTCCTCCGCCGCCGGCCTTCTCTCTGCTTCACCGAGCGCCGCCGGGGGCCCCTCTCTCCTTTCTCGCCGCAGCGGCCGCCACCGTGCCTAACTCCTCTGTATCAACTGCTGACCGGCAAGCCTTTACAGGTTGTCCTTCACCTGGTTCCCGTCACCGGCGGCCCCTTCTATTTTGTAGACCGTCCACAAGGTTATCGCTACCCAAGACGCGTGCACTCATGTTGCGGTGTCGGTATGAGTTGTACTCTGCCTTGATTCTAGCACCTGAAGATGGACCGGACGCCTGCTTCTGTCCGTGTACACTCTGTTGAACGTCAAGGTCATCGTGTTGTTGCAAAGATTGACCGATGCAAGATCGACGCCGAGTGCTCCTTCCCGGAGTCCGAAGGCCAATCTCGCCGAGACCCCGAAGACCGATCCGATGCCGACCCAAGTTCTTCCTCTCGGACCCGAAGACACCGAGACCCGGAACGCCAAGGTCTTCGCCGTGAAACGACAAAACCGACGACATGACCCGACGACCCCGGATGCAACAAGGCCTTCTTCCCGGATGCGACGTTGAGAACCGAGACCACAAGATCGCCACGAAGACGACAAGTTCTTCACCCTGAATGCCAAGACCGACCCGATACGAGTACCCGACAAGATCTTCGTGACGACAGGATCGGCACCGACCAGGGCGAATCCGACGCGCCCCCCAACGCCACACCAAGTCCTTCTTCCCGGAACGCGAAGCTCTTCATTTTGTATCCGACCTTTGAAGACCGATCCCGTCGAACCCTGAACCCTGAGACCGAACCCCGAGCCTCGGAACCCCAAGCTCGCCGAACCCTAAAGTGTGACCCTAAGCCCCTATTTTTTATAAATGATATATCTTGTTGCATATTAAATTGTCATGCTCGCATCATATCATGTGGTTTGGGGGCCCTATGCCGATTCACCTAAATTAAATATGGGATCCATATGCGGGCAAATCTAGTCGTATATTGGTCCCATTTAAATTTGTGTAGCGAACCGGTGCTATCTTTTGCCATGTTAAGACAACATTTAAATGACGGGTATCTAAACAACATGAACCTAGTAAATAATTATCGGGACCCCGGTTCCGCTTAATATGGCCTAATTGCATCGCATCCTTGCGATGTCATACATCATACATGCATCATGCCCGATCTTTTGCCGTAGTATTAAATAGTGCATCCGTTGTTTCTTCTAGTGTTTTGCTTCTTCGCGGATTGGGCCGTTGAGTTGATGCGAGTGTCGACCCGATCTTCGGTTGAACCTTCGACAATGTTTCCAGGCGAGCATCTCCCCCTTTCTACCTATCTTACTTTTATAGTATTTATTCCCTCCTGTTGATCTATTGCTATATGTGTTGCGATGCGCTAGTTTTCGTACCCGTGATATCCCTTGCAGCCTTATATTGCCTTGGACACATCCTATTACCTGTTGTTTGGTAGATAGTTGGACTTGCGCGTCGTAGTCGCTTGCTCAAGTGCTGTTGCGTGTCGTCCAGCACCACAGTTGTTGGAGTGTTGCCGCATGTTTAAGGTTGGAGATGATCATGGCTTTCTTTATCGTTTACTTTAATTACTGTTTAACAACTAAAATTGAAGTAGGTAAGCAGAGGCACAGGTGGGCAATAGATGTTATTTGGTTGTTAACCGTCCACTTGTGTCTCGTAGGACCCCGAGTACTTGATACCTGTTCCTTGAATATTCGCGCTATCCACATCCGGGAGGATTATGGGACCCCCCTGAGCCAGAGCTTGATTCATTCTTATTTCTTGGGGCCACAAACTAGTTTGAGGTTTTATTTACTATCATGTACTTATGCCATGCTTTACTGCTTTATTACGATTGTGCGAGGAGCACCTGTACTGTTTAGGTAAGCGGAGTGTTTTCGTGGTATCGATAAGCCCAGTCACATTTTCGGGTTCCCAGTCGTTTACAGCCACTGACGCAAACCTTGATTCCGTCTCGGAGTCAGCTAACTTCGTTGCGGGTGTACTCAATGGGGTGGCCCCTGAAATATTTCTGAATCTTGTGATTGCTTTGTCGTGAAAGCCTCGTTAGGTTTTGATTTGGTTTTTCCGAGGTTGATCGAGTGTGTGTTGCTATTTGTGCACCCCTGCAGGGTAAAACTTTCTGAAAGCCGTGTCCGCGGTTATGGACGACTTGGAGCACAGTATCTCGATCATAGACAACTATAACTAAAGTAGTGCTATAAATTTGACTTTATAATGACTAGTAATCAGCCTCACTATAATGGAATGGCTAAATAAAACTGCCAACAATTGCTTGTTTGGGTTGTCGCTTGCGACCATTGTATCTGACTAGTAAATATTGCAACTACAACGGAATGGCTAAATAAAAGTACCAACAGCAGCTGGGTTTTGGGATATCTCATGCTAATTGTATCTGACTAGTAAGTGTTGCAACTACAACGGAATGGTTAACTAAAAGTGTCCACTGCTTATTATATCAGGATGATTATCTATACTTGACTAGTAATTGCTGCAACGATAACTGAATAAATAAAACTGCCAACGGTGTGAGTTCCTCGGTTGACTCCCTCGTTTGGTCTCGAGGGGGAAATTCCAGGATGGGTATGCTTGGTGACAGTTAAAGGTTGGATCCGAATAGGTCTTTCTTATCTCTATCTGAGAGTCGCCAGTTATATTGAGTCTCTATAGGTTGTTTAGTGCATGCTGCCGCTGCCGCTTCAGTCCACCATACCTGTGTAGGCGAGGACCGCCGAATTCTAGTCTCGCCGTGTACTGGCCTCAGTACTGACCGCTCTCTCTTTTTCCTTTGCCCTTTGTCGGCACCCCTTTTGTTAAGCAGGTTTTGAGATCGACGTCGTTAGCAGGGTTACCCTTCCGGCTTGGCCTGGGCAGGGTTATGGACGCCATTGGTTATTCCTCAGGGCTCTTAGCCCCATTTGCATCTTGTCCGTAGTCGGACGCTCTATCATTTTCAAGGTGATTCGGATCTTTGTATATTATATCTGTATTCTTGACTCATGGAGTCGTGCTGTATATATATCTGTTCTGTGGGTCCCATCGAGGACTGTTGTGTAATGTTATTACTTCGTTTTCCACCCGCACGCAAGTGCCTGGTGGGCACCTTTGAATCGTTTCTATGAGGGTTTGGCGGAATCGCTAAAACTTGCATAGGGTCGATTCTGAGGGTGTTACAGTGTGTCTTCTCAGACCGTGAGAGAGCAGCCGTTGACCAGGGGGAGCGTGCTGGTGGGGTCCTGTTCTTCCCGTATCGCCGGCCCCTTTCTAGGAGCGACCCTGCCAAGCTGGCCCCAGTGGATCTGCCGCGGTGCTTTCGTCCCGACCCGCCTCTCTCCTTCGGCCTTGACATCGCTCAGTACGGCTCCAACCTCTCCGTTGTCCCCTCGTCCATGCAGGAGCAGCTGGTCCCTCCCTCCCCTCCCCTCTCGCCGGAGGTGGTGACCTCTGGGAGTGTGGGGATGGTGGTGTGCCCTCGGAGCTCGCCGCACTTGCCGGCAGTGGTGTGCTACGCGCTTGCCCCGGACACTCCGGACTTGGCGGCCCTGGACTCGGCCCCCTCTCTGGGCGCCACTCCTGCGACGCCCTCCTCCCTGCGTCGTCCCCGGGCCCCGCGTCCGCCACCTCCTCCGCCTTCCCGTCACAGCGTCCGCCTGGCGGGCTCTAGGACTGGCTCGACCGGCCCTGAGCCAACGGTGGAGGAGCGCGCGACTCGCCGCGTGACTGCCCGTGACGAGTTCTCAGGTACCCCCTCTCCCCTCTCTCTTGGTTTTGGGTTCATCTTCTGTGTCGGATTCCAGATTCTCGGTTCTTGCCGAGGTCCCTTTGGCGCACTTGGCCGAGGTGGCGGATGACTGTGGGATTGTCTTCCGTGGTGAGAAGGGACCTAGGATGTCTCAGATTGCCGCCATTAAGGCGCGGGAGGGATACGAGGGTGCGATTGCGGCCGCCCGAGGACATAATGCTCGGGAGCGCGAGCGCTCCCGAATCCTGGCCGAGGATAGGGCTGTCGGTCCTAACCTCAGCGAGGGTTCCCCTCCTGCCCCTGATGGCAGGGAGGCCACCCCGAGGCCTTCCCCCTAGGGGAGGCCTCGCGAGAGACCACCCAGGGCTCCTGAGAAGTCCAAGTCCCAACCCCGTAGCCGTGCCCGTTCCGCCCCCACTAAGGGGGCCCCCAGCACTGAGTGTCCTAGATGAACATCCTTCGGGCCGTCCGAGCATTCATCTGGAACATCAGGGGGTTCGGGCACGAGGGTCGTTGCCGCCATATTTAAGAGTATATTCGCCTCGAGGCTCCGGATATTGTCGGGCTTCAGGAAACGATTCGCCAGGACTTCACTGTTGCTGAGTTGGAGGGTCTTAGCCGCTGCAGGTTCTCCTGGTTGTGGCTCCCTGTTGTTGGTCATTCGGGTGGGATCCTCCTCGGTGTGAAGGAGAAAACCTTCGAGGTTGACGATATGGACCGGGGGGAATTCTTTGTGAGCATGTCCCTCACCCATAGACAGTCCCTCTTCAAGTGGAAGATGGAACGGGTGGCTATCTCCGTAGTGATTGCTGGGGACTTCAACCTGATCCTCTTTTCAGACGATAAGAGCTCGACGAATGTTGACCTCCCTAGGATGCGCATGTTTAACGACTGCATCGCCGATCTTGTCCTCCGCGAGATCTCGCGTGTGGGCACTAGATATACGTGGAGCAATAAGAAACTCGTCCCGATCCGTAGTGTCCTTGATCGTGTCTTCGTGTCAGTTGATTGGGAGATTCGCTTCCCCCTTTGCTCCCTGAAGGCGGTCACTAGGCTTGGATCTAATCACATCCCACTCCTCCTGTCTTCGGGAGCCCACCCCCCCCCCCCCCCCGCGACTGAACCGCTTCCACTTCGAGTCCTTCTGGCTATAGAAGACGGGCTTTGTGGAAGCAGTACGGTCAAATTGGGAGGAGGCGGCCGCATCCCCCCGCGGGCTTATTGTGCCGTAGATGTTTGGCACCACTGTGCCCAGACTATCCGACGGTTCATGAGAGGCTGGGGGCCAACCTGGGGGCAGACCTTAGGGAACAAAAGGAGGTTATTCTTCGGGAGATTCAGGCCCTAGACCTGGAGGCCGACCAGCGTGGCCTCTCGGAAGCGGCCTGGTCTCATAGGTACTCTCTTGAGACCTCCATTATGGAGATTTACAAGAGAGAGGAGGTGTTTTGGAGACAGCGTAGTCGTCAGAACTAGACCATCCAGGGGGAATCCAACACGGCCTACTTCCATGCTATTGCCAATGGCAGGAGGAGGAAGTGCTCGATCCCCTGCCTCTAGGAGGGGGACGTTCTATTGGAATCTCCACTGGAACTCTCCTCCCATATTTATTCCTTCTATAAAGAGCTGTTCTCGCGTTCGTCGGGCTCAGGGATCTCGCTGGCCATGGACTTCTGCGTCGGTGAGGCGACCATTTCCCCGGCGGAGAGCATGGAGCTTACCCTCCCGTTCTCCTCGGAGGAGGTGACCTCGGCCCTGAAGTCCATGAGGACAGGGTCGGCCCCTGGCCCTGATGGGCTGCCCGTGTCCTTCTTCCAGACCTTCTAGGCCCAGTTGCAGCCGGTGATCATGCCGATGTTCCAGGCGTTCTTCACTAGGACCCTGGTGACGTCTCGCCTAAACTTCGGGGTGATATCCCTGATCCCCAAGGTGGTGGGGGCCATGGATATCTGCCAGTTCAGACCGATCATGGTCATCAACGTCGTCCAACGGATCTTCGCGAAGGTCTGTGCCCTTCGCCTTGCCCCAGTGATGGAGAGGCTCACCCAACCCCTCCAGTTCGCCTTCCTTAAGGGACGCCTTATTCATGATGGTGTCCTCGCCCTTCATGAGATCATTCATGAGGTGAAGACTCGCCATCAGAAGGGCGTGTTCCTCAAGCTAGACTTCCAGAAGGCCTATGACCTCTTGGACCGGGCCTTCCTCCGTCTAGTCCTGGAGAGGAGAGGGTTTGACGACGGGATGATTTGCTGGTTCATGCAGTTCGTGATGAGTGGGCGGACGGCTATCAACATTAATGGGGAGATAGGCCCCTACTTTAGCCTGTCATGCAGCGTTAGACAAGGGGACCCCATTTCCCCTCTCTTGTTTAACGCCGCAGTAGATGCCCTGGCAGAAGTTTTGGATAGAGCCAAAACTGCTGGCCATATATCGGGCGTAGTGTGGCACTTGATCTGGGGGGGGGGGTGGCGTCACCCACCTCCAATATGCGGATGATACCATGATCATGGTGCAGGGTTCGGACCTCGACATTATTAACCTCAAGTTCCTGCTGATGTGCTTCGAGTCCTTGTCGGGCCTGAAGATTAACTTCGACAAGAGTGAGGTCTTTGCTCTCGGCTTCGATGACGTTGAGCGTCAGCGTATTGCGGATAACCTGAACTGCAGACTGGCAGATTTCCCTACTACTTACCTAGGGATGCCCATCTGAGAGACGAGGGTTCTGATTAAGGACTTCGCCCCCTAGTGACGCGAGTCCGGTCTAAAGTTGAGCCCTGGCGGGCTAGGCTTACGACCAAGGGGAGCAAGACGGTTCATATCAACTCTTGCCTCTCGAGTCTGCCCATGTACCAGATGGGGCTATACCTGCTCCCTGAAGGGATCCATGCAGTCTTCGCCAAGGAGTTGTCGCGATTCTTTTGGACGGCGAGGGACGGTCACCAGAGGTACCATATGGTTAAATGGGCAGACATCTGCGCCCCCAAATGCCTTGGGGGCTTAGGTAGCAAGGCCGAGGCAGAGGAACATCGGCGCCTGGAGGTGGCTCGCCCTAGTTCGCTGCCCGCGGTCCCAGACTCGGTGGCCTGGAGCCTGTCGTCGGGAGGGGAGTTCTCGGTCAGCTCGGCCTACCGGGCCCTCTTTCAGGGCCCAGAGCAGAGCTGGACTTCCCCTCTGTGGAAGCCCCCCTCCCCCTTAGTATCCGCATCTTCCTTTGGCAGCTCCTGAGGGATAGGCTCCCGTCGGGGGTGGAGGTGGGGAAGCGTAATGGGCCGGGCAATGGTCGGTGCCCCCTATGTGGGACACCGGAAACCTGCGCCCATATTATGTTCTCTTGTTCGGCGGCGCAATTTCTCTGGTGTTGTGTGAGGGAAGCGTTGGGACCTTCTTGGCAGGCCCAGGAGCTTGGAGAGTTCCTGCAGGCAGCAGCAACCCGTGCCGGAAGGGGCTGCCGCTGTCAAGCTTCATGCACTAGCCAATGCAACCAAAAGTCCGAACTGATGGAAAGGGCTAGTGCAATCCACTTATACACTTCAACACCCCCTCTTGCGTGTGACGGGGAGAAGTCAGCACGTGCAACCGGAAGAGAGCGACGGCGCGCGAAACTCACGTATGACTCAAGAGGCCTATACGTGGACACAGAGGGGTCAACAGAAATTTCAGGATAAATTGCGAAAGCCAGGACTCGAACTCGAGACCTTAGGCTCTGATACCATGTCAAGCTTCATGCACTAGCCAACGCAACCAAAAGTCTGAACTGATGGAAAGGACTAGTGCAATCCACTTATACACTTCAACAACCGCCTCTTCTGGATGGTCTTCGCGGCCCTGGCCTGGTCCCTTTGGAATGTTCGCAACAAGATGGTGATTGAGCATATTTTCCCCGCCAGGGCGTGACTCATTTTTTCTCTTATTGCTTTCCTCCAGCAATGGTCCCCGTTGGTGCGTCAGCGTGACCGGTCGAACTTTGACGCCATCTTTGGAGCCCTGAGAGTGGCGGCGTCCCCTTTCGCGTCTCAAGCTCCGTCATGACTTCCGCTCCGTTTGGTGTGTAGGTCTTGGCGGTGGCCCTGTCGCTTTTCCTTTGTTTTTTGGGTCGTGTTGTGCTGTGGCCCCAGCAGTCATTTCGCTATTTTCCCCTTTGTCGTTGGCTGAGGCCGTGGGTGTCTTGTTGGATGTTGTATGAACCTGGATTTGGCTTTATTTATAAAATAGGACGAAAACTTGTTTCGAGAGAGAGAACTCTGGTGGGTTGGGAGTGCCACTGCCCTCCTAACCATCTAACCACGGATTGGTTCTCTTTGCATCCGACTGCTTTGTAGCTAGCTCTACGCGGTTGGACGTCCGCATCAATCTCCTGTTTGTGCTTACTTCTACGCTGGCCGTAAGTGCGACTGCTTTCTTCGTCTTCTCTTTCGTTCGTTCCTGCTACTGCTTGCACGCGTTTTTTTACTATGTGTTTCTTGTCGTGTGTGTTGGTTGTCTTGCCTTACCTCCTCTTTTTTCTTGGATTTTGCAGCAGTACGAGATACGTACGTGTCTAGATCGGTGGTGTTCGAGGTAGGCTTCTACGTTTTTTTTTGGCCTTTTATAACCCGTTTCTTTTAGTCACCGACGACCCTTTTTCTTCCGGTTTTGCAGAATACAAGGCTGTTGCCTTCACGCCACACGATGATAGGACGGGCTTTGCTCTTCTCAGCTCTACCAGGAATTTCCGCTATTAGACGTTTGCGTTCCGTGCCTTAGTCTCTATGGACGTTCTTCTTTGGACAGTGCTAGGCGTCTCCCGGAGAATTTGTGGTTTTCATCCCCGGGTTCCCAGCCAACCACGTGTCCTCTTTTTAGATTTAAAATCCCGCTTTTGCTACATTGCACCGCTTTTGCTACATTTTGTCCCGCTTTTGCTACATTGTAGCAGAAAACGGTTCGTCCACGAGACAAATAAAAAAGACAGATCTGGTCGAAGACTTCACCGGAGACCTCACCGGAGACTATGTAGCATAATATTTGTGCTAATGTAGCAAAACTGACTCCGTCTTAGACTCGCCGGAGAATTTCGCCGGAGATCTCGCCGGAGACCTCGTAGCAAGAAGTTTGCACTATTGTAGCAAACTCAGAAAACAGATGTAGCAAAATAATTATACTAATGTAGCAAAAGCCGACTTCGCCAGAGACATCGCCGGAGCAAAAACTTGTAAGAAAAAAATTCCATGTAGCAGCACCGCTCGCCGCAGGTAGCAACACCAAAAGCTGTATGTAGCAGGGCCGGTCGCCTTGTGTAGCAGGGCCTCTCGCTGAATGTAGCAGCACTCCTCGCTGAATGTAGCAGAAGCAGCCATCACTCGTAGCAGACTTTGCCGGGGCATATAGCAGAAGCCGCCCCGATCGCCAAAAGTTGTATGTAGCAGGGCGTGCGGGCTGCAGGGCGCCGTCGACGGCGCGCTGGTTGTAGGGAGGACGACGGCGCGCGGGCTAGAGGGCACCGGCGGCGCACTGGTTGCAGGGGAGGGCAGCGGCGCCGGAGTTGGTTGCAGTGGAGGGCGGCTGCGGGGGAGCGTGATCGCGGGAGCCCTCGGGTCATGGACGAACGCGGCGGCGGCAGCACACCGGGGACGAACGCGGCGGTGGCGCGCGGCAGGGGCAACACACCGGGGGACGAACACGGCGGCGGCGCAGCAACTGGTGGAGGCGGCGCGCGTGGATCCGTCTCCATGAGCGAACCAGAGGAGGAGTAGTCCGCGTGAGGGGATAACGTTTTCCAGGTGGGCCCCATCATTGTAGCGTCGTTCCGGGAGGACGCGTGGCGCGCGGGGAGGGCGGAGGACGGGAGCGACGGGATCCCCCGGGGGAGTCCAATCATTTTCCTTCTTCTTTTTCGGTCGATTTTACAGTTTGTTTCGAAAGCACGCACGATCTTAAGGCAAAAGACACGAAACAGACCGACCCCCACGGTATGCATGGCATTGGTTTCTCGATCTGTGATGAACGTTACAGGTATCCTTTCCATGTCTACGCTTCTTATTTACGTACTTTATCGGTACATTTGTGTAGGATAAAATAAATACTTCACTAATGCGTGTGTTGCTTCTTCAGACAACGGACACACAAATTCTTACGACAGGAGGAAATTTCCTGAATATACGGTGTCACCTTATGGCGAAAAGGTATCTCTCTTCAAAACTTCCCAAATACAGGGAAAAGTGGCGTGCCCGCGTGATGCATGTGCCTAGGTGCTTTAGAAGAAAAAGCTTGGATAAATCAATCAAGATTGAAACCACTTTCATATTTAGTATTATAAATCTACATCAAGGGGGTCTCTTCGTTTCATGATGCTTTATTTTTTTTAGTAATCTTTGATGGAGCTTTGACGCTGATAACATACTCTCGTGATCATCTCATCATGAACTGGGCAAATAGGTGGCGCAGTACCTCCACACCCCCAACGAGGTCATGTCAAGCATGCGATCCAGAACCTCGAGGTCACGATCCAGAGCAACATGCGTGTATGGGGTTTACCTGAGGCTAATATATTAGTAGATGGGACTCATGTTAGCATGGGGTTTAACTGAACGTATGTTCTATAACAGGTTTTTGTTAGATCGTCTAGATTGACACCACAAGTACTCATGCTCTGTGCGTGAAAGGCACTGTGGAAGAAGGACAGAAACGATATCACAAATCTGATATGAGTGTACATCAACACACTGGTAGAAAACGCCCCATGCGTCCCGGTTGGTAAGGGCCATTAGTCCCGGTTGCACAACCGGGACGGGGCAATCGGGACTAAAGCTCTAACCTTTACTCCCGGTTGCCCCACCAACCGGGACAAATGGGGGCACACGTGGCGGCATCAGAGCGTGAGGGGGGGGTGGAGCATTAGTCCCGGTTGGTAACACGAACCGGGACTAATAACCTGCTGCCGCGGCAGAGATTTGGCTCATTTCTCTGCCGCGGCAGAGAATTCATTTTGGCACATTTTGTTGCCGCGGCAGCATTTTCGCCACTTTTTGTGCCGCGGCAGAGAATTCATTTAGGTTGTTTTATTGTTTATTTAGTGTTTTGCACTTATCAACGAAGGAACCTTATATTACACAAGATCATCATGACAATATTATATTCAATACACGAATCGAGTTCATGCACTACATACAAAAGTTGTTATTCGATGCTACCGGCTAATTCCTTCAAAGTTGCTATTTTTACAATCCCTATTGTCTATACACAACAGAATAGTATTCCCCTTTCGGGTCTAGGATTTCTGCATCCAAAAATCCCGTCAATTCCTCCTGAATTGCTTGTACGCGATCCGTTGGCAGAAGAAGGTCCCGTAGACGTTCGATCTGATTTAAAAAAGGAGTCAACCTATATGAATGAAACTAAACACAATTTGTTTGAAATTAAAAACTATAGAAATTGTTTACGTACGTGGAGTTGCTCTAAATTTCTGCTCTTCTCATCGCACGTCTGCCGGATAAACTCGCAAACATAGTATCCACAGAGATTGTTACCTGGTCCCTGCGTCAGGCACTTTACGAGAATAGTTCAATCAAAATAATAATCAAGCATGATAATAACTGTATCAAAACTAGAATCAAAGAGATGCGCGGATATAGCTAGTGGTGCTTACATCTAGTGCTTCAAATGTAAGCTCCTCTTTCCAAACACCCCTAGCCTTTTTGGTGAACCTTTTCCAAGCGCTGCCCGGCGAAGAAAACGAATAAAATAAGTTATTAAGTACTTGATATCATAAAATTCACGAACGTTGCCGATATAGTGTCGTAATGATTAGAATTACCGCTGGAGAAGTATTTGCATGTCCTTCCACGTCTCAAGGGGTTTATGTTTCGAGTTCATGACTAGTACACGCCCTTTGTCAAGTTGAATGATTAACAGAATATAGTGGTACCTGCGAATGCATAACTAATCAATTATATACTTAACATCGAGTAAGCGAAATAGAAAGTGTATACAAGACAATAACACTCACTGGAAGTTGTAAGGAAATAGTATTTTCCTTTTGGTTTCTTGAAACCTTAACGCGTGTACTATATTATCCTCCGTATCCTGGGGGCTTATTTTGAGATTAGCTTCATGAACCCAATATGGGTCAATGAAGCCAATGTCATAGATTTGTCCTCTGCTGCATTCGAGAATCTTCATTCTGCATATTACAGTATGATTATATACATGCAATAAACAAAATAATATAGCTGGAGACTAAATTAATTACAGAATTAGTACTTACAGACAATAGGCACTGATGATCGATTTGTCCAAGGCGTCTTGATTGAATAATTGAAATAGTTCATCAAATTTAATGGATATCATGTCATCCCTTTCTTTCCCATGATGCTTTTTTATAACCCTCAGCACTATCCAGTTAGCCCCGGCGGACGTGGCATGCATGTACCAGTTATGCAATCTTCGCATTTTTGTTGAAAGATTATTTACCTCCTTAGGTTTGACGAGAGGTTTGCCGTACTGGTATTTGTATGCTACTTCACTCACGGGGAAGAACTCTAACTGGGATAAGTACTGGGCAATACTCATACCTTGAGCAGCGGTAGCTTCTCCGTATTGTGCAACTACCTCTGGATCATACTGCTCTTCGGCCCCATATTTGCTCGACCCCACATTGGTTTGAGAAATCACCTTGAGAGGGGCGCAAGTCTGTTTTGCTTGTTCTCCGAGCTGGGCAACAGATTTCCCGCTTGCATCAGTACTGCTCTTCGAGGCTTTTTGTGCCGCATGTGACTTGAGAATAGAACGGTCATAGTCTGATGACAGCTTTGGCTCGGGTTGATGAAGATTCTTTAGCATTTTAAACACTTTGGCTTTTTCTTCTTTGGTGCTGGGGAACTCTGGCTCTTTCGGCCGCCTCAGCTTAGCGAAAAACGCTGTCGTTTCCGCATCAACGATCGCCGTAGTCTCCTCTTCAGTACAGTCATAAGCTCTCTTGGGAGGAACCTTTGGTACTTTTGGAAGAGGCTCTTGTTTACGTTTCGGCGATCGCTTACGACGCACAGTAGCGGTACGCTTACGCTTTTTATCCTGAGGCGCCGGCGATGGCTCCCGCGGCGATGGCTGCACCGGAGATTGGTGAGGCGACGGAGCCGGGTGAGGCGACGAAGACGGCTGCCGCGGCGGCGACGACCTCGCTGGAGACGGGTGAGGCGGCGGCGAAGATGGCCTTGGCGTGTGATTTCGAAGCACGATACATTCCTTCGGCCATAGAATGGTGACGTTTTTTGCGTCACCCAGCACAGTCACATCCCCTTCACCAGCAGGGTAGTGAAGATCCAAAACCTCAAAGGTGGGCATGATTTCATCCATGCCGACAACAGCGTAGCCCTCTGGAACCGGACGACAGTGGTAAGTTGGTGTGGGTCCAATTGGTAAGGCATAGCCGACCGCCACCTTCATTGATATGTTCACAACTTTGACATGTAGCTCGCAGTGTGTCATCTCTGTGATATCATCCACTGGGTAGCCAACAGGAGCCATCGTCGGTGCATCATCGTCATCGCCATTGTCATCACCCGGGACCTCGGTGGAAGCCACACTGCTTTTTCGATTATTCGATAGGCCGGTAGCATCGAATGCAGTGTGCTGCTGAGATGGGCCGGTAGTACTTTGCTCTTTAAGTGCGTTAATTTCATCTTGTTGTTGCTTTAATCGTTCTTCAATTAAACGCATTCGCTCTTTCTGACTATCTACTTCAACTGCCGCCCTGTCCTTACTCCTCTGACGGCTTTTATCAGGATATTTCTTCCTCTCTTCGGAAAACCCAGTCCTCCATGGTTGGGAGCCTATTGTGCCTCGTGTTCGTCCATCATGTTCCTTATTTCCAAGGGCGAGTGTGAGCTCATCATTCTCTCTATCGGGAATGAAGTCCCCATCTTTAACAGCCTTTACTGCTTTTCTGATCCTCTCGATTGGCAAGGGGTCTTCTTTATGTCGTATGTTATATATACACCTCCCTTCCGAGTCCAACGTGCCCCCATGCCCGTAAAACCAATTCCTTGCACGTTCTACCCAATCGTCTGTCTCTGGGGTGATCTTTTTATCACGCAGTTCCTGCTCAAGTTTCTCCCACTTAGGAATGCCAGCCCTGTAGCCACCTTGCCCCATAGTATGGTGATACTTCTTGTTAGCAGCATTCAGCTTATTTGTTTCAGACATTTTCTTAGCTTTTTCTGATGTCTTGTATTCCACAAACTCAGCCCAGAATGGTTTTATCTTCTCAAACTGAATATTCTTGAAATCGGGAGTCTTCTTTTTCACGACATAGTCAAGGTGCAATCTTTTCTTCCAGTTGGTGAAACACTGGGCCATCTTCTTCAAAGCCCACTCTCTGACCTTAGCCTCCATGGCTCTCCCATGTTGTAAGGCGTCCTCAACTGGATCCTCCGCATTTGGATCCAGCTCTATCTTTCGTAGTTTGAAATTAACCATGAGCCTCTTCCATAGTAAATCTTTAGCGTGGTTAGGGACAAATAAACATGTTCCCTCTTCATCCGCATTAGCAGGCCTATTCCAATTTCTAATGGTGATCGGGATTAAGTCCCTAACGATTACTCCGCATTGTGCCACAAATTTGGTTGCGACAACTTCGGGAGCTGTCGGTTTGCCGTCTTCAGCGACATCTTCGATCCTGAACCTCTCATGGTCTTGAAACTTTTTGGTTGGGCCTCGTCTGCTCTTTTCAGTAGATTCCTTCGATCCGGAGGGCTAAAAGAAGAAAGATCGTCGTTACTATTTCTATATAGATAGCAGATGATTAATTAATGAATTGATTTATATTACATGCACCTCACCGGAGCGGTCGTCTTCTTGATTACACAAGGCATCGCCTTCTCCCTCGCGGAAGGCAACACCTTCAACCTCAAACAAGTTGTCTATTCCGGTATAAAGAGGATCACCCTCACCGGAGTTGTTCAGAAACGTTGATACGTCTAAATTATCTTCCCCACGGATCACACCTTGGATCAACTCTTCCTTTTCTTCGTCTCTGACGTGTGGGTCCATATTTTCTGCATAGCTGGAAAAACGAATAAGTCAAAGCGGCTAAAGGAGAAAGTTACGAATAAGTCAAAGCGGCTAACGAATATTTTCCGGATCGAAGGTGAAACCCTAATATATACATACACAATAATAAAAATGAAGAGAAACCCTAAACCCTAAGGCTATGAGAGGGGAACAT
The DNA here is from genome assembly GCA_916181665.1 of Avena sativa. Taxonomy (NCBI): domain Eukaryota; kingdom Viridiplantae; phylum Streptophyta; class Magnoliopsida; order Poales; family Poaceae; genus Avena; species Avena sativa. The sequence continues at coordinate 328,736,135 of OV702284.1, read as the reverse complement.
GAGTATAAGGCTACAAAAGGTCTTCGATCTATCTATGGTCTTGATCTCGGTCTTCGATCTCGATCTCGATATTGTATTCTACCGAGAAGAACCAAATCACCGGAAAGAAAGGGAAACAATCAACACATGGCATCGATGCAATGCTCAAGCAATGATGATGATACGACAAGTTAATGTGCATTGGAATGTAACCCTAAAGCATGCTCGACAAGTTAATCGGGGTTCCGAGGGGCGCAAACCCTAACTCAAGGAACTCCGGAATCACCTGTTAGGGTTACTAGGGTGTTCTAATTAAACTTGTCATTTAATTAGATCTATCTATGGTCTTGATCTCGGTCTTCGATCTCGATCTCGATATCGTATTCTACCGAGAAGAACCAAATCACCGGAAAGAAAGGGAAACAATCAAAGGGAGCCACCTCGCCGCCGCTGTCAAGGGGAAACAGAGGTGGGGCCCGGAGCCACCTCGCCGCCGCTGTCATGGAGGACGCGGCCGTCGTGGTCGTGGACAAGGAAGACGCGGCGGTGGAGGAAACAGTGCCGACGACGGTGCACCACCCGATCGAAGCCGCCGCGCCCACCAGCAGCAGCAGAGGGAGCCAGACCGAGCTTTCCTACGTCGAACACAATGGTTTTGACCGCGCGACCCCTTCGCCCATGTCTCGCCCACGCGTGAGCAAACAGGGGAACTCCCATCGGCGCCGCCTCCTCCCCCCTCTCCTCACCTTCCCCGAGCAAACAGAGCTTCTGCCTCTCTCTTGCCACAATACACCCGTCCCACGCGTCCCTGCACGCCTCCCATGTCCTGCGGAACCGACCATCGACATCCCCTTTTCCCGAGCCTTACAAACCTGACATGAGGGAGTATAAATCTATCATTGAGTAAATGTGATACTCCTATAGCAAACGAGGATAGTCCGATGATAAGGATGCGATTAGGGATGGCAATGGGCCCCCGAAACCCACAAACCCGATAGATACCCGCCTTCAATGGGGAGGGTTTGGTAAAAAGTTAGACCCTCCAAGTTTAATGGGGCGGGTATGGGGGTGGCAAACCCATACCCGCAGACCCGCAGACCCGCTCTAAGGGCATGTATTACGCCAGGCGTTTAGGTAGCCGCTTAAGCGATGAAAATTAATACGTACGAAAAAGAAAACGTACCCAAATGCCCCATCCTCCAACGGAAACCGCTAACGCGCTAAATATGATTTTTTCCCGCATCCGTAGTGTTTGTCGTCTGGGCGAGCGTCAGCGTCTCTGTCGTTTTATTCCTCGACCCATAGTACTATATGCAGCAGCCGCGCCGCCATGCAGCAGCCCACCATGCAGCCGCCCCACATTTCAGTGTGAAATACGCAAAACTACCGGTATTGCGTGAAATTGTAAAAATCCACCTTTGAGTAGATTCGTTCCAATATGCACAGATTGTGAAATTAAGGCCGGTTAGCACAATTTCAGACTGATGGGGCCCACTGTAAGTGCTGATGTGGCAAGGCGGAGCTCACATACATCTCATTTGGGTCTATTTGTGAACTTTTTGTGGGCCCGCGAGAAAACCGCCGCCGCCTGCCTCTATTTTTCCCCGCGCCTCCTTGCTTCCCCGCCGCCGCTGCCGCGACCCCGCCTGTGCGCGCCTCCACCTCGCGGCCTCGCCCTCCCCGCTTCCCCTGGCCCCGCCGCCCTGTGTGCCCACCACCGCAGCTCCGCACCGCCTCCAGAGCTCCCCCACCGTAGCGCCGCCCCACCACATGCAGCAGCCGCGCCGCCGCCCACCAGCAGCCCACCATGCAGCAGCCGCCGCCTCCCACCATGCAGTAGCCGCCGCCGCACACCAGCAGCAGTAGAGGGAGGGGGAGGACAGAGGCAGAGGGATGTACCTGACGCGCGGCGGTGGGGGAAGGCGCGGGCGGCGCGGTCGTCGGCGGGAAGAGACGCGGACGACGGTCGTCGGGGAGCGCGCGGGCGGCGGTCGTCAGGGAGCGCGCGGGCGGCGGTCGTCGGGCAGTGCGCGGGCAGCCTGGCGGCGTCGTCGATGAAGCAGAGAAGCAGAGAAGAAGAAGAGAAGTTATATAAAGGGGAGGGAGGATACGTCCCGGTTGAAGCCACCAACCGGGACGTATACTCCAATTTCAGCAGCTGAATGGGCGCGCGCGCAGGGGGTCTTTAGTCCCGGTTGGTGGCTCCAACCGGGACGTATTCCCCTGTCTTCAAAAATTTTCAGTTATTTTCTCTCTGTTCCCGCCTTATTTTTTATTTTGGGTTTAAATTTGTAATGTTTTTTAAATGATAATTACTTTGGAAAAACTTTAAACATAAAAAGTGTTTGAATTTGAATAACTAATTCGAAACCATTTTCTATTTTGAAAAATAATTAATGTAACCATTTAAACTATGAACCATTTAAAATTAATAATGAAATAACTTATATTTTTTAAATATTAATTTGGAATTTAGAAAAACTTTAAACATAAAAAGTGTATGGATTTGAATAAATAATCCAAAACCAATTTCTATTTTTAAAAAATAATTAATGTAACCATTTAAAATTAATAATGAAATAACTTATATTTTTTAAATATTAATTTGGAATTTAGAAAAACTTTAAACATAAAAAGTGTATGGATTTGAATAAATAATCCAAAACCATTTTCTATTTTTAAAAAATAATTAATGTAACCATTTAAAATTAAAAATGAATTAACTTATATTTTTTAAATATTAATTTGGAATTTAGAAAAACTTTAAACATAAAAAGTGTATGGATTTGAATAAATAATCCAAAACCATTTTCTATTTTTAAAAAATAATTAATGTAACCATTTAAAATTAAAAATGAATTAACTTATATTTTTTAAATATTAATTTGGAATTTAGAAAAACTTTAAACATAAAAAGTGTTTGGATTTGAATAAATAATTCAAAACCATTTTCTATTTTTAAAAAATAATTAATGTAGTCGTTTAAAATATGAACCATTTACAATTAAAAATGAATTAACTTATAAGTAATTCAAAACCATTTTCTGTTTTTAATGGGCGAAAAAAAGAGGACGGAAAATAATGGGCGGAAATAAAATTTGATTAGGATTGAACTGGAATTAAAGTACATAACACAACTAACACAAAGTTACATAGAAGAACTGAAAATTAAGATACATGGCCAGATTAAGCCACAATCGGCCAAACTTGTTTTGCAATGTTGGAATAATTCAGTCATGCTCCTGCCTACACCACGCGAAGGATTTTCATTGTTCGGATTTTTTTTGAATTTATTATGCCCGTTTTGAATTATCTGAATTTCTAACTATGGTCGAACCGGTGTGCATGAAGATAGGGGACGAGCATCGTTAGAACTTGCATTGGATCTCTGAAGAAACCACATATTGCGAGTCTAAAAATGATTTTTTCAAAAAATCACGGGCGATAGATCATGTACTTGTAGTACAAACCGGACCCACTTCCTACCGATTCGGCGGACATTTGTCCTTTTTACCCGGGATGGACGAAAAGGTTTGAGATGTACCGGTTGAGAGATAGTCCATGTAAGGTGGTCTAGTATTTTAGTAAAATGGGATGGTAGCATTCTGAAACGGCATTTTGGTGGTTACTTCACAAAACGACCCGTTTTTTGCGCTCGGAAAATGGAAAAGGGCTTTTCCGTGCGACAAAAAGGAAAACTTCCTCCTGCAACATTGTTCTCCATACCAATGTCCACACACATGCATAATATGGGCACAACATCACAAACTATGCCGTGATTCAGCACATAACATCGGTCATTTGGACCGAAAGCCATGAAACCTCGAACATGATAGGTCATTTTGTGAAGGTTTTTTCGAAACATGATCAATATACCAAGTCTGGTATTTTTCCTTTCAACTATGTAACAAAATATGACACCACGCGAAGGATTTTCATTGTTCGGATTTTTTTTGAATTTATTATGCCCGTTTTGAATTATCTGAATTTCTAACTATGGTCGAACCGGTGTGCATGAAGATAGGGGACGAGCATCGTTAGAACTTGCATTGGATCTCTGAAGAAACCACATATTGCGAGTCTAAAAATGATTTTTTCAAAAAATCACGGGCGATAGATCATGTACCTGTAGTACAAACCGGACCCACTTCCTACCGATTCGGCAGACATTTGTCCTTTTTACCCGGGATGGGCGAAAAGGTTTGAGATGTCCCTGTTGGGAGATAGTCCATATAAGGTGGTCTAGTATTTTAGGAAAATGGGACGGTAGCATTCTGAAACGGCATTTTGGTGGTTACTTCACAAAACGACCCGTTTTTTTGTGCTCGGAAAATGGAAAAGGGCTTTTCCGTGCGACAAAAAGGAAAACTTCCTCCTGCAATATTGTTCTCCATACCAATGTCCACACACATGCATAATATGGGCACAACATCACAAACTATGCCGTGATTCAGCACATAACATCGGTCATTTGGACCGAAAGCCATGAAACCTCGAACATGATAGGTCATTTTGTGAAGGTTTTTTCGAAACATGATCAATATACCAAGTCTGGTATTTTTCCTTTCAACTATGTAACAAAATATGACACCACGCGAAGGATTTTCATTGTTCGGATTTTTTTGAACTTATTATGCCCGTTTTGAATTATCTGAATTTCTAACTATGGACTACCACGCGAAGGATTTTCATTGTTCGGCAGACATTTAGTCCCGGATGTAGTCACAAACCGGGACTAAAAATATTTTCCGCCATTTCCCACCTCTTCCCGCCAAGTTTTCCCGCCCTTTCCTTTCTACTAGAGCTTTTAGTCCCGGATGTAGTCACTAACCGGGACTAAAGATATTTCCCGCCATTTCCCAAAGCTTCACGCCAAGTTTTCCCGCCCTTTCCCTCTATATTTAGGGTGATCGTGTCATGGCTATCCACACATCCACACCTTCCTCTCTTAGAACAATGGACAACGCCTACTGGGCCATTCTGACCCTCGAGGAGACCGAGGCACTGTGCGCCTCCAACTACCCTTGTCCGCCGGGCTACCGGCCGCCCCCCGGCTGGATGCTGAGCGCTGGAGGGGTTCCTGTCCCTCCTGTCCCTCAAGGTTCCGCACGCCAGGCGGCCATCACAAACCACTTCTACCACGAGCTCACGCCGGAGCAGCGGATGGATCCCAAGTGGGATCCCGACAACTACGACACCTGGAATGCCTTCTTCGCTAATAGGCGGGAAAGGGAGCTCGCCAGGTACGAGGGTGATGGCCCGCCACCGGTGAACCACAATGAAGCCGGCCGTCGCCTGTGGTGGGCGAACCGTACTATCATCGGAGTGATGCGCTACATCGCCGGGGGAGACCATCCTCGCCTACGGTGCCCACGAGTCCACCCGCCACAGGCCCCACACTGTCCCGACGGTAGCGACATCGTCTTCCAGGAGACCCCTCTCCCACCCGCCGTGAATCCGAGGCCGGAATGGCCCCTGGTATATGCCATGGATGGGCTGAGGATCCCCGGAGTGGCAGGTGACGATGACGATGATGATGACGACGACGATGAAGACCCTGAAGCTGCATACTATAGGACTAGGCATGATTATGACTAAAGGGGGCGGCTTTAGTCCTGAGTGTTAGCTAGTCCCGGTTTGTCCCGGTTTTTAATATTATTAAATGTCTTGAGTGTTACCTAATAAATAGAGGGAAATGCCTATATAAAGAGAGGGTTCATATTTAGTCCCGGTTGGAGAAACCAACCGCGACTGAAGGGATTGCGGCAGAGTGGACCAGGCAACACTAATAATAGGGGTGAGTGTCGACATTATGTCGTGTGGCTTGTACCTTGTCCCGGATGGTGTTACCAACCGGGACTAAAGATGAGTCAGCACTAATAATAGGGGTGAGTGTCGACATTATGTTGTGAGTGTCGACATTATGCCGAGCTGCTTGTACTATAAATATGCATCCTTGTGAGTCCAGTCATCCAGCCAGTTTGAGGCATCTCCAAGATGGTTTTCGAGAGCAGGGACACCACTGCGGCCAGTTTCAGGGAGATGCCGACGGAGCCCAGTCCTCCGGCATCTCCGAGAAACTGGTCATAGAGGCACTCCCTAATATGTGAAATTAGTTAGCTCCAAGGTGTATTGATCTAGTTAGTGAAGTTACAAGTTGCAAGATGGTTTTCAAGAGCAGGGACACCACTGCGGCCAGTTTCAGGGAGATGCCGACGGAGCCCAGTCCTCCGGCATCTCCGAGAAACTGGTCATAGAGGCACTCCCTAATATGTGAAATTAGTTAGCTTCGAGGCGTATTGATCTACTTAGTGAAGTTACAAGCTGCAAGATGGTTTTTGAGAGCGGGGACACCACTGCGGCCAGTTTCAGGGAGATGCCGACGGAGCCCAGTCCTCCGGCATCTCCGAGAAACTGGTCATAGAGGCACTCCCGGTCCAGCCACAAAACGGGACTAACACTGAAGACATTTATTAATATTAAAAACTGAGACTACAAAACCGGGACTAAAGGCCACAAACCACGAAAGATATCCTTCGGTCAAGCCACAAACCACGAAAGACATGAACTAGAGTTACATAATATGAGCATGAACTTCTTGGCATATGTCATTCCTTATGACCACTTCAGACGTAACCATGGAGCATCTTCTTTACTTAACGGAATGCTTGGGTCAGTTTTCACTGTGAAGGGCGGAATTTCATCAAACTTATTATAATCTTCTGACATGTCTGTCTTGTCCTCGATTCCCACGATGTTTCTTTTCCCTGAAAGAACTATGTGACGCTTTGGCTCATCATATGATGTATTCGTTTTCATATTTTTTTCTTTTTTTCGGTCTGGAGGACATGTCCTTCACATAGAAAACCTGAGACACATCATTGGCTAGGACGAATGGTTCATCTCTATAACCAAGATTGTTGAGATCCACTGTTGTCATTCCGTACAACTGGTCTATCTTTACCCCTTCCCCATTCAGGTTGACCCATTTGCAGCGAAACAAAGGGACCTTAAAAGAGACTCCATAGTCTAGTTCCCATATCTCCTCTATGTAACCATAATATGTGTCCTTTTGTCCATTCTCGTCTATTGCATCAAAGCGGACACCACTATTTTGGTTGGTGCTCTTTTTATCTTGGGCGATCGTGTAGAATGTATTCCCATTTATTTCGTACCCTTGGAAATTCAATACAGTAGAAGATGGTGACGCGGCCAACAAGTATAGCTGATCTCCAACAGTGGTGTCATTCAAGAGATGTGTCCGCATCCAACCACCGAAATACTTCATGTGTTCATCTGTAATCCATGATTCAGGCTTCCCCGGGTTTTTGGAGCGTACAATATTCTTGTGTTCCTCGATATACGGAGCTGCCAAGGTGGAATTATGTAGAACTGTGTAGTGTGCTTTAGTGAAAGAATCCCCGTCCCTACATATCATTGCTTTCTTTCCCAGCGTGCCTTTTCCACTTAGTCTTCCCTCATGCCGCGAGTCAGAAACACCAATCGGCTTAAGGTCAGGAATAAAGTCAACACAAAACTCAATGACCTCCTCTGTTCCATATCCCTTGGAGATGCTTCCTTCTGGTCTAGCACGGTTATGAACATATTTCTTTAAGACTCCCATGAACCTCTCAAAGGGGAACATATTGTGCAGAAATACCGGACCGAGAATGGCAATCTCTTCCACTAGATGAACCAGGAGATGCCTCATAATATTGAACAAGGATGGTGGGAACACCAATTCAAAACTAACAAGACATTGTACCACATCCTTCTGTAACCTTGGCAGAATATCTGGATTTATTACCTTCTGAGATATTGCATTGAGGAATGCACACAACTTCACAATGGGTACTCGAACATTTTTCGGTAGAAGCCCCCTCAATGCAATCGGAAGCAACTGCGTCATAATCACGTGACAGTCATGAGACTTCAGGTTTTGGAACTTTTTCTCTGCCATATTTATTATCCCCTTTATATTAGATGAGAAGCCCGACGGCACCTTGATACTGTAAAGGACTTCAAAAAAGATTTCCTTCTCTGCTTTGGTAAGAGCATAGCTGGCACGACTTAAGTGACGCCCTTTATCCCTCTTGTTATCTGTATGCATGTTCTTTGGGTCTTTCATAATTTGTTGGTCCTCCCGTGCTTCAGGTGTATCTTTTGTCTTCCCATACACGCCTAGGAATCCTAGCAGGTTCACGCAGAGATTCTTCGTCACGTGCATCACGTCGATTGAAGAGCGGACACGCAGGACTTTCCAATATGGCAGCTCCCAAAATATAGATTTCTTCTTCCACATGGGTGCGTGTCCTGTACGACGTCGTTCGGAACTGATTGACCGCCGAGACCCTTTCCAAAGATTACTTCTATGTCCTTGACCATACCAAATACATCATCACCAGCAGGGAGTTCAGGCTTCTTCCGGTGATCTGCCTCACCTTTGAAATGCTTGCCTTTCTTTCTTACGGGATGATTGGTCGAAATCGTCGATTCGCCAGGTACACAACCTTCTTGCATTTATGCAAATATGTACCTTCGGTCTTATCTAAACAGTGGGTGCATGCCTTATATCCCTTGTTTGTCTGTCCTGAAAGGTTACTAAGAGCAGGACAATCATTGATGGTTACGAATAACAACTCTCGTAGATTAAATGGCTCCTGTTTGTTCTCATCCCACGCACGTACACCTGGTTTGCCCCACAACTGTAAGAGTTCTTCAACTAATGGCCTAAGGTACACATCAATGTCGTTGCCCGGTTGCTTTGGGCCTTGGATGAGCACTGGCATCATAATGAACTTATGCTTCATGCACAACCAAGGAGGCAGGTTGTAGATACATAGAGTCACGGGCCAGGTGCTGTGACTGCAGCTCTGCTCCCTAAAAGGATTCATGCCATCCGTACTTAGACCAAACCATAAGTTCCTTGCGTCACCTGCAAAGTCTGGGAAGTCTCTCTCGATTTTTCTCCACTGTGACCCATTAGCAGGGTGTCTCAACTTCCCGTCTTTCTTACGGTCTTCTTTGTGCCATCGCAACAACCTGGCATGCTCTTTGTTTCTGAACATGCGTTTCAACCTTGGTATTATAGGAGCATACCACATAACCTTAGCAGGAACCCTCTTCCGGAGGGGCTCTCCCTCAACATCACCAGGGTCATCTCGTCTGATCTTATACCGCAACGCGTTGCATACCAGGCATTTATCTAAATTCTCATACTCCTTACCGCGGTAGAGGATGTAGTCATTAATGCATGCATGTATCTTTTGCACATCTAATCCCAGAGGACAGAGAGTCTTCTTTGCTTCGTAGGTACTCTCGGGAAGTTCGTTATGTTTTGGAAACTTCGGCTTCATTATTTTTAGCATCTTTTCAAATGAGGAGTCAGTTAGACCACACTCTGCCTTCCATCGCAACAATTCCAGTGTGGTACCGAGCTTTGTGCTGCCATCTTCACAATTTGGGTACAACAATTTCTTGTGATCTTCTAACATGCCCTCTAATTTCAACTTCTCATTTTCTGTTTCACAGTCTCGCTTTGCATCAGAAATGACCCTACCAAGTTCATCAGCCGGCTCATCTGATGCCCGTTCTTCACCTCTTTCCTCTCCATTGTCTTCCATTGCAGTATCACTGTATTCAGGAAACATATGATGATAGTTGTTATCATCATCTTCTTCTTCACCATCTTCCATCATAATCCCTCTTTCCCCGTGCTTGGTCCAGCAATTATAGTTGGGCATGAAACCTTTCATAATCAGGTGGCCGCGAATGATTCTCGAGGAAGAGTACTCCTTGTTGTTCCGACATTGAACACATGGACAACGTATAAATCCATTCTCTTTGTTTGCCGTAGCCACATCGATAAATTTATCCACGCCTTTGATAACCCTGCTACCCGCCGGTCACCGTACATCCATTCCCGACCGTTCATCTGCATCATATAAGTAAGTTTATCAAAAAACAGGACATCATAAATAGTGAAATAACCAATTCACACCGACATATGAATTGTATCAATGACCTAGAAAAGATAAGATTGCTAACCTCGATCGAGGGAAATAAAGAGGAGAAAGCTCAAGTGCGTCTCGAACACCTTCTATATTTTTGTTCTATGAGAAATTCAACGGGATTATTCACTCAAACATTTCAACAAACACCTTCAATGCATGCATGAGAAAAAACTAGCACACCCCCTCACACCTTCCACCATTCAAAAAAACAGAGTGAAGGCAGAAGGGGGTTGGGCGTTGCATTTATAGAGGGCAGGGGGTCTTTAGTCCCGGCTGGAGCCAGCAACCGGGACTAAAGGTGCGTGCCACGCCACGTGGCTGTGGACGCAATCTTTAGTCCCGGTTGCTGGCTCCAACCGGGACGTATTGCCCTTACCAACCGGGACGCATGCCCCCTGGCCCCGTGCCCGCTCCAACCGGGACGCGTGCCAGCATTAGTCTCGGTTGGTGGCGCAACCGGGACTAATGCTCAGAGGGGTCGCGAACGGATAGCCCTTTTTCCTCTAGTGACACAAGCATGATCGTTGTGCAAAATTGGATGACAGTGGAAATACAGCTTTGTTTCAATATAAATTGGCGAGCCTTCCCTTTGTAATTTCCTTGCTTTCTTATCACAGCTGATAGATATGCCGCAGGTGTCAAAACTAATATGCAGCTGCTGTGAGATACTGGGGGAGAACAAACAAGTCGGCCACCGCAAGATGTTACGTGTATGTGTATGTCTGTACTTTGAGGTCCCTAATGGAGAAAAGAGGATTGCGGGCCGTGCATATTCGTTAGTGACAAATACGTTTGAGTTTGGCACCGTGGAAAGAACTCGAGATTGAAGGAGAGAACCATGCAACGTGAGAGCGTGGCGCACCGACATGCATGGAGTTTGGGTTTCTCTGTTTCAATGGCATACACACACTTGTGCGGGTTTGAGATGTTCCAGCAGGATCAGTTAAGACACGATATGTATTTTTCTTTGATTTCCTGTAAACACTTGTGTGAGCTTGGGGGCGTGCGACTGCTTCCCAAAATCTGGACGGTGTCCGTCCACAACTCATGAAGTTGCAGGGGGACACATACTTCTGGAAGAATACTATAGTTGGCAAGAGACAATCTATAAACAGATGTGAATGAAAATAAAAAACATGCGCAAGTAGAATATATATAATAATAATTATTATATGAACGGGCCAGTACTTGCAATGTAGAAGAATATTTCAGTATTAATTGATGAGGCTAGGGATATTTCGACTTGTGTGCAAATTCTTAATGCCTTGTCAAAGCTGACAGATAACAAGGTGGTTGATGTCAGATATTCTGTGACAGTTAGCAACTACTGTCATCAACACCATCAGACCGACTTCGCTAAGGGAGCGGCGACAACAGCACATCGACGGCTCGCTCTGGCGGTAGTAGTGGTCGTTAGCTAGTCTAAGAACCTCTATGTAATTTTATTATGTTTGGGACGCTTTGTACTTCTTGTGAACTTAAAAAATAGATCTGGATCTTTTTCCATAGAAAAAAGATATTTTGTAAGAGCGAACAAGCTAATTAATTGTAGATTTTTAAGAGAATTTGTTGATGTGACTATAGCCTAATCATCGGGAGGGATCCCGGATTTAAAGGATACTTCGTTGAAGTTGTTGAAGTATATAAGTCGAATGTCTAGTCCTTTTCACTAGATCGGTTTTCTGAAATAGTTGGTTAGCGCATTAAGCTTGACATGGTATCAATGCTTGACATGGTAGCAAATTTAAGGCCTCGAGTTTGAGTCCCATGTGACAAATTATTTTCTAAAAAAGTGTTCCTGCCCTCTCCATCCACACATTGGCGTATTGGCCGTTGACTTGTCTTCCCCCTCATACATTGTTGGTGCATGAAGTTTGACGGAAGTTACAACCCAGCTAAACATGGCGCAATACTGCATGCCTACGCCTCATTCGGCCACATTTTGCACCACAAAAATATTGGTTTGCTTGGTTAAGAAGTGTTGTAACATGGTTTTCATTCCATGTTCTCTAGAGAAGTTCGTCACTTGTGAAATATGGAAGAATCTATTTTATATCTCACCGTACCAAATTCGCGTTTAACCTGCGATTTTGCTGCAAGATGTTGATATGCATGGTGAGGGCGAGCAAGGCCAAGACGCTCAGGATGCACCTGTTTTGGGGAATTATCATGACGACGCAACCACCATGCAACATATGTATTGCAATGGTTTTGGGGAATTGCTTATGTGCACTGGTTCGTGCATTGAAACAGCTTAACGGACCGAGGACCGAGGTCCGAGGTGACTCCATTTATCGAATAGTTTTACTATCATAGATGCGTCTAAAATGTATGAACTAAAAAGTTTCTGATACAAGTTGGCCAAATGACCCATGATAATAATGTGTAACATCAAGTGTGTAGAGGCTTCTCCGAGCTGGGTCATCTTCATATACTTAAGTATTTCGGTTGTAGAAAATATATTGATTAACGGCAAGCTCATATATCTTCAACAAGAGAGTATATTTGCACTTCCTTGCATGCTGTGACCCGTGACCATCCCCACACCCTAGACCATCTGAGCCAGCCGCCAGGCAAAGCCCGTGCACCGACGGTGGCTAGGCCCATTCTCACACGTGCAGTATCCCGTGACATGCACATCTAGAAGGGGCGGCTAGATCCTGCACCACGAATGTCGTTCGTGGATTATCTGGTCTAGTCTTTGTAAAGGACTAGAGAATTAGATAATTGTATCGTCATTAGTCTTTGGTATTAGTGCATCCATGATGTCCACTTATCATTGACTAGGCTCCTTCTGAACCCAACAATAATGGTGTTTGAACTAAGACATTCACAACCGAGACATTCTTTCGCTGCACAATGTTATACAATAATGGATATTACCGAGCTAATGGGGTGTCACCCAGCCATGTTCTCAAAACCTTATAATCGAACCATCTCCCATTACAAAACAACCGTTAGTAAAGAAGTCATCCTTCACCCGCATAAGCCTCTTACAAAAGGAGAAATCCGTAGGTTTTGCTTTGACTTTAGATGGTGTTTTTTGAATTAGATCCTTACTGTGTAGCACATTTTGAAAAAACTTACTCTGTAGCAACTCCTGCCACACCCCTTTCTCATTAAGCAATTTATAAAGTCACTTACTTAATAAGAACTTATTTTTGTTTTAAAGTGCCTCAATCCCTAGGCCTCCATGATCTTTTCCTTACAAATTATATTCTGCTTTATTAGTCTTTTTTGTTTATTCTCATCACTTTGCAAACAAAAAACAAGTGACCTATAAAAATCAAGCCGTTTCCTTAACCTCTTCGGGATTTACAAGAAGAAGAACATGAACATAGTTAAACTCGTTAAAACAGAATTGATAAGGACTTAGCGATCTTTGTATGATAATAGATTGCCTTCCCAACAACCCAACTTTTCTTCGAGGCGAGTTTCCATTAGTTACCAATTTGAATTGTTAAATTTTGTATAGTGGATAGACACCCCTATGTATCTAAAAGGTAAAGAACCAGACTTACATCCAAATATTTGTTTGTAGGTTTATTTCTCGCCTTTTTTCTTAGCAAAACAGATAATTTCACTCTAATGGAAGTTGGTCTTAAGACCCGTAAGTCGTTCAAAGATACATAATATAAACTTCATATTGACAGCCTTCTGTAGGTCATTCTCCATGAACAATGGTATCATCATCATATTGCATAATGCCGCTTTCAAGCAAATGAGGGATAAAACTTCCAATTTGGTCATCATCCTTTGCCCGTGCAATAAGGATAGCTCACATGTCTGCAATTATGTTCAAAAACATAGGATATTACGAAAGACCAAGCTAGTTGGATCATGGAGGAGAAAAAAGCTAGCTAGTGAAACTAGCGGTGGAGGAATTGGTGTAAAGAAAAATGTTGATACATGATCTGCAATAGAAGACGTTATCTTTCAGTTTTCCAATCGGGTGCCGAAGAACTAATACAATACTACGGAGAATTGATTAAACAATTTCTGTGGCTCCAGCAAAAACCTTGTTCATTTTTTTAGATCAAAAGGGCGCCAAAAGGGGGAGCCCCGGTTCCATTCAACATGAAACCAGCCCGAATCAAGTCTATGCGACACTTTATCTGTGCGGCTACGCCTACAACTGAGCTGATCTGGTCGGCGTGAGGAGCCTAAAGACCACCGGCGTGGCACCCTCTACGGCCGGTGCCTTTTTTTCCCAATCGACAATACACAATAGAATAGCGTTAAGCGAGTGAGGAGGGCCTTTGGATTGGATAGGACGGCAGATTTTAAGAGGTACAACACCTATACAATATGAAAGCTGGATGGTGCCAATCCAGACCACATGGGAATGTTATGCTTCCTCTGCAAAAAATAACGGAGATAAATGAAGCAGTATCATTAATTAGGCGTGAATGTGCATCTAGAGACGCATGACCTTATTAGTGCATAGTTGGATGAACCGGCTAGTACAGGCAAAGATATCTGCTACAAATATAAATAGGTGGCGCAGGTAGGCAGAGACAAGAGTTTGTCGTGCCACAGGTATTAGAACTGATATCCGGCTATTGTGAGATATTGGAGCAGAACAAACAAGCATGTGTCTATAAAACGCTAAAGATATTTGTATTTCTATACTCTGTGATCCCTGAAGTCGAAACAGCAGAGTGTTGGCCATGGATAGGAAGCCGTCCAAAACTGTTAGTGAAAAACAGTCAAGTCTAGCATGGTGGAAGGAACACATTGGTGAAATAGAACTCTATGCACGGTGGGTATGCCTCAGGACCTTCTGTCAGTCGAGGAAGCATGTCGGCCCTTTGCAAGGCACAGATACTTGAGATCAATCAATCGACAATATGTATTTTTTCTTTCGTCTGTATGTACTCCCCTGTGCCAACGGGCAACGGCCAAGCCCATGCGTGCCAGATTCTGGAAGGTGTCCATCTACAACTCACTGAAATACATGGACACATTTGTGTGTGTTTTCTGGAAGACGCAGCAGCGACACATTTGTGTGTGTTCCTGCTGAAAAAATACTAAAAGCTCGGCAGTTGTAGGCCACAATATTATAAGCCAGTTCTGAATATACATCACTACATACATGATAGAATTGGATGAACCAGCCAGTAGTTGGAACGCAAAGGCATGTCACAGCGCTAATTGGTGAGGGCTAGGGAAATAGTACATGCTTACAATTTTATTGTGTTTTGTCAATGTTGATAGTTTGCCACACCTAATGCAGGTCAAAACAAACCTCATGATTGAATGATAGTCTCAAATCAGTACCTCTATAGTTTGGCAAATGGAAGCCTTTTTGTTCAACGTCTCTGCCTTATAATTCCCAATTGCCTTTTTTATGGTGACCTTTCCCACCATGCATGGTTTTTTGTTTCACCCTGCACTACGGAAAAAAATGTCGCTGCCGTGTAGACACGTCTTTGCCGTGTGCCAAACGCACCGGAACACGGCAAAGACAGTCTTTGCCATGTGTAACTCAGAAAATACACGGCAAAGTACATGAACACGGAAAATTTCTCAAAAAGAACACGACAAAGAAATATACACGGCAAAGGCCCATAAAGGAACACGGCAAAGAAAATACACTCGGCAAAGTCGACAACGACACACAGCATAGGTGTTGTCACGGCAACAAGGTGGGACCCGTGACCCCACAAGTCCATTTAACGGGAGGAGCTAACGGCCGCAGACGGTGGTCTCTTTGCCGTGTGCCCTCGTCGGTCCTTTGCCGTGTGTATTCTGCAGTATACACGGCAAAGGCCATTTGCCGTGTGTATTCCGTAGTACACACGGCAAAGGGCCTTTGCCGTGTGTATTCCGCAGTACACACGGCAAAGTCCTTTTTTCTTCTTTTTTGGCCTTTTATCACATTACTCTTAGGAAAATCATAAAAAAATCATTCTAATTGAAAAATACAAATAATATATCAAAATTTGCAGAAAAATAAGATCTATCTATATACACTAAAAAATTGGATACTTATATTGAATAAGAATCTTCATGCTCGCCGTTTTGACCATAGTTTAAAATATGCATAAAAATTTCAAAAACGATCGAAACAATGCGAAACCTTCGCGTGGTGTCATATTATGTGACATAGTTGGTAGGAAAAATATCAAATTTTGTATATTGATTAAGTCTGAAAAAACCTTCACAAAATGACCTATCTCATTCGAGGTTTCCTGGCTTTCGGGTCAAATGACCAATGTTATGGCTAGAATCAAGGCATAGTTTGTGATAATCTGCCCATATTGTGCATGCATGTGTATTATGGAATGGCGAATAATGTTGCAGGAGGAAGTTTTCCTTTTCGTCGCACCAAAAAGCCATTTTCCATTTTACGAGCGTAAAAAAGGGAAATTTTATGAAGCAACCACCAAATTGCTAATTCAAAATTCTACCACCCTATTTTCAAAAATACTATACCACCTTAAATATACAATGTCCCAACGGAGGGATCTCAAACCTTTCCGTCCACTCCAGGTGAAAAAGACAAATTCCTACCGAATCAGTAGGAAGTGGGTCAGATATGAACTACAGGTACATGATCGGATAGGCATGATTTTTTCCAAAAATCATTTTTAGATTCACAATATGCTATTTCATCAGAGATCCAGTGAAAGTTTAGAGAGGCTCAGCTCCGAGCTAAGAATCTTCATACCCGTCGTTCGACAAAGTTTGTCGATAGTTTAAAAGAGTCGTAAAAAATTCAAAAACGATCGAAACAATGCGAAACCTTCGCGTGGTGTCATATTATGTGACATGGTTGCAAGGAAAAATATCAAACTTGTTATATTGAATATGTCTTAAAAAAACCTTCACAAAATGACCTATCTCATTCGAGGTTTCCTGGCTTTCGGGTCAAATGACCAATGTTATGGCTAGAATCAATGCATAGTTTGTGATAATCTGCCCATATTGTGCATGCATCTGCCTCATGGAATGGTGAACAATGTTGCAGGAGGAAGTTTTTCTTTTCGTCGCACCAAAAAGCCATTTTCCATTTTCTGAGTGAAAAAACGAGAGATTTTATGAAGCAACCACCAAATGGCTAATTTAAAATGCTACCACCCTATTTTTCAAAAATACTAGACCACCTTAAATGGACAATGTCTCAACAGGGGGATCTCAAACCTTTCTATCCACTCCAGGTGAAAAAGACAAATTCCTGCTGAAACGGCAGGAAGTGGGTCAGATATGAACTACAGGTACTGATCTGATGGGCATGATTTTTCACAAAAATCATTTTTAGGTTCACAATATTCTATTTCATCAGAGATCTAATGAAAGTTTAGAGAGGCTCAGCTCCAAGCTAAGAATCTCCATACCCGTCGTTCGACAAAGTTTGTCGATAGTTTAAAAGAGTCATAAAAAATTCAAAAACGATCGAAACAATGCGAAACCTTCGCGTGGTGTCATATTATGTGACATGGTTGGAATTAAAAATATCAAACTTGTTATATTGAAAATTTCTCAAAAAACCTTCACAAAATGACCTATCTCATTCGAGGTTTTCTGGCTTTCGGGTCAAATGACCAATGTTATGGCTAGAATCAACACATAGTTTGTGATAATATGCCCATATTGTGCATGTATGTGCATTATGGAGTGGAGAAAAATGTTGCAGGAGGAAGTTTTCCTTTTCGTCGCACCAAAAAGCCATTTTATATTTTCCGAGCGTAAAAAACGGAGGATTTTATGAAGCAACCACCAAATGGCTAATTCAAAATTTTACCACCCCATTTTTCAAAAATAGTAGACCATCTTAAATGGACAATGTCCCAACGGGGGGGATGTCAAACCTTTCCGTCCACTCTAGGTGAAAAAGACAAATTCCTGCCGAATCAACAGGGAGTGGGTCAGATATGCACTACATGTACATGATCGGATGGGCATGGTTTTTTACAAAAATCATTTTTAGGTTCATAATATGCTATTTCATCAGAGATCCAATGAAAGTTTAGAGACGCTCAGCTCTGAGCTAAGAATCTTCATACCCGTCGTTCGACAAAGTTTGTCGATAGTTTAAAACAGTCATAAAAAAATTCAAAAACGATCGACACAATGCGAAACCTTTGCGTGGTGTCATATTATGTGACATGGTTGCAAGGAAAAATATCAAACTTGTTATATTGAATATGTCTCAAAAAACCTTCACAAAATGACCTATCTCATTCAAGGTTTCCTGGCTTTCGGGTCAAATGACCAATATTATGGCTAGAATCAAGGCATAGTTTGTGATAATGTGCCCATATCGTGCATGCATGTGCCTCATGGAATAGCTAATAATGTTGCTGGAGGAAGTTTTCCTTTTCCTCGCACCAAAAAGCCATTTTCTATTTTTCGGGCACAAAAAACGGGGGGTTTTATGAAGCAACCACCAATTGGATAATTCAAAATGATAACACCCCATTTTCACAAGATTATATGGATGTAATATTTGAATTCCTCACATTTTTCTGATCGATTTAGACATTTTATTTTTCGAATTCCGATTTACGGATTTAAATATATGAATTATTCTATATTAAATAGAAAAAGGAAATAAAATAAAATCATTTTATTTTTTATTTGGATTCAAGATTATTATTACTTTCCATTATTGTTTACTTAAATAATTGTTTGGAATCTAAAACTGAGATGTGTGACATCATGTCCCAAGAGTTAATAGGATTGATATGGAAGTATTAGCAACAAGGTATGATTTCTTTCTTTCAAGCTCGTTCGGAAGGAACGAAGAAGTTAAGCGTGCTAGAGGTAGAGTAGTGTTAGGATGGGTGACCACAGAGGAAGTTTGATTATGAGTGTAATTTGACCTAATATTTAACATACAAAGGGTTAACATATTCTATATGAGATTATCAAGTAAATAATATTCAAAAAAGTTTGAAACAAATTTTTTTATTTAAAAAAGGCAGTTTCTTTGCCGTGTACTTTTTCACGAACACACGGCAAAGACAGCTTCTTTGCCGTGTACTTTTTAAGGAGACACACGGCAAAGACAACTTCTTTGCCGTGTACTTTTCGAGAAAACACACAGCAAAGAATAGACACCGTCATCTCCCGTGTCTACGCATGAGACACACTGCAAAGCCTTTGCCGTGTGTTATTTAGAAAACACACGGCAAAGGGCCTTTGCCGTGTGGCATTTGCTGTGTGTATACACACGGCAAAGCCTTTGCCGTGTTCCGAAAAGCCTTTGCCGTGTCTTTTGCCCACACGGCAAAGAGTCTGTGTGCCGTAGTGCTGTATAGTTATTTCTATGTGAAATAACAAATTAACCATAGTGCCCCTCTTGACGGGTAGTGGAATATTTTTTCCCAAAACCCTGATTCAAGTAATCATGTATTTAATAGCGAGTAATTTGTCAAACTTTACTATTTTCTTTCAGACAAGATGGATTTCGTAGCAAGAATGGTGTAGAATTATAATGAATCTCCGTACATTTGATTGTAGCGAGTACAAGGAGTATATATGGGGTTGGAGTCACAACCGACTTAGCCAAAACCCTAACCGACTCAGTCAGCCTAACCAACTTGTATTACAAGACAAACTCATAATCTAACATCCCCCCGCAGTCTCATCGTGGGGTTCAACAACGTTGAGACTAAATCGAATGTCAGTGAAAGGCGCAGTAGCAAGAGCCTTGGTGAAGATATCAGCAAATTGCGCTGTGGTAAGAACATGTAGAACCCATACTTGGCCCAAAGCAACCTTCTCCCGAACAAAATGGATATCGATCTCGATGTGCTTGGTGTGACGATGTTGCACTGGATTGCTGGACATGTATATAGCGGAAACATTGTCACAATAGATAATGGTTGCTTGATGAATATGACGGTGCAACTTTGATAGTTGCTGGCGTAGCCAAACCGTTTTAGCAACCATGTGTGCAACCGTCCTGTACTCAGCCTCTGCAGAAGACCGTGACACTATAACCTGTCTTTTTGAAGACCAAGAAACCAAATTGTTACCAAGAAAAATACAGTATCCGAACGTAGATCTACGAGTATCTGGACAACCAGCCCAGTCAGCATCGGAATATGCTGTCAAAGTAGTAGGAGAGGAAGAATTAATGTGAAGACCGTGATCAAGGGTGCCTTTGAGATATCTAAGAATACGTTTGACATGGTTATGATGTGGGACACGGGGGTCATGTTGGGGTTCATAGCATGGAAAACAAAAAATTTCTACCGCATGCACACAAACAAGCCAACATCTATCTACTAGATTGTAGCAACGAGTCAATAGAGGAACTCACCCTCGAAGATTCTAAAGCGGTTAACGAGAGCAGATTCTCGTGGGTGATGTAGTCATACTCTTGCTGATCTCAAGATCGTGTAGACGATCCTTACGGCGCTGCGTCCCGGCAGCACTTCCACAGTCGGTCACACGTTCGGTACTCGATGAAGACCTTCCTCTCCCTTGTTCCAGCAGGCAGCGGAGGTTGTAGCACTCTCCTCGCGATTCCGGCAGCATGATGGCGTGGTGTCGGAAATAGAGGGGAGATCTCGCAGGGCTTCGCCTTAATCCGAGCGAGTATGGTGGAATATGAGAGAGGCCTTGGTGATCTAGGGTTTAGAGGGCACCAAGGGGAGGGCTTGGCCGGCGGCTAGGGTTTGGGGATACCCTAACTCGCCGAGTTAGAGGAGGCCCTAGGCGGCGGCGACTTGGAGGAGGCCAGCGGCTTGGGGCTAGGGTTTTGGGTGTGAGGGGTAGGGGGCGCCCTACCCCTCCTTATATAGGTGGAGGGTGGCCGGTTGGGAGGAGGGATTCCTTCCCCAACTCGGCCTCCTTGGCCAGCGGGTGGAGGGAGGGGACTTCCTTCCCAAGTAGGTTTCCTACTCTCCCTCCACCAAGCAAACTTGAGATTTGACTTTTTCAAATTGGCGTTTGACTTTCAAACTAGGATTTGATTTCTCGCTTTATTTTGCCTAGCAAAGTGACCTCGTACATGATGCAACCATTCCACATTGTCATGACACATTCATGTACCCTTCCCCCTCCGGAGTGCCGGACCTTCCAGACCCTTCTAGAACATTCCTGGTGAAAACACCGGAATCATTCCCGAACTCCAAAACAGGACTTTCCTTATATGAATCTTATTCTCCGGACCATTCCGGATCTCCTCATGATATCCCGGATCCCATCCGAGACTCCTAACAACATTCGGTCTCTTTCTCATCATTCCATAACTACTCAACACCATCGAATCCTTAAGTGTGTCTCCCTACGGTTCATGAATTATGTGGACATGATCGAGACACTTCTCCGATCAATAACCAATAGAGGAATCTGGAAATTAATATGGCTCCCACATATTTCTACGATTACTTTGAGATCGAATGAACCACTTACATACGATACCAATTTCCCTTTGTCTCACGATAGTTTACTTATCCGAGGTTTTGATCGTCGGTATCTCTGCATACCCAGTTCTACCTCGTTACTGATAAGTACTCTTTTCTCGTTCTCGTGATATGTGATGCCTTGTGAGCCAGTCACATGCTTGCAAGCTAATTGGATGACATTCCACCGAGAGGGCCCAGAGTATATCTATCCGTCATATGGATGGACAAATCCCACTCTTGATTCATGTGTCTCAACCCATACTTTCCGAATACTCAATGCCACCTTTATAGCCACCCAGTTACGGTGTGGTGTTTGATGTCATCAAAGCATCCTTCCGGTGATGGTGATAAGCATGATCTCATGGTCAAAGGAATTAGGTTACTATGTATCAGAAAGCTTATAGCAATTGATCTATTAAAATGACTTGATCTTTATGCTACGCTTATCTATAGGAGTATGTCCATCATACCATTCTCCTAATGATATGATCTTGTTGTCAACAACATCTCAATGTTCATGATCGGGAAACCATGATCATCTATTAACCAACAAGCTAGTATTATAAAGAGGCTTTACTAGAGACTCTAATTTAGTTTACAAATCACACAAGTATTAATGTTTCCGTTTAATACTGTTATAGCATGAATGTAAACATTTATCAACTTTCGTGGCTTCTTCACATAGTTGTGACCGTCGACGCTGTCGCCGCTCTACATCAACTTTCGTGGCTTCTTCACACAGTTGTGACCGCCTTTCGCCGACTCCGTCTTTGTCAGTGTGCTGCTCTACGTCGGCTCTCGCAGCTTCTTCACGCAGTTCTGGCCGCCTTTTGCCGACTTCTTCTTTGTCGGCGTGCCGCTCTATGTCAACTATGTGTTGCCAATACTGGTCGTGCGAGAGCAGGATCATCATGAACTTTATACATGCCAGAGAGACTATAAGAGATGGCTTCTGAGAGACTGCGAGGTGCATAGCAGCGAAGAGGGAGAGGTGCATGTGTAGTCGGGGACGAGGCGATATGACCCTAGCGATCGTGGTAGAAGAAGACGTAGAAGGAGGAGAAACCGGCTGCGACCCGAGGAGATCTTGGTGGGCGCCCAGCGAGGAGCACTAGCAGTTCTCGAATTAGGCGAGAAAGAACCCAAAGACGTGATGAAGACCATGCGTGGCCGTGGCGGCTCGTACCGAGGGAGGCGGCACGGTGGTAGCATGGGACGTTGGTGCGTGGGAATGGCGAAGATGTAGCGGCTTGAGGCCACCGACGCTTACATTCTTGGGAGACGGGTTGGTAGTCAGTAGGTGTGGACCAGCGTGGCAGCGCTACATCCCAAAGGGAAATTCACCTCACCTTCTGGAAGCATGGGTTTGCTTTACTAAAAAAATTCTCTCGGAGTGAACCCCCTCTCTTCTATGGAAGATAGGTGTGCATGCTCAAGGACGTGGCGAAGAGGATCGCTGCAGCCTGCCAAGGCAGGTGTGGCAGTCATCCGCTACAGCCTCTGTAGAAGCTGCGACAACCTGCAGGGATGGTGTAGACTGTCGACGCCGATGTTGGAGTAGAGGAATGCAAGGACGGTGATGGGTGACAAGCGATGCAATCTGATCTATAATAACGAACCAAAAAAATTACCGGTTGAGAGACTAGCTGAGAGGAAAACCAATCTTAAAATCGGGTAAGCCTCACGAGGGTATCGATCACGGATCAGCAGTGATCATGGATGAATATATATAGACGTACATGGCATCTACTCACCGGCCGTCCACTTCTCTTCTCAGGCATGGTAAGTGGTAACTCTGCTCCCTCTTACAGTGCTAGCTCTACAGCTCGTCCCTATGCTGGCATACGGTCTCCGGCCTGCAAAACACATATGGAGTACTAATTCTACCGCTGCCGCCATAAAAATATGGTGGCAGCCAGGAAGAAAACAAATGTTATGCCTGTTCCCAAAAACAACACGGTTTGCTAAGAAACCATATCATCAATCAGATGTGAGTATACATCGAAATATGCATGACCGCGCTGCAGAACTAGATGAAGTGGCTATACACTGCAATGCCATCTTCATCCAATATAAATCATAGTTCAGGCAGCTACGCAGAGACACGGTTTGTTTACTACTCTTACAGCCACATGTAGTTTCTTTTATTAATCATAGTTGAGGTATAGTTGTTGTAGGTGTCAAAACTAATACAATATGAAGTTTGGTGCGAGATATTGGGGGATAACAAAATAGCAAACCATCGATGTTTGTGGGGAACCTTGGGCTATATGAGTCTGGTATGTGAGTCTTCTCCGAGGGAGAATCTTGAGGTCAATCCACCCTAGCGCCACAGAAGGATTCCAGGAGTCTTAAAGCCAATTGTGTCTGACACTGTTGAAGAATTTGAAGATTATACGAGTGGCAAACTGAGTCTCGCACCATGGAAAAATCTCAAGACCGTAGGAGTGGCCAATTGAGTTTGGCATGGTGGAAAAATCTCACTATTGCTTGAGCGGCTGCAGGGACGGTGAAAAGTCAAGATGCGGAGACCATCCCACCGCGAGAGCATGGTGAGTACTTCCCCATGTTTTGGCTCTTTGGTTTAGTATGTATACTATGTATGGCTGTACGTACACATGTAAACTCACATATCGTGAGATCAATTAAAGTTGCTACATCGCAACTAAACATATATTGTATGATATTTTTTGTGTCTTTAACTGGTTCGTGATATTGATATACCCTTGTAGTGTGATCATGATTTTTGTGTTTTTGGCTTTCCCATAAATTACATACAGGGTAACACGTAAACTTCACAAGGCAAAGGGGGTCATCATTAAAGGTGGTGTCACACTATGAGAATACTTTTGATATTTATATTTTCTACTAGCAACATGGCCTAAAAAATGCTAGGCCGTTGTCTTTAGCCTGTCAATTTGTTTTTTAAGAAACCGAGATGCACATGGATGTAATTTTAACAAATTCTTGAACAATAACTACATAGCAAGCACATATGCTGGTAAATAATGTAGCCAGTATCCATTAGCGCTTAGTCTGTTTTCTTGGTTGCCACTATCGCTTGCATACTAAGAACTGAGAATAAGTATGAAAGCTGGATGACATAGATATGGAAAGAGCGTGAACACACATGTACTACACCTCCTCCCTAATATACCAATTTGGTATAAGAAACAAAATCATTGACTACATCTGAATGTACATAGTCACATGCATGAGCGCAGTGCAGAATTGGATGAACTTGCTACTTGCTAGTAAAGTGAGAAGGCGTCTCCTTGAAGTATAAATTGTGAGGCATCTTGGCACAGGTAGTTTTATTTCTTCGTCATGGTTGATTGTTGCTATAGGCATCTTGGCCAGCATTCACTGACCCATGTGTATACCAAATATATTCTTCCATTGTCCTTTTGCGGTTACTACTCTATTTTCCCTGCATGGACTCTTCAATCTCCCTCTATACACGACATAATTCAAAGCTTGAAGTAGCTTTTGGACCTAGCTTTTTATATGGATATCATTATCATTTTCCCTTGGAAAATTTGGACAACATGAAACGAATGGATCTTCAAAGACATTCCACCCAGTCTTTGTAGTTGCAGAAGTAAATTTAAGAAGGAGCTCAAGCTTCTTGTTTATGGAGCTACCAGAAAAGCAATGCAAATATTTTCAGTAGCGGGGCGATGATTATTTCATGTAATTATTGTGTTATTAGCGTAGCTCATTTTATTAGTTTTCTTCTTTCTACTCCTTGTACAATCTTGTTTTTTTAACTCATTATTACAATCTTGTACCAAAACACTTTTATAAAAATACAAAAAAATACGTGTCAGGAATCTGTCTAGCCTGGAAAACAGAACATTTGTGTATGCACGCTAAGATCCCTGAAGTAAAAATAGGAAAGTCCAGACCATAGATATGAAGTCATTTATATTTGTTGGTAAAATACATTTGAGTCAGGCACCGCGCGACGTTTGGTTTTTTTTTCTGTAGCATACATAGAAGCACTTGTGCAGATCTGAGATAGTCTGACATCAATTAAGCCATAACCAAGCTAAAAGTGACGTATGTATTTTTCGTGTGTGTTATTTGTTGAACTCTATATTGGCTGCCCTTGTTGCATGCTTCTGGTAATATCTGTTTTTGGTTTTTCCGCAAAGTATGTACCAGGCATTTTCTTCATACTGAAAAATATAAAGTATGGAGCACCATCGTGTCACGCTAATAAATAATTCTCATATTTTCTCCACTGTTCATAATTTCGTAAGGAAATGTAAGGAGGAAGTCTACAATGATCATGGTGAGCAGGGCTGCGTGCGAGCGAGGAGGCAACCATGGAAATGCGCCCGGTCATGGAGCGCCACGCGGTGACGTTGTCGTGTAGTAGGGCGTAACCAGAGACCACCAGAAAGAAGAATAAATATGAGACGTAGTGGGATCCCATCTTTAATTCTCATTGCAATTGGGAAACCACTGCTTGCTTGTTGGCTTGCTTTGCTTGTGCTGCCTCGCATTTGCAACCTTACCAGGACAATATTATTTGGCTGATTGTTTCGCTTGAATATGGCTTTGAGCTCGTAAATGCCGATATGTTCATTTGCCGATATAATTTTTCTTTTTTGTAATTCTTTTTTCTTTTTTCTGGGTTGTGTGTATTCGTAGAGCTGTTAGGGCGTGCGTTGTTGCAGAGGCTGGGTGTAATTGGTATCCCTGTGATATTAATGTATACTCTTTTCCAAAAAAAAAAAAAGCTGGAAGATCTATCCGATGTTAAGGTTGCTCCGTCAAACATATATATTCAAAACATATATATTCAGGGTGCAGGTGACTTCGTCCACTAGTGTTCCCAAATCCTTGTAGCACGTTATCGCCGTGCTAACGGCAGTAATTTTTGAATAGAGAGAGACATTGGTTTCGCGCAGCGTAATTGGTTGCTGTTTTTCTTTTCTTTCCCGATTTATTCAGAGAGATTGCCATGTAGACCATCCCATTACCAGAGCGTGCCATCCCATGATTGGCCATTTGGCCACATTCTGTTGCTGCTCTGACACTAACTGAACTTAGCTAGAATATAGCTTAGTCGGAACTAACTGAAAGAGCTAACTGTTAACTGGATCTACTGAAACTGTAACTGAACTATGACAGCACAGTTGACCAATATAGGCCTGCTCAGGTTAGCTCCTCCGAGTCGTCGTTTTCTTGACACCGCCAACTACTTGGTAGTTGCTAGAAACTTTGTATGAAGGTTGTATTCTGTATTCGTTAAAAACGTAGCCACGCACATGTTGTGCTCGACGGACGGCAGAGTCAAAAACCATACTCGCATGACGGCAGGCCAAAATAGGATGAGCATGCATGAACTGGCCAGCATTTGGGATGAAAAGGCACATTTCCTTATAAATATGTGAGACGGCAGGTGAGAGTCAAGTATGATTTGTTCAGCATATTGTTCTTCAGCAGTTTGTAGTTTTCTTTCTGTTATGCTTTCCAACCACAGCTGATATGGTGTTGATTTGAGGTATTGCTTTGTTTTGTTTGGATAGAGTTGGTAATGAGATATTGGAGCAGAACAAACAATAGGAAAATGGATGGGCTTTGTAAATATGGGAAGGAGTGAGAAGACTTGCAGATTTCAGTTAAGTGTGCCACAATAGAAAGAGTCCAGAACTGAAGGATAGACCTAACCGTCGCGAGGGTTCGCGCGTTGGCAACCATGATTGGGCTCCTAGTGCCACTACTGCTACCGCTGCGAGGCAATCTTTCCGGATTCGCTCCGCCTTACAGCCTTGCTTCCCATTGTCATTGCCATTGTAGCACGTGTGTGGCCCAGCCCATAAGGGCCATGCGGACTTGACGTCATCCCCACCTTCCTCCAGTATCTCACTGGCAGTCCCTTGTGAGTGCGGCACGCACCTTTTTCTTTGTTTCGGAGCGGGGCGCGTACTATTACCACTACGTACCACACCACCGGGCGGCTGGCCTTCATGCCGAGTCTTCCTCCGCCTAGACGCCCTGGGTTTTTTTGCCTACGCAAGATGAGAAAGAAGTTGGACAAAGAGATTTAGCCCGCCATAGCGGTTGACCCTCTCTGGAGTACAAGGGGGAAAAGTCTACAAAGAACTGCTATGATTGCTTTGTGAGACTGTGGAGAGTGGCATCCGCCGGTGAGCGCGAAGCGCCGCCTTCATGGTTTGCCACCGCGGTGCGAGCCTGACCATAGTGATATCCTGAAACTATGGGTCATGCCATGGTCAAATAATATCTTAGACACAATTGTACATCGATAAAATTTGAAAATGACTCTGTTTAATTGTATTTGCATTAATTGATCGCCTTGATATGATTGTGACCAAATGAACTGCTCCAAAGGGAGAGGATGCCTCCACAGTGAAGGGTGATGCATTCTGTTGCAAACTGATGTGCGAAGCTTGGATTCTAATTCGTTAGAAACACATCTCCAACTTTCATAACAACAACGACTGAGATCCTCCGTACCCATTCATACCGGAGGGAACGAATGACCATTAGCGAAATATTAACTGATCTTTATCGTACGAGAGTTTAGACATCATCAACTTCACATCCCACTGGTTCTGCTCTCACTAGTAAGAAAAAGCCTATCACTAGCATGCGCTTTTTGAGGTTTGTAGCATGTCCCCCGCATGCTACCATTTACGCACCATTGTTAATATTTATTTATTGTTAGCCAGTGGACAACACACTACCAGTATGTCAGCATTCTGGTAGCTTGTGGGAGGTGTAGTGCGCCACCACTATTTTTTGAATTTCTTCAAAAATAGTTGCTGCTATTATTAAATTATTAGCAGCAATATGTACATGACAAATGTAAACTATATATTACTTAATTTCACCACTTGTTATTAACAAATATCCCAAAATAAGTATCAAAACTAGCTAGTGGATTCACGGACGCATGCATGCATGTTCCTAACAATGATTTCAAATCTTACTCAAACAATGGGTTATAATAAATGATGATGTTGTCAACATCATCTCAAGGTTTCTGCATGAAGTGTTTCTCCCAATAAGGAGTATGGCTTGTCCAACTTGTAGATTTTCAGTCTGAAAAAATAATTCGTCCACTCATCCTTGTTGAAGATGATGCGACCATCTGTCACCGTCTTGTACGCAACGGTGCTGACTCCACCTCTTGTTTCAACACATACTCCACCAAGGCTTCTTGAGGAATTTGGAAGATGGTAGTTTCTAAGATGCAAAAGTTAGATAGCTTGGTAGTAGATAGAGCACCAGCACACGATACGAAAACAATAAGAAATGAAGAAAGAATGGTAGCTTTGAAAATATACCATACACTAGCGCAAACAGCCCTATGTGTCCCGGTTGGTAAGGGGCTTTAGTCCCGGTTCCCCAACCGGGACGGGGCAATCGGGACTAAAGCCCCAACCTTTAGTCCCGGTTGCCCCACCAACTGGGACAAAAGGGCGTACACGTGGCCGCGGCTGAGTGCGAGGGGGGAGGAGCAACCGTCCCGGTTCGTAACACGAACCAGGACAAATAACCCTCTACGAACCGGGACAAATAACCCTCTGCCACGGCAGAGATTTGGCACATTTCTCTGCCCGGCAGAGAATTCATTTATGTTGTTTAATTTTTTTATTTAGTGTTTTGCACTCATCAATGAAGGAACCATTATATTACACAAGATCATCATGACAATATAGATCCAAGTGTCGAACATATTACATTCGGTACACGGAGTTCATGCACTACATATAAAATAAGCTCTTTGTACAATCCCTATTGGATATACACACCCGAATAGTATTCTCCTTTTGGGTCCAGGACTTCTGTATCCAAGAATCCCGCCAATTCCTTCTGAATTGCTCGTACGCAATCCTTTGGCAGAAGACCGTCCCGTAGACGTTCGATCTGATTTAAAAAAGTAGTCAACCTATATGAATGAAACTAAACACAATTTGATGGTAATTAAAAACTATAGAAATTGTTTACGTATGTTAAGTTGCTCTAAATTTCTCCCCTTCTCACATCACGTCTGACGGATGAACTCGCAAACATAGTATCCACATAAATTGTTCTCTGGTCCCTGCGTCAGCCACTTTACGAGAACATAGTTCAATCAAAATAATAATCAAGCATGATAATAACGGTATCAAAACTAGAATCAAAGAGATGCGCAGATATAGCTAGTGGTGCTTACATCTAGTGGTTTAAATGTAAAGTCCTCTTTCCAAAAAACCCTAGCCTTTTTGGTGAACCGTTTCCAAGCGTTGCCCGGTGAAGAAAACGAAAAAAAGAAGTTATTAATTACTTGATATCATAAAATTCATGAACGTTGCTGATATAGTGTCATAATGATTAGAATTACCGCTGGAAAAGCATCTGCATGTCCTTCCACTGTTCAAGGGATTTATGTTTCGAGTCCATGACTAGTACACGCCCTTTATCAGGTTGAATGATTAACAGAATATAGTGGAAGCTGCGCATGCATAACTAATCAATTATATACTTAACATCGAGTAAGCGAAATAGAAAGTGTATACAAGACAATAACACTCACTCAAAGTTATAAGGAAATAGTATTTCCCTTCTGGTTTCTTGAAACCTTAACGCGTGTACGATATTATCCTCCGTATCTTGGGGGTTTGTTTTGAGATTAGCTTGATGAACCCAATATGGGTCAATGAACCCAATGTCATAGATTTGTCCTCTGCTGCATTCGAGAATCTTCATTCTGCATATTATAGTATGATTATATACATGCAAGAGGTGAGATAGCTAGAGACTAAATTAATTACAGAATTAGTACTTCCAGACAATAGGCACTGATGATCGATTTGTCCAAGGCGTCTTGATTGAATAATTGAAATAGTTCATCAAATTCAATGGATATCATGTCATCTATTTCTTTCCCATAATGCTTTTTTGTAACCCTCAGCATTACCCAATTAGCCCCGGCCTTTGTGGCATTCATGTACCAGTTATGCAATCTTCGCATTTTTGTTGGAAGATTATTTACCTCCTCAGGTTTGACGAGAGGTTTGTCGTACTGGTATTTGTATGCTACTTCACCCACAGGGAAGTACTGTAACTGGGATAAGTAGTGGGCAATACTCATACCTTGAGCAGCGGCAGCTTCTCCGTATTGTGCAACTACATCTGGATCATACTGCTCTTCGGCCGCATATTTGCTCGACCCCACATTGGTATGGGAAATCACCTTGAGAGGTACGCAAGATTGTTTTGCTTGTTCTCCGATCTGGGCAACAGATTTCCCGTTTGCATCAGTACTGCTCTTCGAGGCTTGCTGTGTTGCATGTGACTTGAGAATAGAGCGCTCATAGTCTGATGACAGCTTTGGCTCGGGTTGATGAAGATTCTTTTGCATTTTGAATACTCGATCTTTTTCTTCTTTGGTGTTGGGGAACTCTGGCTCTTTCGGCCGCCTCAGCTTAGCAAAAACGATGTCGTTTCCGCATCAACGATAGACGTAGTCTCCTCTTCAGTACAGTCATAAGCTCTCTTGAGAGGAACCTTTGGTACTTTTGGAAGAGGCTCTTGTTTACGTTTCGGCGATCGCTTACCACTCCGCAGAGTAGCGTTGGTACGCTTACGCTTTTTTTCCTGAGGCGCCGGCGATGGTTGCCACGGCGATGGCTGCGCTGGAGATTGGTGAGGCGACGGAGATGGGTGAGGCGACGGAGCCGGGTGAGGCGACGAAGACGGCTGCCGCGGTGGCGACGACCTCGCTGGAGACGGGTGAGGCGGCGGCAAAGATGGCCTTGGCGTGTGATTTGGAATCACGATACATTCCTTTGGCCATAGAATCGTGACGTTTGTTGTTTCTCTCAGTTCAGTCACATCCCCTTCACCTGCAGGGTAGTCAAGCTTCAAACCATGAAAGGTGGGCATGATTTCATCCACCCCGACAACAGCGTAGCCCTGTGGAACCGGACGACAATGGTAAGTTGGTGTGGGTCTAATTGGTAAGGCATAGCCGACCGCCACCTTCATTGATATGTT
Organism: Avena sativa; assembly: GCA_916181665.1. NCBI lineage: Eukaryota > Viridiplantae > Streptophyta > Magnoliopsida > Poales > Poaceae > Avena > Avena sativa. The sequence continues at coordinate 328,704,760 of OV702284.1, read as the reverse complement.
CACAACTTTGACATGTAGCTCGCAGTGTGTCATCTATGTGATATCATCCACTGGGTAGCCAACACGAGCCATCGTCGGTGCACCATCGTCATTATCATTATCATCACCCGGGACCTCGGTGGAAGCCACACTGCCTTTTCGATTATTCGATAGGCCGGTAGCATCGAATGCAGGTTCTACCACCATGTGCTACTGAGATGGGCCGGTAGTACCTTGCTGGCTAAGTGCATTAATTTGATCTTGTTGTTGCTTTATTCGTTCTTCAATTATACGCATTCGATCTTTCTAAATATCTGCTTCAACTTCCACCTTGTCCTTTCTCCTCTTACGGATTTTATCAGGATATTTCTTCCTCTCTTCAGGAAACCCAGTCCTCCATGGTTGGGAGCCTATTATGCCTCGTGTTTGTCCATCATGTTCCTTATTTCCAAGGGAGAGTGTGAGCTCATCATTCTCTATATCGGGAATGAAGTCCCCATCTTTAACAGCCTTTACTGTGTTTCTCATCTTCTCGATTGGCAAGGGGTCTTCTTTATGTCGTATGTTATATATACACTTCCCTTTCGAGTCCAATGTGCCCCCAAGCCCATAAAACCAATTCTTTGCACGTTCGATCCAATCGTCTGTCTCTGGGATGATCTTTTTAGCACGCAGTTCATCCTCAAGTTTCTTTCACTTAGGAATGCTAGCCCTATAGCCACCTTTCCCCATAGTATGGTGATACTTCTTGTTAGCAGCATTCAGCTTATTCGTTGCAGACATTTTCTTAGCTTTTTCTGATGTCTTGTAATTCACAAACTCAGCCCAGAATGGTTTTATCTTCTGAAACTGAATCTTCTCGAAATCCGGAGTCTTCTCTTTCACGACATAGTCAAGGTGCAATATTTTCTTCCGGTTGGTGAAACACTGGGCCATCTTCTTCATAGCCCGCTCCCTGACCTTCATCTCCATGGCTTTCGCATGTTCTAAGGCGTCCTCAACCGGATCCTCCGCATTTGGATCCAGCTATATCTTCGGTAGTTTGAAATTAAGCATGAGCCTCTTCCACAGTAAATCTTTGGCCACGGTAGGGAGAAATAAAGACGTTCCCTCTTCTGCCGCATCCGTAGGCCTATTCCAATTTCGAATGGTGATCGGGACTAAGTCCCTAACGATTACTCCGCATTGTGCCACAAATTTTTTTACGACAACAACGGGAGCCACCGGTTTGCCGTCTTCACCGATATCTTTGATCCTGAACCTCTCATGGTCTTACAACTTTTTGGTTGGGCGTCGTCCGCTCTTTTCAGTAGATTTGTTCGATCCGGAGGGATAAAAGAAGAAAGATCGTCGTTACTATTTCTATATAGACAGCAGATGATTAATTAATGAATTAACTATATTACATGCACCTCGCCGGAGCAATCGTCTTCTCGATCATACAAGGCATCACCTTCTCCCTCGCGGAAGGCATCACCTTCAACCTCAAACAAGTCGTCTCTTCCGGCAAAAAGAGGATCACCCTCACCGGAGTTGTTCAGAAACGTCGATACATCTAAATTTCCTTTCCCGCGGATCACACCTTGGATCAACTCTTCCTTTTCTTTGTCTCTGTCGTGTGGGTCCATATTTTCTGCATAGGTGGAAAAAGGGATAAGTCAAAGCGGCTAAGGGAGAATGTTAGGTAGGGTGTTGAGAGATATAAACCATAATTCGGAGAACCCCTAATATATACATACACAATAATAAAAATGAATTTACAATATCAGAAACCCTAATTCATAGAAACCCTCGGGCTCGGATCCTATCGCGAAGAACCAATACCGGAAAGAAAGGCGGCAATCAATACATGGCATAATATAATGCGCAATGAATATGTATGACATGTCAGATTTAGAGATCCTACACTAGCCCTAGGTGCAACATCGATTTAAAAGGGTTCGGATGCCCTGGCGAGGACACACCGGCTAACCCTAGGTGCAACATCGATTCAACTTGGGTCTATGACAACTAATAGCATGGCTAAGCATCTACAATACGATGGCTATCAAGAAATTAACTAGGGTCTATGACAATTCTATTGGGTACTCACACCATAGCATAGCATATATAATATAAGACATTTCCTTCAATGCAAGCTACCGAAAACTAAATGCATAGTAAAATAATAGGAGATTCATGATAGTGACACTTGCCTCAGTTTTAGTAATCGTTCACACAGTCGTCGCAATCACAATAATCGCACTCGAGGCAATCTATCGTTCAAAAAAATAGTTGCAATCAATCATACAGTACATCAACACAACAAAACAGTATGCATGCATTTTAGAAAAGAGAAACAAGATCAAAAGCTTCCCATAAAGATTTTCCATTAAACAAATAGGCTTTAAATAGGCATTAATGAATTCTGAATACTTTCAGTACAGAATAGTTTCATATAATTATGAGAACCATTCTACTGGATAGGTAATGTTCATAGCTTTCGTTTGCCACTGGTTTCACCCTAAATTGATTTACAAATTACAAGTTATAGTCAAAATACTCATTTAATGGATTTAATAATAGGTAATTATTTTGTACTGTAACAAAACCAACTAATGCTACAGTGACATAGATTATAATTTTCTGAATCAATAGACACCAAATTTGCCAATTTTGGAGTTGTGGATATTTTCCTATGAATTATTTACCATATAATAGATTTAAATATTCCAGAGAATATACATTGGTCAAAGTACGAATTTTATTGCATGATAATATTCTACACATTATTCTGAATCCAGGGATATATCACATGTATTTTTATGATCAATATTCAATTTTATATAAATTTTACGAATTTGCACAAATTTCTGTCTATTTTATTATTCTAGAAATCCCAGGGGAATATTCCCTGGCATATTCCAGCTGACGCGGCAGCTGACTCAGCGCTGCGCTGACTGGTCAACGAAATAATCTGGGCCGCGGGTTCTCGATCCGACGGCGTGGGCTAGTTGGGCCAGACGGTGTCGGCGGGCGTCGGAGGACAACGGCGGCGGACAACGTCGGTTGGTCCAGACGGGAGCAGAGAAAAGGGGGGGCGGTGGTGCACCTTGGTGGTAGTGGCGACCGGGCCGGGGGCGTTGGCGGCAACGGCGGCACGGTGGTGGCCTCTACTGTTTGCGCGGCAACGGCGGCGCGGCAACGGAGGCGTGGCGCCTGGGCGGCAACGACAACGGAGGCACAGCAACGGCGACGCGTGCTCGAGCCCTCTGCTTGCGCGGACGGAGGCGGCTGGGGCGCGCGCGGACGGAGGCAGTGGTGTGGCGGCGGTGAGCTCGGGCAGCTTGCCGGCGTCGTTGGGGTTCCTGTGCGCGATTCAATGAATATGATGTGGAAGAAGAAAAGGCGCGCAAGTTATAAAGGAGGGAGTATACGTCCCGGTTGGTGACTCCAACCGGGACTAAAGGATCATACGCACCAATCGGGACGTATGCTCCACTTTTTTTCATATTTTGGGCTGAGCCCAAATGGCGCGCGCAGAGGACCTTTAGTCCCGGTTGGTGGCTCCAACCGAGACGTATGGCCCTGTTTTAAAAAAAAATCACGAATTTTCTCTCTGTTCCCTCCTTATTTTTTATTTTGGGGTTTAAATTTGTAATGTTTTTTAAATGATAATTACTTTGGAATTTAGAAAAACTTTAAACATAAAAAGTGTTTGAATTTGAATAACTAATTCAAAACCATTTTCTGTTTTTTAAAATAATTAATGTAACTATTTAAACTATGAACCATTTAAAATTAAAAATGAATTAACTTATATTTTTTGAATATTAATTTGGAATTTAGAAAAACTTTAAACATAAAAAGTGTTTGGATTTGAATAACTAATTCAAAACCATTTTCTGTTTTTCAAAATAATTAATGTAACCATTTAAACTATGAACCATTTAAAATTAAAAATGAATTAACTTATATTTTTTGAATATTAATTTGGAATTTAGAAAAACTTTAAACATAAAAAGTGTTTGGATTTGAATAACTAATTCAAAACCAATTTCTGTTTTTAAAAATAATTAATGTAACCATTTAAAATTAAAAATGAACTAACTTATTTTTTTGAATATTAATTTGAATTTAGAAAACTTTAAACATAACAAGTGTTTGGATTTGAATAACTAATTCAAAATCATTTTTTGCTATTAAAAATAATTAATGTAACCATTTAAAATAAAAAATGAATTAACTTATATTTTTTGAATATTAATTTGGAATTTAGAAAAAAATTAAACATAAAATTGTTTGGATTTGAATAACTAATTCAAAACCATTTTCTGTTTTTAAAAATAATTAATGTAACCATTTAAACTATGAACCATTTAAAATTAAAAATGAATTAACTTATATTTTTTATATATTAATGGGCGGGAAGAAAAGGACGGAAAATAATGAGTGGGAAGAAAATTTTATTACGATAGAACTGGAATTAAAGTACATAACGCAACTAACACTAAGTTACATAAAGCACGACTGAAGATTAAGATATATAGAAGAAATGAAAATTAAGATACATGGCCAGATTAAGTCACAATCGGCCGAACTTGTTTTGCAATGTTGGAGTGATTCAGTCATTCTCCTGCCTACACCTGTAATACTCGCCACTGTTGTCGTCGTACTCGCCGCGACCATCGTCGCTGTCGTCGTCGGGGTCGTCGTAGTTGAACCTTGAAGGCTGAGTACGAGTGGACTGGACTTGAGGGTAGCGCAGGCGGGGGTTAGAGTCGGCGGCCGTGTCATAGGCCATGATGCTTTGGAGAGTCCGGCCGCGCCACCACAGCCGACGGACGGCCTCGTTGAAGTTCGTAGGAGGTGGGCCGTCCTCCTCGTTCTTGGCGAGCGCCCTCTCACGCCGATCCCCGAAGAAGGCTTCCCAAGTCGGGAAATAGTCAGGATGCCAGTTGGGATTCCTCCGCTGCTCCGGCGTGAGCTCGAAGTAGTAGTGGTTCGTGATGGCCATTCGACGCGCCACGCCTAGAGGGACAGGAGGAACCGTCACGCCTCCGGCACTCAGCATCCAGCCAACGGGGATGCAGTAGCCCGGTGGGCAGGGGTAGTTCGAGGCGCAAAGCGCCTCCGCCTCCCAGGGGGTTAGTCGTATGGTGGAAGCCATGGGAAAGAGTGATGAGGTTGCAGATATGAGTCTAGAGATGTCCAATGACAATGGAGTCCAATCCTACATATATGTACTGAGAAATGGCAGGAAGAAAACTGCGGAAAGAAATGGCGGGAAAAAACTGCGGGAAAAAATGGCGGGAAGAAATGGCGGGAAGAAACTTGGGTTTAGGGTTTAGGGTTTGAGATGTCCCGGTTGGGAGATAGTCCATTTAAGGTGGTCTAGTGTTTTAGAAAAATGGGAAGGTAGCATTCTGAAACAGCATTTTGGTGGTTACTTCACAAAACGACCCGTTTTTTGCGCTCGAAAAATGGAAAATGGCTTTTTCGTGCGACAAAAAGGAAAAGTTCCTCCTGCAATATTGTTATCCATACCAATGGCCACATGCATGCATAATATGGGCATAACATCACAAACTATGCCGTGATTCAGCACATAACATCGGTCGTTTGGACCGAAACTCATGAAACCTCGAACATGATAGGTCATTTTGTGAAGGTTTTTTCGAGACATGATCAATATACCAAGTTTGGTATTTTTCCTTGCAACTATGTCACATAATATGACACCACGCGAAGAATTTACATTGTTCGGACTTTTTTTGAATTTCTTATGCCCGTTTTGAATTTTTTGAATTTCTAACTATGGTCGAACCAGCGTGCATGAAGATAGGGGACGAGCATCGTTAGAACTTGCATTGGATCTCTGAAGAAACCACATATTGCGAGTCTAAAAATGATTTTTTTCAAAAAATCACGGGCGTTAGATCATGTACCTGTAGTATAAACCGGAACCACTTCCTACCGATTCGGCAGATATTTGTCCTTTTTACCCGGGATGGACGAAAATGTTTGAGATGTCCCGGTTGGGAGATAGTCCAGGTAAGGTGGTCTTGTATTTTATAAAAATGGGACAGTAGCATTCTGAAACAGCATTTTGGTGGTTACTTCACAAAACGACCCGTTTTTTACGCTCGGAAAATGGAAAATGGCTTTACCGTACGACGAAAAGGAAAACTTCCTCCTGCAACATTGTTCTCCATACCAATGTCCACATGCATGCATAATATGGGCACAACATCACAAACTATGCCGTGATTCAGCACATAACATCGGCCATTTGGACCGAAACCCATGAAACCTCGAACATGATAGGTTCATCTTTATTCCTGGTTGGAGGGATTTCGGCAGGCTGGGCCAGGCAGCACTAATGATAGGGGTGAGTGTCGATATTATGTCGTGGGGCTTGTACCTTGTCCCGGATGGTGTCACCAACCAGGACTAAAGATGAACCTTTAGTCTCGGTTGGAGACACCAAGCGGGACAAAACTTGAGTCAGCACTAATAATAGGGGTGAGTGTCAACATTATATCGTAAGTGTCGATACTATGCCGAGCTGCTTGTACTATAAATAGGCATCCTTGTGAGTCCAGTCCTCCAGCTAGATTGAGGCATCTCCAATATGGTTTTCGAGAGCAGGGACACCACTACGACCAGTTTCAAGGAGATGCCACCGGATCCCAGTCCTCCGGCATCTCCAAGAAACTGGTCATAGAGGCACTCCCTAATATGTGAAATTAGTTAGCTCCCAGGTGTATTGATCTAGTTAGAGAAGTTACAAGCTGTAAGATGGTGTGCGAGAGCAGGGACACCACTACGGCCAGTTTGAGGGAGACGCCGTCGAAGCCCAGTCCTTCGGCAACTCCAACAAACTGGTCATATAGGCACTCTCTAATATGTAACCACACACGTTTGGAGATCAGATCTTAATGGTAAGTACGAATCGGGACAACTTCTTCATAGTTCGGGAAAGTCGTTCTACGAATCGGGACTAAAGGGCCCCTTTAGTCCCGGTCCAGCCACAAAACGGGACTAACACTCAAGACATTTATTAATATTAAAAACCGAGACTACAAAACTGGGACAAAAGGCCCCCCTATATATAGTCCCGGTCAAGCCACAAACCGGGACTAACACTCAATACATTTATTAAACTTGGAAAATTGCAAACATCATAAGATATCCTTCACAAAATGAGCTATCATGTCTCATGACATTTAAGTTCACAATATGCAGCCGACCGGCCAGACATGTACTAGAGGTACACAATATGAGCATGAACTTCTTGGCATATGTCCTTCCTTATGATCGCTTCAGACGTAACCATGAGCATCTTCTTTACTTAACAGAATGCTTGGATCAGTTTTCACTGTGAAGGGCGGAATTTCATCAAACTTATTATAATCTTCTGACATGTCTGTCTTGTCCTCGATTCCCACGATATTTCTTTTCCCTGAAAGAACTATGTGACGCTTTGCCTCATCATATGATGTATTCGTTTGCATATTTTTTTATTTTTTCGGTCTGGAGGACATGTCCTTCACATAGAAAACCTGAGACACATCATTGGCTAGGACGAATGGTTCATCTCTATAACCAAGATTGTTGAGATCCACTGTTGTCATTCCGTACAACTGGTCTATCTTTACCCCTTCCCCATTCAGGTTGACCCATTTGCAGCGAAACAAAGGGAGCTTAAAAGAGACTCCATGGTCTAGTTCCCATATCTCCTCTATGTAACCATAGTATGTGTCCTTTTTTCCATTCTCATCCGTTACATCAAAGAGGACACCACTGTTTTGGTTGGTGCTCTTTTTATCTTGGGCGATCGTGTAGAATGTATTCCCATTTATTTCGTACCCTTGAAAATTCAATATAGTAGAAGATGGTGACGCGGCCAACAAGTATAGATGATCTCCAATAGTGGTGTCATTCAAGAGATGTGTCCGCATCCAACCACCGAAAGACTTCATGTGTTCATCTGTAATCCATGAGTCAAGCTTCCCCGGGGTTTTTGAGCGTACAATATTCTTGTGTTCCTCGATATACGGAGCTGCCAAGGTGGAATTATGTAGAACTGTGTAGTGTGCTTTAGTGAAAGAATCTCCGTCCCTACATATCATTACTTTCTTTCCCAACGTGCCTTTTCCACTTAGTCTTCCCTCATACCGCGAGTCAGAAACACCAATCGGCTTAAGGTCAGGAATAAAGTCAACACAAAACTCAATGACCTCCTCTGTTCCATATCCCTTGGAGATGCTTCCTTCTGGTCTAGCACGGTTATGAATATATTTCTTTAAGACTCCCATGAACCTCTCAAAGGGGAATATATTATGCAGAAATACAGGACCGAGAATGCCAATCTCTTCCACTAGGTGAACCAGGATATGCGTCATAATATTGAAGAAGGATGGTGGGAACACCAACTCAAAACTAACAAGACATTGTACCACATCCTTCTGTAACCTTGGCAAAATATCTGGATTGATTACCTTCTGAGATATTGCATTGAGGAATGCACACAGCTTCACAATGGGTACTCGAACATTTTCCGGTAGAAGCCCCCTAATTGCAATCGGAAGAAACTGCGTCATAATCAGGTGACAGTCATGAGAATTCAGGTTTTGGAACTTTTTCTCTGCCATATTTATTATCCCCTTTATATTATATGAGAAGCCAGACGACACCTTGATACTGTAAATGACTTCAAAAAACATTTCCTTCTATGCTTTGGTAAGAGCATAGCTGGCATGACTTAAGTGACGCCCTTTATCCGTCTTGTTCTGTGTATGCATGTTTTTTGGGTCTTTCATAATTTGTTGGTCCTCCCGTACTTCTGGTGTATCTTTTGTCTTCTCATACACGCCTAGGAATCCTAGCAGGTTCACGCAAAGATTCTTCGTCACGTGCATCACGTTGATTGAAGAGCGGACACGTAGGACTTTCCAATATGGCAGCTCCCAAAATATAGATTTCTTCTTCCACATGGGTGCGTGTCCTATAGCGACGTCGTTCGGAACTGATTGACCGCCGGGACCCTTTCCAAAGATTACTTCTATGTCCTTGACCATACCAAATACATCATCACCAGCAGGGAGTTCAGGCTTCTTCCAGTGATCTGCCTCACCTTTGAAATGCTTGCCTTTATTTCTTACAGGATGATTGGTCGGAAGAAATCGTCGATTCGCCAGGTACACAACCTTCTTGCATTTATGCAAATATGTACCTTCAGTCTTATCTAAATAGTGCGTGCATGCCTTATATCCCTTGTTTGTCTGTCCTGAAAGGTTACTAAGAGCAGGCCAATCATTGATGGTTACAAAAAGCAACCCTCGTAGGTCAAATGGCTCCTGTTTATTCTCATCCCACACATGTACACCTGGTTTGCCCCACAGCTATAAGAGTTCTTCAACTAATGTCCTAAGGTACACATCAATGTCGTTGCTCGGTTGCTTCGGGCCTTGGATGAGCACTGGCATCATAATGAACTTACGCTTCATGCACAACCAAGGAGGAAGGTTGTAGATACATAGAGTCACGGACCAGGTGTTGTGACTGCAGATCTGCTCCCCAAAAGGATTCATGCCATCCGTACTTATACCAAACCATAAGTTCCTTGTGTCACCTGCAAAGTCCGGGAAGTCTCTCTCGATTTTTCTCCACTGTGACCCATCAGCAGGGTGTCTCAACTTCCCGTCTTTCTTACGGTCTTCTTTGTGCCCTCGCAACAACCTGGCATGCTCTTTGTTTCTGAACATGCGTTTCAACCTTGGTATTATAGGGGCATACCACATAACCTTAGCAGGAACCCTCTTCCGGAGAGGCTCTCCCTCAACATCACCAGGGTCATCTCGTCTGATCTTATATCGCAATGCATTGCATACCGGACATGTATCTAAATTCTCATACTCCTTACCGCGGTAGAGGATGCAGTCATTAATGCATGCATGTACCTTCTGCACATCTAATCCTAGAGGACAGGGAGTCTTCTTCGCTTCGTACATACTCTCGGGAAGTTCGTTATGTTTTGGAAACTTCGGCTTCATTATTTTCAGCATATTTTCAAATGAGGAGCCAGTTAGACCACACTCTGCCTTCCGTTGCATCAATTCCAGTGTGGTACCGAGCTTTGTGCTGGATACAACAATTTGTTGTGATCTTCTAACATTCCATCTAACTTCAACTTCTCCTTTTCTGTTTTACAATCTCGTTTTGCATTAGAAATGATCCTATCAAGTTCATCAGCGGGCTCATCTGATGCCCGTTCTTCACCTCCTCCCTCTTCATTTTCTTCCATTACAGTATCACTATATTCAGAAAACATATGATGATAGTTATTATCATCATCTTCTTCTTTACTGTCTTCCATCATAACCGCTCTTTCCCCGTGTTTGGTCCAACAATTATAGTTGGGCATGAAACCTTTCATAACCAAGTGGCCGCGAATGATTTTCGAGGAAGAGTACTCCTTGTTTTTTCGACATTGAACACATGGACAACGTATAAAACCATTCTCTTTGTTTGCCGTAGCCACATCGATAAATTTATCCACGCCTTTAATGTACCCAGGTACACGCCGATCACCGTACATCCATTCCCGACCGTTCATCTGCATCATATAATTAAGTTTATCAAAAACGGGATAAATAGTGAAATGACCAATTCACATCGACACATGCATTGTATCAATGACAGAGAAAAGATAAGATTGCTAACCTCATCGAGGGAAATAAAGAGGAGAAAGCTCAAATGCGTCTCGGACACCTTCTATATTTTTGTTCTGTGAGAAATTGAACGGGATCATTCACTCAAACATTTCATCAAACACCTTGAATGCATGCATAGGAAAAAATAAACTAGCACACCTCTCACACCTTCCACCAAGAAAAAACAGAGGGGAGGCAGAGGGCTGGGACGTCGTATTTATAGAGGGCGGGATCATACGTCCCGATTTGTAACAAAAACCGGGACTAAAGGTGTATGCCACGCCACGTGGCTGACGCCCAACCTTTAGTCCCGGTTTGTGTTACAAACCGGGACGCATGACCCGTTACGAACCGGGATGCATGCCTTCGGCCACCGTGTCTGCTCGAACCGGGACGCGTGACAGCATTAGTCCCGGTTCGTGGCGCAACCGGAAATAATGTTGTTAGGGGGCGCGAACGAATTGCCTATTTTCTACTAGTGATATTGTATAGCTCTCCTTGTCAAATGAGTGACAAATGCACCTGCAATGCGAGTCCTTGTTCGCTCTTTGTTCACACCAACATCATATGTCCGTCCAAGAGCCTGGAATTCCACGCTAAACTTGTTATTTTATTGAATTCTTTCTTTACATTGTATGGGATAGTCTGTGTACCAAAAACACAAATTGAATAAATGATAATAGTATAAAAGAAAATATCAGCCTGCTCCGGTTGGCTCCGCCAGGTCGTCATTTTCTTGAAACCGCCAGCTACTTGGTAATTGCTAGAAACCTTAAAGTTGTATAGGCTCTAGTCGTTAAAACGTTGCAACCCACATGTTGTGCTCGACCGCAGAGTCAGAAACCATACTTGCATGACGGCAAGGCAAAATAGGATGAACATGCATGAACTGGCTAGCACTTGGGATGAAAAGGCACATTTCCTTATAAATATGTGAGACGGCAGGTGAGAGTCAAGTATGATTTGTTCAGCATATTGTTCTTCAGCAGTTTGTAGTTTTCTTTCTGTTCTCCTTTCCTACCACAGCTGATATGATGTTGATTTGAGGTATTCGATTTTTCTTGTTTGGAAAGAGTTGGTTTGAGACATTGGAGCAGAACAAACAATAGGAAAATTGATGGGCTTTCCAAATATGGTCAGGAGTGAGAAGACTTACAAGTTTCAGTTAAGTGTGCCACAGTGGAAAGATTCCAGAACTGGAGCATAGACCTAGCCGGTGCGAGGGCGCGAGCGTTGGCAAGCTTGCTTGGGCTCCTAAAGCCACCAGTGCTACCGCTGCAAGTCTGAGCGTGGAGGCCGAGGGTTCTTTGCCCATGCAATGTGACAAAAATAGGTGGACGGAGAGATTCAGTCCGCCATAGCGGTTGACAGTTGACCCTCTCTGGATTACGCGGGGCTAGCTCGACAACTATCAGCCTCAGCCTCGATCGTGATCCTAGAACTATTGGACATCCGCGGTAGAATAGTAGCTTTTTTGAAAAAGGTAGAATAATAGCTTAGACTCAATTGTAAACCGATCTAATTTGGAAATGAATCTGCTTACTTCGGTTTAATTGTATTTGCATTAATTGATCACCTTATGTAATTGTGAAGAATAGAGTCTGATATATGCGGAGCATGTTAAATAGAGGCCGGAGAGAGAAAGAAATGCAAAAGTTCGGTCCGTGTGTACAAGCAGTACAGCCTTTGTGCAAGTTCATATTTTCTATATATCTATAAATAGCAATCTCTACTACCTTATTTTCCTAGCTTCTGCTACAGCCACATCACCCTTTTTCCCCACGCTTTCAGTTCTGCAACCTCGCGTCGCGTCTCCCCGCACCTCCGTTCGTCTCCAGCCTGTCAAAATACGTAATGTGTCCGTATGTGTTTAGAGTCATAATCTTGTATCTAACATGTATCATGTAATGTCTATATAACGAGAACCCCCAGGACCCCAACGTGTGTTGTGGTGTCCCCTTAATATTGTCTCATATTGTTTTACATGGTATCAGCCAGACTTCGTTACTAAACCCTACCCCTAGCCGCCACCGCCTACATCACCGCCGCCTAGATCGCCGCTGCCGCTGCCATGGGTTCTTCCGCCGCGTCCACCTCCTCCGCCCTCGCCGCTCTCCTCCCCTCGTCGCGCAGTCAATCGTCGTCGGCGTTACGTCCTCCACTCCCTCCCCGATTCACTTCGGCGACAAGATCACCGTCAAGCTCTCCTCCGCCAACCATCTGTTTGGGCGTGCGCAGGTCATGACTCAACTCCAGAGCCACCTGCTCCACGGCTATGTCGAGGGCACCTTCCCATGCCCCCCGTCTCAGGTCGCCGTCGCCGCGACGGACACTACCCCTGCCGGCCGTGTCATCAATCCGGCCTATGCGGCCTGGGTTCAGCAAGATCAGGCTATCCTCAACGCCTTCCTCTCGTCCGCGTCCATCGAGGTCGGCAGCATGATCATGTTTGCCAAAACCTCGCGGGAGGCGTGGATCACCATCGAGAACAGCTTCGCCGCTCAGTCCGTGTGTACAAGCAGTACAACCTTTGTGCAAGTTCACATCTTCTATATCTAAATAGCAATCTCCACTACCTTATTTTCTTGGCTTCTCCTGCAGCCACGTTACCCTTTTTCCCCACACGTTCAGTTCTGCAACCTCGCATCGCGTCTCCCCGCTTCGTCGCATGTATGGGTTTTTTGTGGTTCAAATATCACTGAAGGACTCGCTCCATGTTATTCGCTTCAAAAAAAAAACCCCGTTGAAACCTTCTGTCCTCCTCGCGACCACCTCTCAAGTACTCAAGCGGCCGAAACCTTCCTTCCTCCTCATAGATGCTCATGAAACACCTGATTAATACTATCATTCATCGACTAGAAACTGCTCTATGGAGCTCATCAGCCGCCACCACCTCCAGGATAAAAAGCAGCCCATCATCCACGCCATATTCCTCTCCTCACAAGATCCACATGCGAACTCCACGCTGCTGGTACATGTCCGCTCCCCATTTCCCTATTATAATTACACATCTTCATTGGATTGATTGGATTCTATACTCCTGCATCAACGTATTATCCCAATCTGGCAGGTTGACATTCGGCTGGATTTCATTGGATTCTTCCAATATGCCGATTTGATTGCATACATGTTCTTCACGTACAGATGTATTTGATATTCTTCGATTGTTGCTTTCTCTGATCTGTCCTGGCACCTCATCTGGTTTGGATTGGATTTAATTGATTCTTCGTACATCCTCAAATCTGGCCGGAGATTTAGTTTCTTGGTATTTATTGCCTTTTGGATCTGCTACACGCTCAAGAGAGGAATCACCGACCATCACTTTTCATCACATCTACTGACTGCACAATTTCACCGACCATCACTTTTCATCACATGTAGGCTATAATCTTTTGCTCTTAAATTTTAATTTACACTGCTTGAGCTCATGCACCTACTATTTTTAGTAAATTCCGTTGTACTAATTTATTTTAAATAAGGGGGAGTACTAATTCTACCCTAGCCGTCATAAAATTATGGTGGCAGCCAGGGAGGAAAACACATGTTATGTCTATTCCCGAAAAATAAAGGTTTGCTAAGAAACCCATATCATCAATCAGATGTGAGTGTACAACGAAAGATGCATGACCGCGGTTCAGAACTGGATGAAGTGGCTAGTACACTACAATGACATCTCCATCCAAATATAAATCATAGTTGAGGCAGCTAGGTAGAGACACGGTTTGTTTACAACTCTTACAGCCACATGTAGTTTCATTTATTAATCATAGTTGAGGTATAGTTGCTGTAGGTGTCAAAACTAATAATTATGAAGTTTGGTGTGAGATATTGGGGGATAACAAAATAGCAAACAACCGATGTTTGCAAGGAACTTTGGGCTATATGAGTCTGGTATGTGAGTCTTCTCCGAGGGAGAATCTTGAGGTCAATCCACCCTGGCACCGCAGAAGGATACCAGGAGTCTTAAAGCCAATTGTGTCTGACATTGTTGAAGAATATGCAGATTATACGAGTGACAAACTGAGTCTCGCACCATGGGAAAATCTCAAGACTGTAGGAGTGGCCAATTGAGTTTGGCATGGTGGAAAATCTCACCATTGCTTGAGAGGTTGTAGGGACGGTGCAAAAGTCAAGATGCGGAGACCAACCCACCGCGAGAACATGGTGGGTACTTCCCATGTTTTGGCTCTTTGGTTTATGTAGTATGTATACTATGTATGGCTATACGCACACATGTAAACTCACATATCGTGAGATCAATTAAGGTTGCTACATCGCAACTAAACATATATTGTGTGATATTTTTTGTGTCTTTAACTGGTTCGTGATAGTGATACCCTTGTAGCGTGATCTTGATTTTTGTGTATTTGGCTTTCCCATAAATTACATACAGGGTAACATGTAAACTTCACAAGGCAAAGGGGGTCATCAGTAAAGGTGGTGTCACACTATGAGAATACTTTTGATATTCATATTTTCTACTAGCACCATGGCCCTAAAAAAATGCTAGGGCGTTATCTTTAGCCTCTCAATTTGTTTTTTGAGAAACCGAGATGCGCATGGATGTAATTTTGACAAATTCTTGAAAAATAAATACATAGCAAGCACATATGTTGGTAAATAATGTAGCCAGTATCCATTAGCGCTTAGTCTGTTTTCTTGGTTACTAAGAACTGAGAATAAGTATGAAAGCTGGATGACATAGATATGGAAAGAGCGTGAACACACATGTACTACACCTCCTCCCTAATATACCAATTTGGTATAAGAAACAATATCATTAACTACATCTGAATGTACATACACATGCATGAGCGCAGTGCAGAATTGGATGAACTTGCTACTTGCTAGTAAAGTGAGAAGGCATCTCCTTGAAGTATAAAATTGTGAGGCATCTTGGGACATGTAGTTTTATTTCTTCGTCATAGTTGATTGTTGCTATAGGCATCTTGGTCAGCATTCACTAACCCATGTGTATACCAAATCTATTCTTCCATTGTCCTTTTGCGGTTACTACTCTATTTGCTCTACATGAACTCTTCAATCTCCCTCTATACAAGACATAATTCAAAGCTTGAAGTAGCTTTTGGACCTAGCTTTTTATATGGATATCATTATCATTTTCCCTTGGAAAATTTGGACAACATAAAACGAATGGATCTTCAACCCAGTCTTTGTAGTTGCAGAAGTAAATTTAAGGAGGAGCTCAAGCTTCTTGTTTATAGAGCTACCAGAAAAGAAATACAAATATTTTCAGTAGCGAGGCGATTATTTCGTGTAATTATTGTGTTATTAGCATAGCTCATTTTATTAGTTTTCTTCTTTCTACTCCTTGTACAATCTTGTTTTTTTAACTCATTATTACAATCTTGTACCAAAACACTTTTATAAAAATACAAAAAAATACGTGTCAGGGAATCTACTATCCAGCCTGAAAAACAGAACATTTTTGTATGCACGCTAAGATCCCTGAAGTCAAAATAGGAAAGTCCAGACCATAGATATGAATTCATTTAGATTTGTTGGTAAAAGACATTTGAGTCAGGCACCGCGCGACGTTTGGGGTTGTTTGTTGTCTGTAGCATACATATAAGCACTTGTGCAGATTTGAGATAGTCTGACATCAATTAAGCCATAACCAAGCTAAAAGTGACGTATGTATTTTTTGGGTGTGTTATTTGTTTAACTCTATATTGGCTGCCCTTGTAGAATGCTTTTGGTATATCTGTTTTTGGTTTTTCCGCGAAGTATGTACCAGGCATTTTCCTCACACTATAAAAAATAAAGTATGGAGCATCATCGTGTCACGCTAATACATAATTCTCATCTTTTCTCCACTGTTCAGAACTTTGTAAGGAAATGTGAGGAGGAAATCTACAATGATCATGGTGAGCGGGGCTGCGTGCGAGCGAGGAGTCAACCATGGAAATGCGCCCGGTCATGGAGCGCCACGCGGTGACGTTGCCATTGTTTCGGTAGGGCGTAACCAGAAAAAAGAATAAATATGAGACTCGTAGCAGGATCCCATCTTTAATTCATTGCAATTGGGAAACCACTGCTTGCTTGTTGGCTTGCTTTGCTTGTGCTGCCTCGGGTTGCAACGAACCTAACCAGGACAATATTATTTGGCCGATTGTTTCGGTTGAGTATGGCTTTGAGCTCGTAAATGCCGCTATCTTCATTGCTAGAGCTTAGCTGGGAGATCTATGCGAGGCTAAGATTGCTCCGTCAGACTAGTGTACTCAAATCCTTGTAGCACGTTATAGCCATAATTTCTGAAGAGAGAGGCAGTGGTTTCGCGCAGCGTAATTGGTTGCTGTTTTTCTTTTCTTTCACGATTTATTCAGAGAGATTGCCATGTAGACCATCCCATTACCAGATCGTGCCATTCCATGATTGGCTGCATTCTGTTGCTGCTCTGACACTAACTGAACTTAGCTAGAATATAGCTTACTTGGAACTAACTGGAACTAACTGAACTATGACAGCACAGTTGACCAATATAGGCCTGTTCCGGTTGGCTCCGCCCAGTCTTTGACACCGCCAACTACTTAGGTAGTTGCTAGAAACCTTGTACGGAGGTTGTATTCTGTATTCGTTAAAAACGTTGCAACCCACATGTTGTGCTCGACGGCAGAGTCAAAAACCATACTTGCATGACGGCGGGCCAAAATAGGATGAGCATGCATGAACTGGCTAGCACTTGGGATGAGAAGGAACCTTTCCTTATAAATATGTGAGACGGCAAGTTAGAGACAAGTGAGCTTTGTTCTGTATATTGTTCTTCAGCAGTTTGTAGTTTTCTTTCTGTTCTGCTTTCCAACCACAGCTCTCTGATATGGTGTTGATTTGAGGTAATGAGGTATTGCTTTGTTTTGTTTGGATAGAGTTGGTTTTGAGATATTGGAGCAGAACAAACAATAGGAAAATTGACGGGCTTTGCAAATATGGTCAGGAGTGAGAAGACTTGCAGGTTTCAATTTAGTGTGCCACGGTAGAAAGATTCCAGAACTAGATGATAGACCTCACAGTTGCCAGGACGAGGGCGTTGGCAAGCTTTCTTGGGCTTCTGGTGACACTACTGCTACCGCTGCGAGTTCGGCCGTGGACGCCCTGGTTCTTTGCCCACGCAAGATGAGAAAGAAGTTGGATAAAAAGATTCAGTCTGCCATAGCGGTTGACCCTCTCTGGAGAGAAAGGGGCAAAGTCTATGAAGAACTTTTATGATTGTTTTGGGAGACCATGGAGAGTCGCGTCCGGCAGCAGAGCAGGCGAGGCTCCTCTTCATGGTACGCCGCCGTGGTTGGAAAGCAATGGGTGGCTCCTGGAACTATTGGACATCCGTGGTCGAATAATAGCTTAGACCCAATTGTAAACTGATCTAATTTGGAAATGAAACTGCTTAATTACTTCGGTTTAATTATATTTGCATTAATCGATTGCCTTGATGTAATTGTGACCAAATGAACTTCTCCAAAGGGAGAGGATGCATCCACAGTGAAGGGTGAATCTCATGCATTCTGTTGCAAAGCTGGTGTGCAAGTTAGGCTTCTGATTCGGTAGACAACACTCCCAACTTTCATAAAAATTAATTGCTTAGATTGCTGCGTACCCCTTCGTAACCGAGGGCATGATGGCCATTAACAAAATATTAAGTTAACAACAGATTCGTACGCATGTAGGAGTAGACATCATCAGCTTCCCATCCTACTGCTTCTGCTCTCCACCTAGGTCGCCTTCCTCCTAGTGTAGCTTCCCAGTGTTGTCATCCACCTATAGGATCGTGGTGGCCACCAACTCGTCTATATTGGCGTCGTGCTCTTCCACATCCAGCCGAGGGAGCGGAACCCGTATACAGGGTTCGTCCGCCGATCCGTGATCGGCTGTACTGTAAATCTCTTATTCCGATCTCTTGATCGGTTTTCTTTTTTCGTTTACCAATATTAGATTGGATTGAGTCGTCCACCGCCTTCGTTATCGCTGCGCCTTTACTCCGACCATCGGCATCGACGATCTACACCACGCCCGTACGCCTGCCTCTCCGTTGTCGCGCCTGCATCGGCAAGCTATTGCAGCCTCACGATAGGCTGCCACGCACCGCGGATGACTGCTATATACCTTCTTTGGAAGGTTGTCGTGGCCGTCCCCCTCGGATCTTCTTCGTTATCATCGTACAGGACTTTACCGACAACGCTACCATCGACCATGATCTACACGTCGTGCATGAAATGGCACATACGGCGCACCGTCAGTCTTATCAATCGATCCCGTGCCTGTCTATGCCAAGAACGTCCCCGAGCACGCGCCTACCACTGATCGAGATACGGACTGCCGCTACGTCGTCCCTTCGGTCCGCAGTGCCGCCGCCTTTGGTCCAAGCTACCGTCTTCCAACGCGCCTTCCTTGGTGTGTATGTCGGTCTCCCAGCCGCTGCACCGACTTGTGCCCTGCAGCTATGCCGCCCCCTCAGGTTGTAGCATCGTTGCATGCAGTCTACTTCACCGTCCTAGTGCACCGACGTCCTCGGTTTTCACCGCGCCATCTCCTACGGAACGGATGTCTGCGCACGGTCTTCGTCACGCTGTCGGGTTCTTCTTCGCCTACATAGAGTACCGCTGTCGTGCCTCTCTAGGCATCCATCATGACTACTCCGGGTCATCGCCGGTTTCGTCGCCCTCTACTTCTTCGTCCACTACAACTTTGCGGTCAGCGTTATCGCCTCCCCCGACTACACCACCTTATCCTCTACTCCGACAACCGCGGACAGCATCGGCATCTCTCCCTCCTCTACTAGTCTCTCTAACATGACGACAAGTTCATGATGGTCCCTGCCTCTCAGATGCCTGGTACTGGCAACACCGGGAGTGCCTTCGTCCCCGATGCGTTCCCGAGTCTGGCAAGCTTGGATCGATGCATCATCTTCACCGGCTTCTACATGGTATTCTTCGGCATCGGCTCCCTTCCTCTACGACTACCTCGACCGTGTCACCGACGAGTTCTTCTTTGCATACTTGGTTCTGGTAAACCGGAGTGTGCGTTCGTCCCTGATGTGCGCCTAGTTCTGGCAAAACTATGGCCGCACCTCGTCCTTGACGGCTCGTACTGCATTGGCTTCGGCATCGACATCCTCGACGACTGCCTCGACGCGTCTCCGTCATCCTCCTCGCGCACTATGTGCATGCGGCTTCACGTGCCGCTACCTCGACATCGGCATCCCCGACCACGACATTGACCATGGCGACCCCTCGCACGGCTACCTCAAGCTCGGCACTGCCTCATGATCTGGCTCCCTCGACATCAGCACAAGGGCTACGACCTCACTTGAGCATCATCGGCTTCCTCTATAGTCCAAGCTATCGCGATGCGACATCGTCCGCAATGTTCCCGCTCCTACTACGGGGGGATGTAAGCCCACTGGTTCTACTTCGGTTTATCTCTAGTGACCATCCGCGACGTTCCATTTATTCACGGAGCTACCGCTACGACTGCATGGGGGATGTTAGAGTATTGTACGTATATGATTGTTATGGTAGTTTAGGATAGTTGGGATTCTAGCCTAACTTGACTTGTGCTCTAAGATGATCCCTTGTGCGTTAATATATAATCATCCATGAGGCTTAATAATACATTCATCATATTCCGCCAATCTCTCTCTATCCTTCTACATGTGGCATGGAATTGTTGTAGCTCTTGGAAGAACAATAGCCTTTCATCACGAGAAAAGGGTCCGTAGACTGTTGTGAGCCACCACGGCGGCGAGGGGTCGCAATGTTGCTTGACGCGAATTGAGAGAGCGAAGGAATGGAATGCTAAATCTCATCATGTTTCCTATGCAATATAAATGGAGATAATAAATGAAACAATATCAGTAATTAGACGTGTACATTTAAAGCCACATGACCTCAGTGCATAGTTGGATAAACCGGCTATTATAGGACAAAGGTATCTGCTACTCCTTCCGTTCCATAAAGTTTTGTCGTGATTGTAGTTTAAATTTAATCTAAAACCACGAAAGAAATTATGTAATGGAGGAAGTACCAATATAAATAGGTGAGGAGCTAGGCAGAGACATAAGATTGTTCTGCCTAAGCCTCTTTTGTAAACATAGTTGATAGTTGCCACATGTATGAAAAATGATACGGAGCTGAGTGAGATATTATTGGAGCATAACAAATAGGCATGCCACCGATAAATGCTAAAGATATTTATATTCCAACACACTGAACCAGCCGTAAAAACATATCTCAATTTTGACTTAAAGTTTGTGAGATAAAATGTTTTACATTTGAAACCTAAAATGAATCTGCGTGGCTGTATACATGCATGCATGGAGTTATTATATTTTGACTGTGTCAACGAAAAGAGAATCTAGGGGTATATATATACCCTTACTACACGACGCGCGCGCTACACCGAGGACAAAAAGCCGTCGGCATAGGCTAAAATGCCCTCGACGTATGGTACGCCGACGGCTGCCCTCGGCGTAGCCTCCTCGGCAAAGGACTCCCTCGGCGGAGCACATAGAGACCGTCGGCGTATCAAAATGCCGCCCGCGTATCAAAATGCCGTCGGCGTATGCTATGCCCTCAGCGTAGCGGCCGTCGGCATAGCTTGTCGACAGGTTGCAAAAACATTTTTCTTTAAAAAGTTAATTTTTTTTAAATTTTTTTCTCAATTTTTGAATCTTTGAATTGTTTGACTCATTAATCTCTCAATTTGAATATTTTTAACACTAATTACACTTAATATTTAATTAAATTGCAGTCTTGGTTGAACTTTCAAGCCGGTCACCCATCCTAATACTACTTCAGCTCCAGCACGCTTAACTTCCTCGTTCCTTCAGAATTTGTTTCCGCAAAGTAATTCATACATTGTTGTTAATACTATCATATCAATCCTATTAGCTCTTATATCAACATCTCACATGTTTGTATTTTTTGAAATTACAAACAATTATTTAAGTAAACATTAATGAATAAGTAAAAATATTATTGAATTCAAATAAAAATATAATAATTTAACTTTTCTGTATTTTTCTATTTAATATGGAATAATTAATATCTTTAAATTTGTAAATCGGAATTTAACAAATAATATGTCTAAATTGATCAGAAATATGAGAGGAATTCAAATATGATATCCATATCAACTAATCACAAGCCCTCTGTTTTTGAATTATATATTTGGTGGTTGCTTTAGAAAATTCTCTTTTTGCGCTCGGATAATGAAAAATGGCTTTTTGGTGCGATGAAAAGGAAAACTTGCATTGGATATTTGATAAAATAGCATATTGTGAACCTAAAATGATTTTTGTAAAAAATATGAGCATCGGATCATGTACCTGTAGTTCATATCTGACCCACTTCCTGCCGATTCGGTAAGAATTTGTCTTTTTCACCAGAGGTGGACGAAAAGGTTTCGGATCCTCCTGTTGGGACATTGTCCATATAAGGTGGTATAGTATTTTGTAAAATGTGGTGGTAGCATTTCGAATTAGCCATTTGGTGGTTGCTTCACAAAACCGTCCGTTTTTTGTGCTCGGAAAATGGGAAATGGATTTTTGGTGCGACAAAAATGAAAACTTCCTCCTGCAACATTGGTCGCCATCCCATGATGCATGTATATGCACAATATGGGCACATTATCACAAACTATTCCTTGATTCAAGACATAACATTGGTCATTTGACCCGAAAGCCAAGAAACCTCGAATGAGATAGGTCATTTTTTGAAGGTTTTTTTGAGACATAATCAATATATCAAGTTTGATATTTTTACTTATAACTATGTCACATAATATGACACCGCAAGAAGGTTTCGCATTGTTTCGATCGTTTTTGAATTTTTTTATGCCCATTTTAAACTATCGTCAAACTTTGTCGAACGGCGGGCATGAAGATTCTTAGCTCGGGGCCGAGCCTCGCTAAACTTGCATTGGATCTTTGATAAAATAGCATATTTTGAACCTAAAAATGATTTTTGTAAAAAAACATGAGCATCGGATCATGTACCTGTAGTTCATATCTGACCCACTTACTACCGATTCGGCAGGAATTTGTCCTTTTCACTAAAGGTGAACGGAAAGGTTTCGGATCCCCCTGTTGGGACATTGTCCATATAAGATGGTATAGTATTTTTGTAAAATGTGTTGGTAGCATTTTGAATTATCCATTTGGTGGTTGCTTCACAAAACCGTCCATTTTTTGTGCTCGGAAAATGGGAAATGGCTTTTTGGTGCGACGAAAAGGATAACTTCCTCCTGCAACATTGTTCGCCATCCCATGATGCATGTGTATGCACAATATGGGTACATTATCACAAACTATGTCTTGATTCTAGCCATAACATTGGTCATTTGCCCCGAAAGCCAAGAAACCTCGAATGAGATAGGTCATTTTGTGAAGGTTTTTTTGAGACATAATCAATATATCAAGTTTGATATTTTTACTTATAACTATGTCACATAATATGACATCACGCGAAGGTTTCGCATTGTTTCGATCGTTTTTGAATTTTTTATGCCCATTTTAAACTATCGTCAAACTTTGTCGAACGGCGGGCATGAAGATTCTTAGCTCGGGGCCGAGCCTCGCTAAACTTGCATTGGATATTTGATAAAATAGCATATTGTGAACCTAAAAATGATTTTTGTAAAAAAAACATGAGCATCGGATCATGTACCTGTAGTTCATATCTGACTCACTTCCTACCGATTCGGCAAGAATTTGTCTTTTTCACCAGAGGTGGACGGAAAGGTTTCGGATCCCCCTATTGGGACATTGTCCATATAAGGTGGTATAGTATTTTTGTAAAATGTGTTGGTAGCATTTTGAATTAGCCATTTGGTGGTTGCTTCACAAAACCGTCCATTTTTTGTGCTCGGAAAATGGGAAATGGCTTTTTGGTGCGACGAAAATGATAACTTCCTCCTGCA
This sequence comes from Avena sativa, assembly GCA_916181665.1. Taxonomy (NCBI): domain Eukaryota; kingdom Viridiplantae; phylum Streptophyta; class Magnoliopsida; order Poales; family Poaceae; genus Avena; species Avena sativa. Next base: position 328,681,151 of record OV702284.1, on the reverse strand, counting down.
ACATTGTTCGCCATCCCATGATGCATGTGTATGCACAATATGGGCACATTATCACAAACTATGTCTTGATTCTAGCCATAACATTGGTCATTTGACCCGAAAGCCAAGAAACCTCGAATGAGATAGGTCATTTTGTGAAGGTTTTTTTGAGACATAATCAATATATCAAGTTTGATATTTTTACTTATAACTATGTCACATAATATATAATATGACACCACGCGAAGGTTTCGCATTGTTTCGATCGTTTTTGAATTTTTTATGCCCGTTTTAAACGATCGTCAAACTTTGTCAAACGGCGGGCATGAAGATTCTTAGCTCGGGGCCGAGCCTCGCTAAACTTGCATTGGATATTTGATAAAATAGCATATTGTGAACCTAAAAATGATATTTGTAAAAAAACATGACCATCGGTTCATGTACCTGTAGTTCATATCTGACCCACTTCCTACCGATTCGGCAGGAATTTGTCTTTTTCACCAAAGATGGACGGAAAAGTTTCGGATCCCCCTGTTGGGACATTGTCCATATAAGGTGGTCTATTATTTTTGTAAAATGTGGTGGTAGTATTTTGAATTAGCCATTTGGTGGTTGCTTCACAAAACCGTCCGTTTTTTATGCTCGGAAAATAGAAAATGGCTTTTTGGTGCGACAAAAAGGAAAGCTTCCTCCTGCAACATTGTTCGCCATCCTATGATGCACATGTATGCACAATATGGGCACATTATCACAAACTATGTCTTGATTCTAGCCATAACATTGGTCATTTGACCCGAAAGCCAAGAAACCTCGAATGAGATAGGTCATTTTGTGAAGGTTTCTTTAAGACATAATCAATATACCAAGTTTGATATTTTTTCTTCTAACTATGTCACATAATATAACACCACGCGAAGGTTTCGCGTTGTTTTGATCATTTTTGAATTTTTTAGGCCCGTTTTAAACTATATATAATGTTTTATGTTTTACTTAATTTTTATTTGCAAATGTGTAAATATTTGAGTGTAGATAGATAGGTCTTATTTTCTGCAAATTTTGATATATTATTTGTATTTTTCCGAATTAGAATGATTTAGTTATGATTTTTCAAAGTTTAATGAGATAAAATAAAAAATAGCTACGCCGAGGGCAGCCGTCGGCGTAGCATAGGATATGCTGAGGACAATTCTACGCCGACGGCTGCTTGGCGGGGCTGTCCTAGACGATGGCTACGCCGACGGCCCCGACGTTTGGCCGTCGGCGTAGCTTCCCATTCCTGTAGTGCCTTTATTAGCATGGTTCAACCAAAAATACCGTTTCGAAATGTGTCCTAATGTGAATCAGTGCAAGATAGCACAAACCAAACACGTTTCGAAACATGGCCTAATGTGAATCGGCGCAAAATGGCACAAACCAAACACAAGAATAAACAGAGAAAATGATCATAATTACTTCTGATGATAAATATTTGAGGCACACTATGTGATCGATCAAGCGAGAGGAAGAATTTTGTTCCACCATGAAGAGTGTGCATTGTGACAATATCGACAGGACTCATTATTCACTATACTATACCATTAAACTGCCGGCGGAAAATCGATCGAGTAGATGCCGGCGGCGGGGTAAAGATGCACCGGCAGGCGTGGCTCAGCGTGTAGCAGCAGCGGATTTGCGAGGGATAGTTTATGCTCTGACTCGCTGAGATCGACAGTCGCCATCCCAGCCGGCTTGCTCCAGGTGAATCCCTGCAGGAGCCTGCCAAATAGCATCACACACATGGTCGTCCCGAGTGTCGTCGCGATGCACCCACGACGGCCCGTGCTGAAGGAGATGAACCGCAGCTCGTTCTCTGCGAGCGTTACGTCGCCGCTGCTGGCCATATCAATGTGGCGTTCCGGCTTGAAGCGAAGCGGCTCGTCCCAGACGGCCGGGTTTCGGCCTAGCCCTATACGGCTGAGGAGGACGTGGCTGCCCTTTGGCACACGGTAGCCGGCGACGGTGGTGTCGGCCAGTGCGACGTGCGGCACGTTGAACGGCGTGACAGGGTGCAGCCGGAAAGCCTCGCGGATGCATGCCTTGGCAAAACTGAGCCGTGGGATGTCCGACTCCTGCACTAACCGCTCCCGGCCTACCACACGGTCCATCTCCTCTACCGCCTTCTCCATCACCTCTGGTGCGTTCATCATCTCCGCAAGCGCCCACTCCACCACATTTGGCGGGTTGTCCACCGCCCCAAACGTTATTCCCTGCATATGCACCACCATGTGTTGTAGACGTTCACAATGATTTTTACTAATAGTTTAAGGACTAGACAACTTGTCCTCTTTTTACATGATCAATATATATTACTTGGCTAGTTTGCTAGTACTACATGGAAGATAGTGTATTGATTCATTTTGATTTTCTTTAATATCGTGAATTTGCCTGATCCAATTATTAAAAAATTGACTTATATTTCCTCTTTCTATAAATAAGTGTACTTATATCTCTTGTCTTAAATCAAACCTTTTAATGTTTGACCAATTTTTTTGAAAAACTTAGCAACATTTTTTACTTAATTTGGTACCACTGGATCCATTTTGAAATGTAGTTTCATAATATCCCAATTGGGTGTCATACATATTGATATTTTTTCGATTAAATTGGTCAAATCTAAAAGGATAGAACTTAGAAAAAATACACTTATTTATAAAAGGAGTAAATTTGTGAGATCATTTTATAAATTGCACATGAGGGAAGGGGATGTTAAACATCCCATCCAGCCACCACTCGGTGGAGTGACGAAAATCTCAGGTTAGCCTCACTGGGTAAAAAAGAAGAAAAATCAAGAGAGAAGGAAATAAGTTTAATGCCGAGCACCAGCATTGCCAACAAGGTTATGAAGTCCAGATCTACTACCTTGTCTCCTTCAAGCCGTAGATTATTAGATTGTTCTAGTCCCCAACTCTTGTGCCAAAATATTGTTGTTTGCATTCAAGATCCACGTGTATCTTTACGTATGAAATCCTATATTTCTCTCTAGAGAAGAAAAAAAATATCCCCATTTGATTATAGTGGAAGAATTTTTTGGTGGCACCCCCTCCTCAATTTGAGGTGTTCTCCACGTATAATGTGGTGTCTCTATGGTAATTCTTCCTTCTCCACTTTTGGGTTGAGAGTTACTAGTACTACCTGGCTAGTGTTTGCACCCATGACTTGTCCTAGGTTCCATCTGAACCTAGTTTCTCTATATACGTTAGATGCATATATTTCCTTCTAGAATGTTTCGGGAATCTCACCATGGGACCCACCTATCACAAATGGGCCACATGGACTGGTTTGGGGCAACTCATCCCTAGATGGGCCAAGGTGACACATCCCATAAGCCATGCGCCTATGGTTTACTTGGGGGCAACTTGGAAAAGAGTATCCCCTTGGCCGCCGCCCACTCCCTTGGGATAGGGGTCAACCTCCTTGTACGGACTTCCACCCCTATTTAAAAAGAGGGGAGCGCTGGAAGCATCCCACCTCATCCCCTAGTGGCTGCCCCTCCCACTATCTCCTCTTCCAGGGGAATACTTAGCGAAGCTCTACCAGAGTTCCACCATAATTCCACCACCATGTCGTCGTGCTGTTAGAGTCAATTTCATCCACCTCTCCTCCCCCTACTAGATGAAGAAGGAGGAGGCGTCTTCAAGCCGTGCGTGTGTACATCTCGGAGGTGTCGTTCATGCGGTGCTCTGGATCGGATTGGATCTGGAAGAAAGTATGACTACATCATCCATGTTATTAAAACATTTCCGCTCGGTTTCTATAGGGGTATGTAGATCTCATCTCTCACTCATTTATTGCATCTCCTGGATTGCATTTGGATCTTGTTTGCTCTCTTTCGCGGGAAAACATTTATTTTCTATGTTGTGAATCCCTTCAGATGCAACTGAACAAGGCAGTATGAGTGATGGACATAAACATCCATTTGATGAAGAAGAAGATGATGACGACAGTGATGTTAATCCACCTGATTCCCCACCACCAGTGCAACATGAGGAGAAGTGGAAGAGATACAGTACCTTAGAGGAAGTATCCACTGCATCAATATGTTTTGCAGTAGTCAGAGTGCTATCCATGTTGCTAAGAATTCAAGTTTCCACTCTCGAACCAAGATTTGAGGTATCGCTAGATTCAGGATGTTGTGAGTCCCAAGTTGATAAAACTTGTGAAGATCCATACCAACAAGAAGGGCTCGGATATGATGACAAAGATATTATCAAGTGAGAAAAATGTTTGTACGTTGTAAGCCCACGGGCATGACTGTGTCACCCCACATATGTTAGATGGGGGAATCCTCCGCATGTGGGTCGTGAGTAGATGGTCTATCGAAGACTTTTAGGTGGCACAAACATATGTAAAATCCCACTACCCATTAAGGTTATGATCAAGGGTCATTTTGAACATCACACATGAGGGAACGGGGGTGTTAAGCCATCCATCCATCCACCACTATGTGGAGTGTCGATAATCCCATGATAGCCTCCATTGCAGAATTAAGAAGAAAAACCAAGAGAGTGAAAGGAATGAGAGAAAGTTGAAGAAAGAGACTGAGATCAAGCACCAGGTCCTTTACACAAGGTCAAGTCCAGATCCACTACATTGTCTTCTTCAAGCCGTGGTTCCAACTGATAAACAGCGTGCCTTGTTACGTTGACACATTTAACTCTAGTTAGAAACTAATTAGACCACTTATTGTATACGGACTGTCAAGTCTTTGCCTACACGTCGTGTAACCGACCTTTCCTTGTACAGTTCAGTATATATACACCAGAGGACATGGTCGTTTAGGCTCAATGATCCCTACGCCTACCAATATTTCTCACATCAATTTTCATCCGCATCCTTGGTGAGATTGTTTCAATCCCTAACTCTTGTTCCTCAATCTTGTTTTTGGTTTAAAAGATCTTTGTGTGTCTTTATGTATGAGATCCTCTAGTGCTTTTTAGAGAAGAATAAGTTGTATCTTCATTTGATAATAGTGGAATAAAATTTGGTTGTTACGGCCCATGGGTTTTCCCATCAACTTGGGGGTTTTCCAAGTAAGATCTCGTGTATCTGTGGTGATGCGTGTTGCTGCATTTTTAGGCTAAGAGACTGATATCTGTTTTTAGCTAATACTTGTAGTACGTGGCAATTGTTTGCACCAAGGACCTGTCCTAGATTCCGGCTGGACCTAGTTTTTCCATATAGTCATCGGCCTTAACAAAAGTAATAATCGTTCAAGCCATTATACTATGGTGGTGAATGCATCCACATATTTTCTTGGCCTTGAACGTAAGGACTTATCATCTTCAGCTATGATGATTTGTCCCTGGTCGTGTTCACCACCTAGTATTGTGGGTTCCGAGATGGCAATGGGTATCCAAAACCCGCTAACCCGATGGTACCGCGTTAAATGGGAAGAGTTTGGTAGAGAAAAAACCGGCGGGTCTAATTACCAGTTAAAATTTGGACACATCGGGTCTAGCAGGGCGGGTCTAGAGGTAGTGCACCCGTACAAGCAGATCTGCAGACCCGGCTATGATATATGGACCCCATCTTTCATTCTGCAAATGCAAACCATAAGAGCCTCACATAACCCACTAATCCCTAGATCCCTCGCGAGGCCAACACAATTCCGACGATTTCCACTCCGTGTGTGTGTGTGGTCGGCTGCCCCCGCATGGTCTCTGTCTGTCTCTCCCTCCCATCCCATATGCTCCATACACTGCCACCGTCGGCCTTGTGCCGCCATAGGTCCTGCACCTCCATCAGCCTGTCGTCGTTGTACTCTCTGCCTCTCCCTCGCTCCCCACCCGCTCCTTGTGTCGCCACATGCGCATCTCTCACCGCCACTGAATTGGCATCTTGCGTCGTTGCCGCTGACTCATCTTGACACCACCACCCTCCCTCCGGTCGTCGACTGCAAGCGCTCCCTCCGACCCTTGAGCATCGCGCTCCCTCTAGCCCCGACCCCGACAATGTCCATCAGGCGCTGACCATGAAGAACGACGAGGGTACCCGTCGGGGCCTGGGTACCCGGCGGGTGGCGGGTCTGTTGGAGATCTGCCGACGATGGGTTCGGGGGCGGGCCGCTGGGGCGGGGAGTATGGGGGCCAATCCCTGCCTCGAACCTTGCGGGTGTCGTCCGGATCGTGGGCTAAGATGGATATTATATATCATCTTGACCCAAGACTACAACAAAGTAATATTTCTGAAATTTATTTTTTGTAGATATTATTTCTTGATTATGTAATAAAAAATATTTAAAAGAATTCTGATGTCCGCGGGAATGGTTTGTCAGCACTTGTACCAATTTTTCCCTTTTAGATGAAAACAACCGATTCATAATAAATGTCGCCAATTTAGTTCAAAGTTATATACTACTCCCTCCGTTTGGAAATATAAGATGTTTTAGGTTTGTGAATAATATGTATCTAGACACCTTTTAGTGTATAGGTTCAAATGAATCTAGACACTGAAACGTGTCTAGATACATCTTATTCACAAATCTAAAACATCTTATATTTCCAAACGGAGGGAGTACTAAACTAAAAACACTTATTATGCATTGGAGGGAGTACTAGTCATCTTTGCCTCCAAGTATTGACAAACCTGGACCTTTAATCTGCTCAAGTATGCTCTTCAATCTTACAGTACTCCGATTTTGGTGTCCCATTTTGCATTATTTCGGGATTGGGTTCAAATTCCTAGATACCGTGCATGCATGGATGCATATAGATGGAAGATGTAAGAGTGGTCACCAACCTGAGATTGTGCCTTGACCTCCTCAATGGTGAGCAGGGGCATTCCCTTGGCGTCTTTGAGTGTGATGAGCACGTCGAGGAGATCCTTAATCTCCCTCTTCTCACCGGACTCCCACAGCCTCCACCGCTCGTCGATGACCGCGTCGTAGATCTGGTTCAACGTAGCACTGGCTTCCTTGACCTTTTTCTCGTGTCCGTCGAGATCGAAGCAGCGCAGCCACGGGAGGTAGTCGGAGACGCAGAACGCGAAGACGAGCCCGAGTGACGTGAACACGGCATCCATCTGCTCCACCTCCGTCGGGCCAGGCCCGCCGTCTAGCCGAGGCTCTCCAAAGTACCGCCGGCCGAAGATGAGCCGCCGGATTAGGTTTCCGCAGTAATGCCTCGCCACGTGCCTCACGTCCACTACGGCGTCGGAGGAGCTACCCGACGATGGCGAGGCGGTGGCGAGGGTGTAGACATAGCCGGTGAGATTGTCAGCCTCGTCGGCACGCCGGTCGTGGAGCCAATTGTGGCGTGACGGGCAGACGATTTCAGAGGTGAGCACGCGGCGCATCTTCTTCCACTGGTCGCCGAAGGGCGACAATGTGGTGTTCCTGTACCCGTCGCTGAAGGCGGCGGAGGCAATGCTCAGGGGGCGAGAGGCGAAGTTGGCATCCTGCTTTTGGAGGATCTCGCGGGCGATAGTGGGGCAGGTTACGACGACGACCTGCACGCCACCGAGGCGAACGCAGGCGATATCGGTACCCATCTCCTTCATCATCCCGTGGATCCACCGGAACGCCGGCGTGTGGACCATCATCTCCGGCAGGCTGCCCACCACAGGCCATGGCCGCGGACCCGGCGGAAGGGACGGCGCTGCCGACGAGCATGTACCACCACCACCACCGCATACAACCTTGTTCCTGGGGCGCCTGACCCTAAGAACGAGATACATGAACGTTATCACTAGCAGCATAGCTTTGGCAGCTAGAGTTGAGAATGAAGCTGCTCCTAGCATTGTGGAGTGTCCCCCAGCTGGCTCTGAGCAAACACCAAAGCTCTCCCTTGTTCAGTGCCGAAGGACGAAAAAAAATTAAGGTCTGGCGAACTTCAAAGCATTAAAAAAAATTGATGCAAAAAATCAAGATTGTGTCGACACATAAATAATTTATATGATCTTAAGCACAGTCACTTAGTACAATGGTAACAGCGACATGTACAAACGTACCAATAATAAAATTTAATGCCTTCTTGAAGTCCCCGGCAATGGCAAAGCTCTACCTGGCTTCTAAAAATCTTTGTTAATATCACCAAGATCAAGACTTTTAAATATCTCTCGCTCGATGTAGCACGCCATTAAATTATGAGAAGCCTATATACTAAATGGTGACTAGATTCATTCAAATCTAGACAAATTTGAACCAATTATATATATATATATATATATATATATATATATATATATATATATATATATACACAATTTTTTGCAAAAAAATTGAGGTAGGGCAGCCCTACCTTGCCCACTGAGGAGCTTCGCCCCAGCCCTTGTTCAACTAATTAGCTCAGAGCTCGCTTGTTCTATTAGTTAACTCCGAGCAAACACTTATCTCGTTCCCTACTACTTCCTCGGTTTTAAAATATAAGATGTTTTACATTTATAAACAAAATATATCTGGATTTATTTTAGTGTGTAGATTCACTTTAAACCCGAGTAAACCTACATACTAAAAAAAATCTAGATACATTTGTTTTATAAAGCTAAAACATCTTATATTTTGAAACGGAGGGAGCAGTAGCTACATGACACATGCGTTCGCCAAATGTTCTAAAACATCTCATTGTTTCCTTTCATCTTATACAAGTAATAAGACATTGGGGGATGTACTAACAAAGGCGCTCGTGTGTAGTTTTGGTACGTTAAGCTTGTGTGTTCTAGATTGTTGAGTAGGTGCCACTTAGAAAAAATGACTCTTGGCTTCATCGAAGTCGATGTGTCTATCATGCCCTATTCCATGGAGTCGTTGGTTCTCATGACTCTTCCTTTTGTGTGTTTTTCTCGTGGTAGTTCGACGAATGGTCAGAAGTAACGTATTCAGTGTTGATGTTAGGCGGAACAATGCACATTTCCACTATGTGTCGATCTGTATTAGGGGCAGTGATTACATGCAGGTCTTAATATCTTGTACAATATGTTGAAACATGGACAATGAATAAAATCTGATTTGTAATATCCGAGCCACGAGCTCTCGGAACATTTTTAAATTATCAGTTTCACCCGGATCTGCGTCGTCAATTTCATTAGTTGTGAGTGAGAGGAGGGGGTGATTGATGGCCACGCATGCAAGCAGACGGTATGCTCGACGAACTGGGTCTCATAAAAGAATTATGTGTTTGTATTATTTGAGGAAGAACAAAATGTTATTCACTTGAGAGTCGAGACCATCTGGAAAAACCCAAAATGTCGACCGACGCAAGAAAACTCAAAATTGACATAAACACGAGCGAGTAGTGATCTAGTCGTGTGTTATTCATGCGGTAGCATGGTCTTTCTCAGAGGACCGGCGGATCGGCTACTGTCGTTGTCCAAGGAAGAGAAAACAGATTACACAAGTGCTTCTCTAAAACCGCACCATGTCTAAATAATCTATAATCACATGGCTACATCTCAGCTTATGCCATTTGGTAGATTTTGCTTCTATTAGACTGCGTGACGGAAAAAAAAGCAGTTCCTTGCCTTAGACCGTGACGGCACAAAGCTAATGGTACTCAGGGTTAGAAACTTTGTCGCACAATCAGTTTTCACTCAATTAGAACACGGCTCAGCAAGCTAACTGTGAAACTTTATATCTTGAACGTGGATGTTGGAATCACAGCATGTCTGATACTGTATAATCTGGCGGCTACATCTCACACTTATGTCCTTTGCTAGGTGGTCCTTCCGGTAGACTGTGACTGTGTGACAGCACAAAATATGCTCCATGCCTTAGACCTTGACGGCACAAAACTATTGGTACTCCGGGTTGGACTTATTTGTACTGTGATGTTGTAAGTTTTTACTTATCTATCATATTATTTTTGAGCCATTGGTTATGTGATATACATTTCAAAATGGGAAATATCATTGCAAAACTACATGATGTAAGTGATAGGTAACCTTTGGCGCGTGATAGTGGAAGATCGATGTTGGGGGGGTGACCCCGGATAGGGTCAAGACGGGGGAAGACAAAAGGAGTTTCCCCTGTCATATGCCGAGTTACTGTTTATATCAGCCGAGTCCCGTAAAAGTCGGACGAGATAAGCACGGCCATGAAACCTACGAGGGGAGCAACACCTGATCCGGCTGGCATATGAGTTAAGTCGGCCGAGTATGTGCGAACAGCTTGAATGCAGGTAAAGGTCGAGCCGAGTTATCCAAGACAAGGCCGAGTAACATGAAGCTTGCGGGAGAAGGAGGTGCCTAAGGTCAAACCCTAGTTGTTGTAGGAGGAATCTACACAGGGCCAAGCGCTAAGGACAAAGAGCAGAGATGCAGAGGGGCAGACAGACGTCACGGAGGTGACAGTGAGGAAGCTCGAGGCACACATGTGAGGCCCTCTGGAACCTTGCCACCGATAGAAGGGAGACACGGAAAGGAGCCCGCCGAGTTACCATTTTAGGACAAGCATATTCCAGGAATATGCTTGCCACGTCAGCCCTAGAAGGAGCCAAGGACCCCCCTTTATAAGGAGAGGCATGGACTCCTGAGAGGGGGATCGATTCATTCTACACCGTTAGGCTCGTGAAGTTCTTCTCTTCTTCCTGCAAACAGCTCAAGGAGCACTTGTAGCCCGAGAGAGGAGAAATAAAGATTTGTATGTTAGTCATTCGAGTGTAGAAGTAACTACATCTTCCCTCCCCGGATCCCTCTAGCATCCATTGGCCCCATACTTTAGCCTACCCATGGCATCTGTCGTGCCACCACCACGATAGTTGGCGCCCACCGTGTGGCCAGCAGCGGTGCTAGCTGGAGTCAAGATCCGGACGGGAAACTTCATCCACACCGGCGAGCGCGTTGTCTCTGGATTAGTTCAGAGATTTGATCTCTGTGATTATGTCAGCGATAACGCAGGCAGCTTCAGGAGAAAAGCTCCTCCGCGCAACGGCGTCTTCATCAACTTGGCATGCACCAGATCTATGTCGGCGTCGACACCTCCTGCGTTTATCCTCACCGAGTCATTGTTGCAGGAGAGCCCCCCCTCAGCTCCGCGAACGGTCCACGGGGAGAACGCCCCGCCAGCAGCGTCGAGGTGATGGTCGCAGCAGGAGTACAGGCAGCAGCAGGAGGAGCCGGATCAAGCAAGGACCCGACGACGGGAGGACAGATGATCACAAAGCAGGCAGCTCCACAGCCCAACGAGGTAGATCCTCCAGCAGCCAAGCCAGCCGAGGTGCAGGAGACAACCCCGAAGGCACCAAGGGTAAGATGGCCACCTCTGGAAAGACCAGAAAATATTCTCCAGGCAACTATAGATAATCTGACTACGCCTGTAGCACCGATACTTGATCCGGCTAATGCTCAGGCTGAGTTAGAAGAGACCAGGCAAAAGGTTCTGGTAGAGGCAAAAAAAGGTGTCGGCATTGCGGGAATCCTTAAACAGGACCCTGCGAGAATATGCTAAGGCAAATAAGCTAGATGTCGCCCCCGAGCGGGTCGATGAATTAAGATTGAGAGGGAAAAACTGTTGGAGATATGCCCTAGAGGCAATAATAAATATAGTTATTATTATATCTTTGTGTTTATGATAAATGTTTACATTCATGCTATAATAGTATTAACATGGAAACATTAATACTTGTGTGATTTGTAGACTAAAATAAGAGTCCCTAGTAAAGCCTCTATATAATACTAGCTTGTTGGTTAATAGATGATTGTGGTTTCCCTATCATGAACATTGAGATGTTATTAACAACAAGATCATATCGTTAGGAGAATGATATGGTGGACATACTCCTATAGATAAGCGTAGCATAAAGATCAAGTCATTTTAATAGTTAAATTGCTATATGCTTTCTGATACATAGTAATCTAATTCCTTCGACCATGAGATCATGCATATCACCTTTACCGGATGGATGCTTTGATGACATCAAACACCACACCGTAACTGGGTGGCTATAAAGGTGGCATTGAGTGTTCGGAAAGTATTGGTTGAAACACATGGATCAAGAGTGGGATTTGTCCATCCATATGACGGATAGATATACTCTGGGCCCTCTCGGTGAAATGTCATCCAATTAGCTTGCAAGCATGTGACTGGCTCACAAGGGATCACATATCACGGGAACGAGAAAAGAGTACTTATCGGTAACAAGGTTGAACTAGGTATGTAGAGATACCGATGATCATAACCTCGGATAAGTAAACTATCGTGAGACAAAGGGAAATTGATATCGTATGTAAGTGGTTCATTCGATCACAAAGTAATCGTAGAAATATGTGGGAGCCATATGAATTTCCAGATTCCTCTATTGGTTATTGATCGGAGAAGTGTCTCGATCATGTCCGCATAATTCACGAACCGTAGGGAGACACACTTAAGGATGCGACGTTGTTTGAGTAGTTATGGAATAATGAGAAAGAGTCCGAATGTTGTTCGGAGTCTCGAATGGGATTCGGGATATCACGAGGAGATCCGGAATGGTCCGGAGAATAAGATTCATATAAGGAAAGTCTCGTTTCAGAGTTGGAGAATGATTCCGATGTTTTCATCGGGAATGTTCTAGAAGGTTCCAGAATGTCCGGCACTCCGGAGGGGAAGGGTACGTGAATGTGTTATATCAAGTTGGTATGATTGCATCATGTACTAAGTGTCATCGCTGAACAAAATAGAGGATTAAATCAAATCCTTGTTTGAAAAGTCAAACGCCAAGTTTGAAAGTCAAACAGCTATTTTTGGGAAGTGGAAAAGGAGGAGGAAACCGAGTTGGGGAGGAGTCCCTCCTCCCCACCGCCGGCGCACCACCAAGCCGAGTAGGGGAGGGACTCCCCTCCCCTTGGCCGTCCCCCTCCACCTATAAAAGGAGGGGCAGGGCTCCCCTCCTAGACACACAAGATCCTCTCCTCCAAACCCTAAGCCCCCGGCGCCGCCACCTGCTGCTGCCGCCGCCGCCCTAGGTCAAGCCGCCGCCGCCTAGCAACCCTAGCCGCCGGCCAAGCTTCCTCCTTGGCGTGTCTAAACCCTAGATCGTCGAGGGACTCTCTCATACTCCACCATACTCGCTCCGGCTTAAGGCGAAGCCCTGCGAGATCTCCCCTCTACTTCCGGTACCACGCCGTTGTGCTGCCGAAATCGCGAGGAGAGTGCTACAACCTCCGCTGCCTGCTGGAACAAGGGAGAGGAAGGTCTTCGTCGAGTACCGAACGTGTGACCGACTGCGGGAGCGCTGCCGGAACGCAGCGCCAGAAGGATCGTCTACGCGATCTTGAGATCGGGAAGAGTACGACTACATCACCCACGAGAATCCGCTCTCGTTAAACACTTTGGAATCTTCGAGGGTGAGTTATTCTATCGACTCGTTGCTACAATTTAGTAGATAGATCTTGGCTTGTTTGTTTGTATGCGGTAGAAAATTTTTGTTTTCCATGCTACGAAACCCTACAGTGGTATCAGAGCCGTGTCTATATGTAGATCTGTTGCACAAGTAGAACACAATGGTCATTGTGGGCGTTGATGCTTTTATTGTGGATTGCTTCTTGTGTACTTTGCATCTTGCGGGATGTTGGGATGAAGCGGCCCGGGCTAACCTTACATGACATCGTTCATGAGACTTGCTCCACGCTTGACATGCAACTTGTATTGCATAAGTGGCTTTGCGGGTGCCTGTTTCTCCTAGCATAGTTAAGATTCAATTTACAAAGGGTGATTAACAATACTAGTATCAATGTTGTGGTTCATGTTCGTAAGTTAGAACGACACTTATTGAAAGCCCCAAACCACGTAAAACATGCAAAGAAAGTAGAGGCGTCTAACTTTGTTTTGCAGGGGTGTGCTGTGATGTGATATGGCCATGATTGTGATTATATTTGATGTATGCAATGTTCCTTATTGTAAGTTGGCAACCGGCAGGAGCCATATGGTTGTCTTTAATTTATGTTAAGACCCGCGTGTCTATTCAAAGTAATTGTAATAGTTGAAGACGGTGGACGACAACCATGGAAAAGCGTCATTGACCTTGATGCGATGCCGGTGATGATGGAGATCATGTTCGTGCTAGAAGATGGAGATCGAAAGCACAAAGAAGAAAGGCCATATCATATCACATATTATGAATTGCATGTGATGTTAATCCTTTATGCATCTTGTATTGCTTAGTAGACGACGGTAGCATTATAAGATGATCCCTCATGCACTTGAATTTCAAGTCATAAAGTGTTCACCCTCAGTTAGCACTGTTGCTAAAGCTTGTTGTTTCGAAGCACCACGTGATGATCGAGTGTGTTAGATTCCGCAAGTGTATACAACGTGAGCAAGACAGATTTGCTCATGCGGAAACTAAGGTTTGATCTTGACGAGCCTAGCATGTACAGACATGGTCTCGGAACACGGATCACCGAAAGGTAAAGCATGAATCATATAGTAGATATGATGAACATGTCGATTGTTCGCCATTGAAACTATATCAGCTCTCGTGATGATCGGTGTTGATGTGGTGGATTTGGTTCGTGTGATCACTAAAACAATGTGAGGGATATTGTTTTGAGTGGGAGTTCACCTAGATTAATTTTATTATTAATTTGAACTCAATTTGTCATAAACTTAGTCTAAACTATTGCAAATATGGTGTAGATCAATGGCAGCCCTACCATCAATTTTAATGCGTTCCTAGAGAAAGAAAAGTTGAAAAACAATGGAAGCAACTTCGCGGATTGGTTCCGCAATTTGAGGATTGTCCTCACAGCTGGTAATTTGACCTATGTGCTGGATGCACCGCTAGGTGACCCACCTGCAGCTGATGCTGCCGATGAAGTTAAGAATGTTTACCTCACTCGGAAGACTCAGTACTCCACAGTTCAGTGTGCTATCTTGTATGGTTTAGAATCGGAGCTTCAGAAAAGGTTTGAGAATTCAGACCCATATGATATTGTCGAGGATCTCAAATTGATCTTTGAGACTCATGCGGCAATTGAAAGCTATGAGGCTTCTGAAAAGTTCTTTAACTGCAAGATGGAAGAGGGCAGCTCCGTCAGTGAGCATGTGCTTAAGATGTCTGGGCACGCAAACAAACTTCAAAGCTTGGGTATTGTGATTCCTAATGCTTTGGGGATTTACCGTGTCCTCCAATCACTACCACCAAGTTACAAGAACTTTGTGATGAACTACAACATGCAGAACATGAACAAGACGTTGCCAGAACTCTTTGCCATGTTGAAGTCTGCAGAAGTGGAGATCAAGAAAGAGCACCAAGTGTTGTTGGTCAATAAGACCACCAAATTCAAGAAAGGCAAGTCTAAGCAGAAGGGACACTTCAAGAAGGGTGGTAAGAAAGTTACCGCGCCAACGAAGAAGACCAAGGCTGGACCTAAGCCTGATACTGAGTGCTTTTACTGCAATGGAGAAGGTCACTGGAAGCGGAATTTCCCAAAGTACTTGGCGGATTTGAAGAACGACAACATCAAGAAGAAAGGTATATCTGATATACATGTTATTGATGTGTATCTCACTAGTACTCGTAGTAGTGCCTGGGTATTTGATACTGGTTCGGTTGCTCATATTTGTAACTCGAAACAGGTGCTGCAGAATAAACGGAAGCTAGCAAAGAACAAGGTGACGATGCGCGTGGGAAACGGATCAAAGGTTGATGTGATCGCGGTCGGCACGCTACCCCTTCATCTACCATTGGGATTAGTTTTATACTTAAATAATTTTTATTTGGTGCCTGCGTTAAGCATGAACATTATATCGGGATCTTGTTTATTGCGAGACGGTTACTTGTTTAAGTCCGAGAATAATGGTTGTTCGATTTATATGAGTAATATGTTTTATGCACATGCACCTTTGATAGATGGTCTATTCTTGTTAAATCTCGATAGTGGAAATACACATATTAATAACATTGAGGCTAAACATTTGAAATCGAGCGATAACTCGACATATATGTGGCACTGTCGTCTTGGTCACATTGGAGTGAAGCGTATGAAGAAACTCCATTCCGATGGACTTCTTGAATCACTTGATTTCGAATCACTTGAAATATGCGAAGCATGTCTGATGGGTAAAATGACTAAGACTCCATTTTCTGGTATGATGGAGCGAGCTACAGACTTATTGGAAATCATACATACCGATGTATGTGGTCCAATGAGTGTAGCATCGCACGGTGATTATCGTTATGTTCTTACCTTCACGGATGACTTGAGTAGATATGGGTATATCTATTTCATGAAACATAAGTCCGAAACTTTCGAGAAGTTTAAGGAATTTCAAAGTGAGGTAGAGAATCAACGTAACAAGAAGATTAAATTTCTACGTTCTGATCGTGGAGGTGAATATCTAAGTTACGAGTTTGGCGAGCATTTGAAGAAATGTGGAATACTTTCACAATTGACACCGCCGGGAACACCACAGTGTAATGGTGTGTCCGAACGTCGTAATCAAACTCTCTTAGATATGGTTCGTTCTATGATGTCACTTACAGATTACCGCTATCATTTTGGGGTTATGCATTAGAAACATTCGCATTCACTTTAAATAGGGCACCATCTAAATCCGTTGAAACGATACCGTATGAATTATGGTTTGGGAAGAAACCTAGATTGTCGTTCCTTAAAGTTTGGGGATGCGAAGCCTATGTAAAGAAGTTATAGCCGGACAAGCTTGAACCCAAAGCGGAAAAATGCGTCTTCATAGGATACCCGAAGGAAACTATTGGGTATACCTTCTATCATAGATCCGAAGGCAAAATCTTCGTTGCTAAGAATGGATCCTTTCTAGAGAAGGAATTTCTCTCGAAAGAAGTGACTGGAAGGAAAGTAGAACACGACGAGGTTGTCGAACCTTCTCTCGAAATTGCGAGTAGCGCAGCGCCGGAAGAAGTTCCTGTGGTGCCTACACCAATTAGAGAGGAAGCTAATGATGATGATCATGAAACTTCGGTTGAAGTTGCTACAGAGCCTCGCAGGTCAATGAGAACTCGTACCACTCCAGATTGGTATGATCCCCTTATGAGTGTCATGTTGGTGGACAACACCGATGACCCTGAGACATATGAGGAAGCGATGATGAGCCCAGATTCCAATAAATGGCAAGAAGCCATGAAATCTGAGATTGGATCCATGTACGAAAACCAAGTATGGACTTTGGTGGACTTACCAGATGGCCGGAAGGCTGTCGAGAACAAATGGATTTTCAAGAAGAAAACAGATGCTGATGGTAATGTTACTGTTTATAAAGCTCGACTTGTCGCAAAAGGGTTTCGACAAATTCAAGGAGTTGACTACGATGAGAGTTTCTCACCAGTAGCGAAGCTAAAGTCTGTGAGGATTATGTTAGCAATCGATGCATATTATGATTATGAGATATGGCAGATGGATGTTAAAACAGCATTCCTCAATGGAGACATTGATGAAGAGTTGTATATGATGCAACCCAAAGGTTTTGTTGATCCTAAAGATGCTAACAAGGTATGCAAACTTCAACGGTCCATCTATGGATTGAAGCAAGCATCCCGAAGTTGGAAACAACGTTTTGATAAGGTGATCAAAAGTTTTGGTTTTATACAAACTTATGGAGAAGCTTGTATTTACAAGAAAGTGAGTGGGAGCTCTGTAGCATTCTTAATACTATATGTAGATGACATATTGTTGATTGGGAATGATGTAGACCTTCTTAATAGTGTCAAGGAATATTTGAATAATAGTTTTTCAATGAAAGATCTTGTAAGCAGCTTACATATTAGGCATAAAGATTTATAGAGATAGATCGAGACGCCAAATATCATTGTCACAAAGTACATATTTGGACAAAGTTCTAAAGAGGTTTGGAATGGAAGATAGCAAGAAAGGGTTCTTGCCCATGTTGCCCAATACGACCTTGAGTAAAACTCAAAGTCCGACATCGGCAGAAGATAGAGAAAGGATGAGTAAGACTCCCTATGCCTCAGCCATAGGATCTCTAATGTATGCCATGCTATGTACTAGACCCAACATTGCATATGCTGTTAGTTTAACTAGCAGATATCAAAGTGATCCAGGAGTGGATCATTGGACAGCGGTCAAAAACATCCTTAAGTACTTGAGAAGAACTAAGGATATGGTTCTTTCTTATGGAGGTGATGAACAGCTCGTTGTTAATGGTTACACCGATGCTAGTTGGAACACCGATCCGGATGATTCTAAATCACAATCTGGATACGTATTTATTTTGAATGGTGCAGCAGTTAGCTGGAGGAGTGCAAAGCAAAGCGTTGTGGCGAGATCTTCAACTGAATCGGAATACATGGCTGCTTCGGAGGCTTCACAAGAAGCGATATGGATGAAAGAGTTCATTACAGAGCTAGGTGTGGTTCCTAGTGCGCTGGACCCAATGTCTATCTCCTGTGATAACATGGGCGCCATAGCCAATGCGCAACAACCAAGGTCACACAAGAAGCTGAAGCAAATAAAGCTACGTTTTTCATGCTATTCGAGAACATATCCAAGATGGGGATATAAAGATTTGCAAAGTACACACAGATCTGAATGTGGCGGATCCGTTGACTAAACCTCTCCCGAGGGCAAAACATGACCAGCACCAAACTGCCATGGGTGTTCGGTATATTACCATGTAATCTAGATTAGATGACTCTAGTGCAAGTGGGAGACTGTTGGAGATATGCCCTAGAGGCAATAATAAATATAGTTATTATTATATCTTTGTGTTTATGATAAATGTTTACATTCATGCTATAATAGTATTAACATGGAAACATTAATACTTGTGTGATTTGTAGACTAAAATAAGAGTCCCTAGTAAAGCCTCTATATAATACTAGCTTGTTGGTTAATAGATGATTGTGGTTTCCCTATCATGAACATTGAGATGTTATTAACAACAAGATCATATCGTTAGGAGAATGATATGGTGGACATACTCCTATAGATAAGCGTAGCATAAAGATCAAGTCATTTTAATAGTTCAATTGATATATGCTTTCTGATACATAGTAATCTAATTCCTTCGACCATGAGATCATGCATATCACCTTTATCGGATGGATGCTTTGATGACATCAAACACCACACCATAACTGGGTGGCTATAAAGGTGGCATTGAGTGTTCGGAAATTATTGGTTGAAACACATGGATCAAGAGTGGGATTTGTCCATCCATATGACGGATAGATATACTCTGGGCCCTCTCGGTGAAATGTCATCCAATTAGCTTGCAAGCATGTGACTGGCTCACAAGGGATCACATATCACGGGAACGAGAAAAGAGTACTTATCGGTAACGAGGTTGAACTAGGTATGTAGAGATACCGATGATCATAACCTCGGATAAGTAAACTATCATGAGACAAAGGGAAATTGATATCGTATGTAAGTGGTTCATTCGATCGCAAAGTAATCGTAGAAATATGTTGGAGCCATATGAATTTCCATATTCCTCTATTGGTTATTGATCGGAGAAGTGTCTCGATCATGTCCGCATAATTCACGAACCGTTGGGAGACACACTTAAGGATTCGACGTTGTTTGAGTAGTTATGGAATGATGAGAAAGAGTCTGAATGTTTTTCGGAGTCTTGAATGGGATTCGGGATATCACGAGGAGATCCGTATGGTCCGGAGAATAAGATTCATATAAGGAAAGTCCCATTTCGGAGTTGGAGAATGATTCCGGTGTTTTCATCGGGAATGTTCTAGAAGGTTCCGGAATGTCCGGCACTCCGGAGGGGAAGGGTACATGAATGAGTTATATCAAGTTGGTATGATTGCATCATGTACTAAGTGTCATCGCTGAACAAAATAGAGGATTAAATCAAATCCTTGTTTGAAAAGTCAAACGCCAAGTTTGAAAGTCAAACGGCTATTTTTGGGAAGTGGAAAAGGAGGAGGAAACCGAGTTGGGGAGGAGTCCCTCCTCCCCACCGCCGGCGCACCACCAAGCCGAGTAGGGGAGGGACTCCCCTCCCCTTGGCCGGCCCCCTCCACCTATAAAAGGAGGGGCAGGGCTCCCCTCCTAGACACACAAGATCCTCTCCTCCAAACCCTAAGCCGCCGGCGCCGCCCTAGGTCAATCCGCCGCCTCCTACCAACCCTAGCCGCCGGCCAAGCTTCCTCCTCGGCGTGTCTAAACCCTAGATCGTCGAGGGACTCTCTCATACTCCACCATACTCGCTCCGGCTTAAGGCGAAGCCCTACGAGATCTCCCCTCTACTTCCAGTACCACGCCGTTGTGCTGCCGGAATCGCGAGGAGAGTGCTACAACCTCCGCTGCCTGCTGGAACAAGAGAGAGGAAGGTCTTCGTCGATTACCGAACGTGTGACCGACTGCGGTAGCGCTGCCGGAACGCAGCACCGGAAGGATCGTCTACGCGATCTTGAGATCGGGAAGAGTACGACTACATCACCCACGAGAATCCGCTCTCGTTAAACACTTTGGAATCTTCGAGGGTGAGTTATCCTATCGACTCGTTGCTACAATCTAGTAGATAGATCTTGGCTTGTTTGTTTGTATGCGGTAGAAATTTTTTGTTTTCCATGCTACGAAACCCTACAAAAACCTCATGAATGATATCAATAAAGAGCATGAGACTCATAAGGCGGATTCAGTCGATCTAGGCTTGCCGGGTCTGCCCTAAGCATTTCTTCATTCTCCTGGTTCGCAATGCGTACCAGCTCATTCACTATTTCCTGTTGTTTCTGTCGGGCTTCGCCGGTCAGCCCTTCTAACTCTAGTGCAGCGGCATTTGCCGCCCTTAGGTTCTTTGACGGGGTCATTCGGCTGGAGCAGCACCCGCCCTATCTGTCGCAGCAGCATCTTCACCCATAAACAATGCGCGAAAAGACAGAGCAGTAACTTCAGGAAAAAGAAACAAGCAGATTGTACCATATGATCCGGCGGTGGCCAAAAAGGTCAATGAGAACAGAGGAAATGGAAGCCGAGGTAACAGTGGCGAAAGAGACCCCCACCGTGCCAACACAGAGGCAACGGAAGCCAAGGTAATGGAGACCTCAGAAGAGGAAATCATGAGAATAATATCCCGGCAGAAGGAAGGAGGGACCCGCCGCCCAATCCTCAGCCGAGGTATGAACCTCGACAAGAAAGAGAAGTGAGACCAGCTCGCCATAATCAGGCAAATGAGAGGTACAATGATGGTTACTCAGATATGGAGTATGCAGGGCATGGTGGAAATAACCATTATGGAATGCACGAGAGAATCATGTACAGAAACTTGCCATCAAATGATGCAAGATTAAAGCTGTATAGGTTGTACCGATCTGAGTTGTTAGAGGAGCAAGGTCCGCCGGGCCCGGCATGTTTCGGACCCCGGATCATGGGCGAGCCGCCTGTGCCAAATTTTCAGCTGGCAAGGGGCACGAAAACATACAATGGGAGTACCAAACCACAGGATTAGTTAATTGATTATGCCACTGCAGTAAAAATAGCTAGCGGAAACTTGCGATGGGCGGTAAGATATGTCCCTTAAATGCTGGAAGGACCGGCTAGAGTATGGCTGAATAATCTGCCAGCGGGCAGTATCAACTGCTGGCTAGATTTTGGAGAGATGTTTGTCAGTAACTTCACCAGTACATACAAAAGACCCAACATGCCATAGCAGCTTGCAATGTGCAAGCAAAGGCCGAATGAGACAGACAGAGAGTTTCTAACTCGGTGATGTAACCTTAGGAACTCATGTGAGGGAGTTATAGAGTCTCAAGCGATAGCTTGGTTCGCTCAAGGATGCCGATATGCCAGTGTCTTCTGGCAAAGACTGCAAATAGATATGCCAACCACTTTGGCAGAAACCATTAGAATAGCGGATTCATATGCATTAGGTGATTCGACACAACCAGAACTAATGTCGGCGGAGCATCGGGAGCATCAAGATCAATATGCAAGAGATGCGGCCGGATCATCGAGGCGCAACGAGTTCAGAGGTAGAAGAAGAGAGGAAAGACCGGATTACAGATATGCCTCCAATCAGGTGGCAGCGGTAGTGCAAGATCAACCGAATCACGGAAACAATCAACGGTAGAAGAATGGTCCTTAGCAATGGACACCAAGGAATGAAGGGAAGAGACAGGGGACACCAGAATAGAAGAAGCAGTGGCAAGAAAGGCCGAAGTACACGTTTGAATCCATGTTGGATCAACCGTGTAAGTTTCACACTCCAAACCCAGCCAAGCCGGCTAATCATACAACTCGGCAATGCGCCTGGATGAAAAACGCAATGGGGAACCCGGCGGGCATGCAAGAACCTTCTCATCAGGCACATCAGCAACAGCAGCCGCAGTTGACTGGGGCAAATACACAGCAGTTAATGTTACCCCCTCCCCCCCCCCCCCCGAGGTATGATAACTCGGACCGGAGAGATGCAGTGCATCAAGTGATAAATCAGGGTCAGGATGGAAGGAAAAACCCCGGAAATAATGGACGCAATGATTACAGGGAACATCATCAGTCATATTGCGTGTTCACAACAGAACAGCAAGACAGGCAAAGTGTACAGCACCGGCATATGGAAGTAAATGCAGTTATGCCGGCAGTACCAAGATATGTACCTTGGTCAGATCAAGAAGTAACTTGGAGCATAAAGGATCACCCCCAAAATAATGCCGAATCCGGGGTCGTACGCGCTCGTACTAGATCCGACTTTTGTCGGGCCCAACATTAATGTGAAATTTTCAAAAGTACTCATTGATAATGGAAGCAGTATCAATATCATGTACAAAGATACAATGCATAAACTCGGAATATCGCAGAATATGTTGCAATCCACGAGAACCACTTTCCATGGAATAGTGCCGGGACTTTCATGCGAACCCATTGGGAAGGTTCGAGTGGATGTATTATTCGGCACAAGGGATAACTGCAGAGCAGAAAATTTGGAGTTTGAGGTGGTGGATCTAGAAAGTTGCTATCATGCTTTACTCGGGCGGCCGGCATTGGCCAAATTTATGAGCAGCTGCCACATCACCTATTTGAAAATGAAGTTACCCGGACCACAAGGGGTGATAACAGTAGCAGGAGATTACAGGAAGTTGATGGAATGTGCTTCGGCTGGATCAAACCTGACCGAGTCATTGGTGATCGCAAGAGAAAAAAGAAGGATCCAAGAAGTAGCGGCTCTCGCTCAGTCGGCACAGCTGAATATGTCAGCATTAGCCAACCCACATGGAAGCGTTTCTTTCCAGCCGACTAAAGAAACGAAAAAGGTCCAGATAGATGAGCAGTTCCCAGAACGCACCATCACCATTGGTGCCGGCCTAGATGCCAAATAGGAAGGCGAGCTCACCAACTTCCTCCGTGAGAATCGGGACATCTTTGCATGGTCAACTCAAGACCTGCAAGGTGTGCCGAGGGAGTTGGCTGAGCACTCTCTGCATGTAAGGCCAGGAGCAAGGCCAGTGAAGCAACCTCTCCGCCGCTTCGCCGAAGACAGGAGAAAAATAATAGGGGATGAGATAGCTCGGCTCCTTGCGGCCAGGTTCATCATGGAAGTGCTTTATCCGGATTGGCTATCAAATCCGGTGTTAGTAGAAAAGAAACGGAATGATCCAAATGTAGCCGTCATACGGAGAATGTGTATTGATTACACGAACCTGAACAAGGCGTGTCCCAAAGATCCTTTTCCTTTACCTAGGATAGACCAAGTCATTGATTCTACCGCTGGTTGTGAGCTGTTATCATTTGTAGACGCGTATTCTGGTTTCCACCAGATACCGTTAAATCCGGCTAATCAAATAAAGACTGCATTTATTACCCCATACGGGGCTTATTGCTATCGCACCATGCCATTCGACCTGCGTAACGCAAGGGAAACGTACCAGAGATGTATGCAAAAATGTCTACATGACCAGATAGGAAAAAATGTACAAGTATATGTAGACGATGTGGTTATAAAAACCAAAGAGAGCAAAACGCTACTGGATGATATTCGGCAGACATTCGCGAACTTGAGAAGGTTCCGAATGGAGCTAAACCCGGAAAAATGCACTTTCGGTGTACCAGCTAGGAAATTACTCGGCTTTCTCGTATCCAGCCGAGGTATAGAGGCCAATCCAACTAAAATAAGAGCGGTAGAAAGGATGGAATTGCCGAGATGTCTAAATGACGTACAGAAATTTACGGGTTGTCTGGCCTCGCTTAGCCGATTTGTATGTCGGCTGGGAGAGAAGGCGTTACCACTATATAAACTGATGAAAAAATCTAATAGATTCATTTGGACACCGCAAGCAGATAATGCATTTCATGAACTGAAAAAGATGTTGGTCACAGCACCAATCCTGTCATCTCCATTGTCAAAAGAGCCTATGTTACTTTACATAGCCTCCACAAACAGAGTGGTAAGTGCGGTGATCGTTGTGGAACGGAATGAAGATGATAAATCAATACAACGGCCGGTATACTACCTAAGTGAGGTACTATCAGCCTCAAAACAAAACTACCCACACTACTAGAAGATGGCCTATGGAGTATACATGTCGGCGAAGAAACTTAAACATTACTTCGAAGAGCACCCGATCAAAGTGATCTGTGAAGCGCCTATAGCCGACATATTGAGCAACAAAGATGCAAGCGGCCGAATAGCAAAATGGGCAATTGAATTATCACCTTATGCTCCGCAATTCGATAGGCGAGATGCAATCAAATCTCAGGCAGTGGCCGACTTCTTGGTGGATTGGGCCGAGGTACAATATGAGCCACCATTACCAGATCCGAATTATTGGACAATGCACTTTGACGGTTCCAAGCTGAGGAATGGCCTGGAGGCTGGGATAGTGTTAACCTCGCCAAAAAGAGATCAGCTGAAATATGTGCTGCAAATACATTTTGCCGCGTCAAATAATGTAGCCGAGTACGAAGCACTCGTCCATGGGTTAAAGGTGGCGAAAGAGATTGGCATACATCGGATCCTATGTTACGGGGATTCAGATCTCGTAGTACAGCAAGTATCAGGCAATTGGGACGTGCTAGATGCGAATATGGCCTTATATAGATTTCATGTGCAAAAACTCAGTGGATACTTCGATGGATGTGAATTTCATCATATACCTCGGGCAGAAAATGACGCTGCAGACACGCTGTCAAAACTCGGATCAACCAGGCAATCAATTTCCCCGGGTATCGCCCTAGAGCACTTGAGAAAACCATCAATAGCACCATCACCAGAGTCCGAATCCATTTTTATCCCGGAAAAATCAAGAGAAGATAGTATGCCGATGGAAATTGACAAAGAATTTAACCTAGAAATTCCGAAAGTGAACACGGTCGTCGCACGAATGGATATGGAAAAATCCGAGGCTGTTATGTCGGCGGAAAATATGGAAATAGACAGTACAATTATCCCAGAGAAAATCATGCCAACATGGGCGCAACCCATATTTTCCTTCCTTAAGGATGCAATTTTGCCGAGTAATGAGGTACTGGCTAGACAGACAGTGAGAAGAGCGAAAGCTTATACAATCATAAAAAATGAGCTGTATAAAAGAAGCGTCACAAGCGTGCTGCAAAGATGTGTTGACTCGGCGGAAGGCCAGGAAATCCTCCTAGATATACATCAGGGAGAATGCGGGCATCACGCCTCGTCCAGAGCTTTAGTGGCCAAAGCATTCAGGCATGGATTTTATTGGCCGACGGTGTTGAAAGAGGCCAAAGAATTGGTAGAAAAATGTAATGGTTGCCAGAGATATGCCAGCAAGATAAATATGCCATCATCCGAGTTAAAGGCGATACCAATTACTTGGCCATTTTCTGTATGGTGCTTGGATATGGTGGGACCATTCAAGCCGGCCCGGGGCGGGATGACTCACATTTTAGTCATGGTGGATAAGTTCACAAAGTGGATTGAAGTAAAACCGATAAAAAATGTGATGGACCAAGAGCTGTAAAATTCCTCAAAGACATTATCTTGAGATATGGTTATCCACATAGTGTTATTACAGAAAATGGAACAAACTTTGCTGAAGGGGCTTTTGCTAGATTCTGCCAAGAAAAACACATAAGACTAGATGTCACTTCGGTAGCTCACCCAGCATCAAATGGGCAAGTAGAAAGATCGAATGGACTAGTATTGTCCGGAATAAAACCCCGACTCGTCGAACCTCTGCAAAGGTCGGCAGGATGCTGGATCGAGGAATTACCAGCGGTACTATGGAGCCCTAGAACTACCCCAAACAGGTCAACAGGGTATACCCCATTTTTTCTGGTATATGGAGCAGAAGCCGTGCTTCCAGCCGACATAATACATGATTCGCCAAGAGTAACCCAGTATACAACTGATGAGGTAAATGAGGTAGCTCGGCAGGATGATGTCGATTTACTAGAAGAGGCCAGGAAGTTGGCACTATCAAGGTCAGCTATTTATCAGCAAGATCTACGACGATATCACAGCAAGAAAGTCAATCCAAGAGTATTTAAAGAAGGAGATTTGGTTCTTCGGCTAGTGCAACGCACAGCCGGCATGCACAAACTATCACCCCCATGGGAGGGGTCATTCATCGTGAGTAAAGCATTGCACAATGATGCATATTACCTAATCGATGCTCAGTCACCAGAAAAGAGCAAGGCAAACAAAGCCGGCGAAGAATCGAAAATACCATGGAACATAGCTTTACTTCGTCCATTTTACTCGTAGGAGCCATGTATGCTACGTTGTAATATGACGCTTCAAATCAAAGTATGAACTATGTATTAAACCTCGGCACCTTGAGCAGTGAATCGGGGACTCCCTATGTTATTTCTCATTTTGAGTTATGTATTAAACCTTGGCACCTTGAGCAGTGACTCGGGGACTGCCCTATGTTATTTCTCATTTTGAGTTATGTATTAAACCTCGGCACCTTGAGCAGTGACTCGGGGATTGTCCTATGTTAATTTCTCATTTTGAGTTATATATTAAACCTCGGCACCTTGAGCAGTGACTCGGGGACTGTCCTATGGTATTTCTTATTTTTGAGTTATGTATTAAACCTCGGCACTTTGAGCAGTGACTCGGGACTGCCCAATGTTATTTCTTATTCCTGAATTATATGTTAAGTTTCAGGACCTCGAGCAGGGGACTCGGGGACTATCCCGCATCATCCCTTATTTCGGATTATGCATTAGAACCTCGATTTTTAGAGCACTGACTAGGGAATTGCCCCATGATTGTTTCCTATTCCGAAAAATGGGTATTAAAACTTCGGCACCCCGAACGATAGGTCGGAGACTACCCTGAAGTATTCTATTCATTAACCCTTGAATTATAGTTCGGCAACCAAGTTCGTAACTCGGGGACTGCCACATGATCCAGGACAATTCTTTCAGCACGCGCAACAACTCATCAACATGAGTGAAAACTCAAGGACTAATCCGTATGACCCACTGTTCGCCATCAGACACATAAAAGCTCCATAGCTTAGATACAAGCTTGGAAGACAGTGTAAACATGTCTCAATAATCATAAAGATAGCAAAGAGAAAGCAAACAAAGATCCCTAAGAATGATGCAAACAGATTAACACTCCCAGCGAAACGAAATATGATAAGGGATGCAACTTATTATTTCACTTTCCCAAACATGGTCTTCGGGCTTTATATCTCGGATAGAGATCAAGAACACAATGGCTAAGCCGTCGAATTTATGAAGGCCAGGCAATATAAGCGCCGAACTAAGATCAGTCACATGAAAACATACGATCTGAACCTATGAGATTGAATACCGCCAAAGCAAAGGTATAAAGCAACAAGATCTGTTTAGACAAACTAATAATGATCACCATCATCCGTGCCTCAGCGGCAAAAGGCAAAAAGGGTTCGTACCACACAGAAAGTCGGACGATTGTTTCACACACATCATACGCCCGACATACTAGGGATAAGAAATAACTTAAGAAGTTTTTTGAACCTAAGGGGCAGCGGCTTGATCAGGCACTGGGTGCTCCGAGGTAGACGGCGCCTCGGCCAAAGTTACTTCACCCTCCACAGAAGCAATAGTAACTTCGGGGGAAGCTCTGGGCTGTTGAGAAACATTAGTTTGAGCTTAAGAGTGCCCAGTCCCTTTAGAAGAGGATCGCGCGTCGCCGTCCCCATCCGAGATTGTGCTAGAATCACCAGAGTTGTCCGAGTCACCCTCACCCTCATCCTGGCCGGCCGAATCATTATCAGAGGCATCTTCGACTTCGACGTCATCCGCTGGGTTGGGAAGAAAACTCGGACCTTCGATCCAGTTATGCACATCAGCATATTCAACAAGCTGGAAGGCACGAGCTTGGCGGCGAGCGACGAATTCGGGATCCTCAACCCAATGAGAGCCAGTGCGCAAGTTTATCAAGGTATCGAGCGAAATGTCCTCGTACCAAGACATAATGGCTGTGAGCGCCATATCAGCACCAGCTCTCCCAGCAGACTCCCTCCAGAGATTTAACTGGGTCTCAGATGCCATCAGTCTATCCACAAGTACTTTAACCTCGTCGATGTCAGGAGTCCCGTAAGTATTCGGCCACAAAACATGGTAAGCCCGAATAGCTGCTTGCACCAGATCTTGACCCATAATTTTCATCGGCCCAATGGCAGCGCCAACGGCGACCAGGAAATCCTCCATTGAATATTCTAGATCCGAATCTGCAGGGACACCTCGGCGTTGATGAGCAGAAATCACTGCCTTAGAACTCACTGGCCAAGCTTCCGGAAAATGATCTACATAAGAGGCAAACGTATCAGTTAAAGGTAAGGAAGAGGAGAAAATAACTCGGCCACGATTAGAAACTTACGATGAATGTAACTCAACATTTTCTGGATATCCTGGGTCCAGTCAAACTTGGTCTTCTCAAAGCGAGTGATCTCCTTGCTCATCGTCCGATTCTTCAGCTCGGCAGCCTGGAGGAGTTCTTTATCTTTCTGAAGTTGCAGACTTAGCCGATTCTTTTCTTCGGAGAACTCCTGATCAACTTTCTCTAACTCGGATTTTTGAGAAATCTTCAGGGACTCCACCTCGGCACGCAACCGGGTTATCTCGTCATCTTTCTCTTTCAGTTGCGCCGAATGAGTGGCGGCTTGCTCTAAAAAATGCAGCATCATATAGGCATGGATATGCACTCTTGATGCGACGCTGCAAGAGTTTGTAACTCGGATATACCAAAGCCAGAAGGTTATAAGAAACCCAGGATAAGTTTTGAACGAAAATTAATAGAGGAAAAGAATAACTAACCTTTCAGAGCTTTGACTTTCTTCTCAAGACGGATATTAAAATTATTGATATTACCTGTTTACCAGCAAAATGAGTTAGCACCTCAAGTCAAAAATATTAAGTGCTTAAGGGACAATACAAAGATGGAAAATTCTAAGGAGAGGCGCCGCATATTGGGCTATCCCGTGCGACGACGCGCAGAGATGCGTGCAACCGATCGATCGCCCACCTACAACCTTATCCGTTATCTGTCCAACCCCCACACAAGCTCCTGCCCACACAACTTCCCTGTATCTCTCCGAGACAGCCATGGCAAGCAACACTGCGAGCTGCGAGGTCGAGAAGAGCAGCACCGGGAGGCATGAGAGGAGAAGGCCGCCGCTGCCTAGCGCCCCATGGAGGCGCCCCACCGGGGAGGTGGAGGGACGCTGTGCCGGGCGGCTCGAGAGGAGGCCGCCACCGCCGCTGAGCACGCAGCGGCGTGCTCTATGCCGGAGAGGTGGAGGGACGCCGCTACCGTCGAGCACGCAACGGGAGGTGTCCGTCTGCTCCTCTCATCTTTTCACCATGAGAGGGCCATCTATTTTCTCCTCTCAACAGTGCTTGTGCACCTTGCCGTCTTCGTATGGCTGATGCATCATCTTCCTGAAGCCCGTGAAGGAGATGAGATTGGGGAAGTGGGGTTGATCTGATTACGGCAAGTACTCCTAATTAATCCGGCAATTTCTCCTAGTAATTAAGCTAGCCATTAGTAACTAGGACTTAATTAACCTGGCAATCACTCATAAATTGTCCGGCAATTACTCATACTAATCTGGTAGCTCGGGATCAGCCAAAGCGGCAATTCTGGCAATTAGTAACATGACCATTTAGGGCCTAATTAATCTCACAAGTAACATGGAAATTAAGACATAATTATTCTGGCAATTAGCATAATTAATCTGGCAGCTCGGGATTAGCCAAACCGGCAATTCTGGCAATTAGTAACATGACCATTAGGACCTAATTAATCTGACAAGTAATATGGAAATTAAGACATAATTATTCTGGCAATTAGCATAATTAATCTGGCAGCTAGTAATATGGCAACAAAGACATAATTATTATTTCATTTTTGTGGGTTGCATCGTATTTATGAGATCCTTACAAAGAACAGCACATGAGTTACGCACAAACAACGACAAATCGCAATAGCACCAAATGATATGCCAATGTCTAACAAATGAAGAAAAATGAGCACAAAATGGAAAGCTTTTTTCTGGAAAGAAAACATGACCAAAGCTGGCCGGTATTTTTAATGATGAGATTCTCATATTTTGGTCCAACAAGCCCATCAATACGGCTTGCTTACACGGCCTAAATCACAGCAGGCATAGGGTCTTGCGCGTTTGGCACGCGTCCAGCAGCCGCCGCACGGGATCGCTCAGATGTGGCGCCACGGAATAGTCAAGTCCTACAAAGATTTGTTAAGTTACCAGCTTTCTTCACCACGGGAAGAACTTTCTCATACTTTTCTTGTAACTTCTTGTACGCGAAAAGCAGCCTTTGGAATTCGGCTGTCCGCCGATCATGGGCAACCTAAGCGACAAAGTAAATTACACAGTCAGATATCCGAAGCTAAGGCAGATCCGAATCAAGCAAAGCTTAACTCGGATCTAGGTGGCTGGATATTCAAAGCTAAGACAAATCCGAATCAAGCAAAGCTTAACTCGGATCTAGGTGGCTGGATATTCGAAGCTAAGATAAATCCGAATCAACCAAACCTATCTCGGACCTAAATAACTGGGTAATCAAAACCGAAATATATCCGGATTCCGCAAACGCTTAATATGGAATACAAATGAACCATGATGAGTCAAAGTCATACAGGAAATTTACTCGGCAAATAACGCATTTTAAGTTCAAACAAAGCTTCCAAACAAACAACAAGTTATTCGGCTGCAAGCTTCGGGGACTAGGGTACATATACTATGATTTGAATAACTAACCAGATATCAACGGAAGCAATTACCTCATTCATCTTATCGATATCAAGAACGATCATGGCAGCCATATGCAAACGACTGCTGATGTCGGAGAGCTGAAATGGCTGATTGCTCGGATTACCCTCAAGCTGATCAGCAGCGTTCCAATTATTGGCGTACTCCACCAGAGAGCCGAGGCTGTTCCCGCTCTCAGTACGGGTCAGCACTTTACCTCGGATCCGTTGTGTAACCACCGCCGCCGCGGGACTCTTGTGGAGAGTAAGCTGAGTATCAGCGGCCGGGTGACAATGGTCTTAGCAGAAGAAACCCCCTTGCGGAGCGCATCAGCAATGGTGGGTTGAGAAGAGCTGGCAAGTCCTTTTTGAGATGAGGGAGGTTTGGTGACAACGACCTTCTTAGCCTTAGAAGAGGTGTCGGCAGGAGCGGCTACCTCGGCACTACGGGTGGTGTCCTTGGAAACAGGAGGAACTATAGTTTTCGAGGGGGCCGGGATGGTGACATCCTCGGCTGGAGTTGGAGTCGCAGTTGGAATTGGGGGGGTCAAAGGAACCTCAGGGGAAACTTCGGGGGCCGTAATGGAGGCAACAGGTTTAGTAGCAGGATCTGCTGATGGAGGTAGGTCGGCATCATCAACGGAAGTTGTGGGTACATCTTGCCGAGGTGACGTCTGAGTCGGCGCAGGAGGAGAGTCGACGCGAGCGGGACTAGGAGCCCGAGTATCTTCAGGAGGCGGAGGAGAAGGCAGTTGAGTTGTGTGACTCGTCATACTCGGACCGCTTGGCTTGGCAGAAAAAGGAGCGCTACAGAAGCACAAAAGGTCGAATCAAAAGGCAGAAAGAGAGAAACAAGAAATACAAATGAAAATGAACTCACCCAGTAACTCGGGGCATGGTCTTACGCTTCGAAGGATGCTAGGTTGACTTCTTGGTTCGCTTCTTGGGGGCAGCTTCGGAAGGAACTGATGGAGCACTACGCTTCCTCGAGGTAGCAGGAGCTTGAGAGGGGAGAGGCTCGGTGTCGTGCACCTGACTGGCCTGATTAGCTGGGAAAGTAGAGGCCAGAAATGCATAAGAGATAGGCATTGCGGCGACTACCTCAATAATTGGACGTCGTCCGAGTCACCTTTCTCCCCGTGGGCCGAGGTCTTGCCACGGGCGTGGACCGGAGCGACGTCCGACTTAGGAACAAACTCCTTCGAGTCAGGCTCCCCGCTGTCCGGGGTGTTTCGATATGTGGTCCACGGGAGGGCCAGAACCTCGGCATCATTGGTCTTTTGCTCGGCAAATCTCTGCGAGAAAAGAGACAAAGAGAAATTAGCAAAAGGAGTCACAAACGAGGTTAGGAAACAAAACACAAATGCATTAACTTACCTCGGGAGGAGGATTTCCGCGGGTGAACGGCTTCAGCCCCCAGGTCCAGTCCTCCGTCATATCAGTCTTGAAGATAGCTCGGACACGCTTGAAAATAAGATAATCCTCGAGCTCAACCGTTGAGACTCGGTTGGGATCGAGGGGACCGCTCATATAACAGAGCTTGTGCGTGCGACGCTGGAAAGGGCAGATTCGGCTACTGACGAAGGTGGTCATCAGATCCTCTCCACGTAACCCAGCGCGGATCAACTCCTTCAGCCGAATCTCGAAGGTCTCGGCCAAAGCATGGCTCTTCCTGGGGTTGTAGGTCCAGTTCTTCTTCGAAGGGGGGCCGATGGAGAAGGCGGGGAGCCGAATCTTATCTTCCTTTCCAGTGTTCTTGACATAGAAAAACGATCTATGCCATTTATTGCAAGACTCGAGACCAGCAACACGAGGGAACTCGGATTTTCTCCGAGGAGTGATGGACGCAGCTCCACACTGAGTAAGCAACTTCTCATAGGGGTGAAGGGATTTGTCTGGAAGGACGTTAGATCGGATCTGGAAGAATTTGGACCATACGTGCACAGACGGCCAGAGGCCGAAGTATCCTTCCGAGGCCGAGATAAAAGCGGATAGGGAGGCGATGGCGTTAGCCGGAAGATGATGCGGCTGAAGGCCGAAGTAATCGAGAAATTCCCTAGCGAAATCGCTAAGGGGAAGACCGAACCCACGAGCAAAGTGGGACATGAAGACAACATATTCGCCTTCGTTGAGTATGGGAGAAGATTCGCTGCCGGGTAAGCGACAACCTACCTCGGCAGGAATCCGGCGAGTCCTAATTAGCCACTCGATCTCACGACGAGTGACGGAGGAACCCTGCCAGGAGCCCCGCTCTGGACCAGACGCTACGTCGTCGTCCTCGACTAACGCGCCGCTAACTGAACTCGACATAGGGTCGCCGGAGGAATCTACGGAAGAGCAACTAACAGCGGAGCAAGGCTTAGAGGCGCAGGGCCCCGTCGTGATTCTAAGCAGAGACGACGGCGGAGCGGAAAAGATCCGCCCGGGAAATCTAGAACACAGCGGAAGCATCTAGGAAGGAGCCAAGCAAGGGGACCGTAGGAAAACTCACCGGCAACGGCGTCGGAGCAAGCGCGCGACGATGAGGACGACGGAGCAGGGGAACTGTGGCCTCACCGTCGAAGAAGTCGACAATGGCGCAGCCGCAGGAACACGAGCAGACGCACGGGCGCAAGGAGGAAGAAGAGCAACAGTAGGCGAAGGGGGAAAGTGAACCCTCTAGCCCCGTACCCCTCTTTATAACCGCGTGGTCCTGGCAGTAGTGAGATCGTGCATGCGAGCGATAACCGTGTAGATCGTGCGTGCGGCGGAACCGCTCGAGGCTGAGTGGAGTGTAACACCCTCAGAATCGACCCTATGCAAGTTTCAGCGCTTCCCGCCAAACCCGCATAGAAACGATTCAAAGGTGCCCACCAGGCACTTTCGTGCGGGTGGAAAACAAAGTAATAACATTACACAACAGTCCTCGATGGGACCCACAGAACAGATATATATACAACAGCGACTCAATGAGTCAAGAATACAGATATAATATACAAAGATCCAATTCACCTTGAAAGTGATAGAGCGTCCGACTATGGACAAGATGCAAATGGGGCTAAGAGCCCTGAAGAATAACCAATGGCGTCCATAACCCTGCCCAGGCCAAGCCGGAAGGGTAACCCTGCTAACGACGTCGATCTCAAAACCTGCTTAAACAGAAGGGGTGTCGGCAAAGGAAAAAGAGAGAGCGGTCAGTACTGAGGCCAGTACACGGCGAGACTAGAATTCGGCGGTCCTCGCCTACACAGGTATGGTGGACTGAAGCGGCAGCGGCAGCATGCACTAAACAACCTATAGAGACTTGATACAACTGGCGGCTATCAGAGAGGGGTAAGAAAGACCTATTCGAAACCAACCTGATACTACCACCAAGCACACCCATCCTGGTGTTTCCCCCTCGTTACCAAATGAGGAAGTCGACCGAGAAACTCACACCGTTGGCAGTGTTATTTATTCAGTTATCGTTGCAGCAATTACTAGTCAAGTATAGATAATCATCCTGATAAAATAAGCAGTGGGCACTTTTAATTAACCATTCCGTTGTAGTTGCGACACTTACTAGTCAAATATAATGGTCGCAAGCGACAACCCAAACTAACACTTGTTGGCAGTTTTATTTAGCCATTCCATTATAGTGAAGCTGATTACTAGTCATTATAAAGTCAAGTTTATAGCACTACTTTAGTTATAGTTGTCTATGATCGAGATACTGTGCTCCAAGTGGTCCATAACCGCGGACACGGCTTTCAGAAAGTTTTACCCGGCCGGGGTGCACCAATAACAACACACACTCGATCAACCTCGGAAAAACCAAATCAAAACCCAACGAGGCCTTCACGACAAAGCAATCACAGGATTCAGAAATATTTCAGGGGGCCACCCCATTGAGTAGACCCGCAACGAAGCTAGCTGACTCCGAGACGGACTCAAGGTTGACGTCAATGGCTGTAAACGACTGGGAACCCAAAACTGGGCTTGTCGATACCACGAAAACACTCCGCTTTCCTAAACAGTACAGTGTGCTATCCATCGCACAATCGTAAATAAAGCAGTAAAGCATGGCATAAGTACAGGATAGTAAATAAAACCTCAAACTAGTTTGTGGCCCCAAGAAATAAGACGGAATCAAGCTCTGGCTCAGGGGGGTCCCATAAGCCTCCCGGATGTGGATAGCGCGAATATTCAAGGAACAGGTATCAAGTACTCGGGGTCCTACGGGACACAAGTGGACGGTTAACAACCAAATAACATCTATTGCCCACCTGTGCCTCTGCTTACTTACTTCAATTTTAGTTGTTAAACAGGAATTAAAGTGAACGATAAGTAAAACCATGATCATGTCCAACATCAAACATGCGGTAAATACACCAACAACTGTGGTACTTGGCGACACGCAACAGCACTTGAGCAAGCGACTACGACGCGCAAGTCCAACTATCTACCAAACAACAGGTAATAGGATGTGTCCAAGGCAATATAAGGCTGCAAGGGATATCACGGGTACGAAAACTAGAGCAACGCAACACAGATAGCAATAGATCAACAGGAGGGAATAAATACTATAAAAGTAAGATAGGTAGAAAGGGGGAGATGCTCGCCTGAAAACATTGCCGAAGGTTCATCCGAAGATCGGGTCGACACTCGCATCAACTCAACAGCCTAGTCCGCGAAGAAGCAAAACACTAGAAGAAACACCGGATGCAATATTTAATACAACGGCAGAAGATCGGGCATGATGCATGTATGATGTATGACATGGCAAAGGTGCAATGCAATTAGATCATATTAAGCGGAACCGGGGTCCCGACATTTAATTAGGTGACTTATGTTGTTTAGAAATCCCGCAATTTAAATGTGGTCTTAACATTGCAAAAGATAGCACCGGTTCGCTACAACAGTTTAAATGAGGCCAATATAAGACTAGATTTGCCCGCATATGGGCCCCATATTTAATTATGATGTGAATCGGCATAAGGCCCCCAAACCACACAAATATGCATGCGAGTATGACAATTTAATATGCAACAATTTATATTTAGCATTTATAAAATAGGGGCTCGGGAAAAGGTTCACACATTAGGGGGTCTCAACGAACTTGGGGTTCCGGGGGTTTGGGGTCCGACAGAGTTCAGGGTTCGACGGGATCGTTCTCGGACTCCGGGATTTAGGGTCTTCGGATCGGGGAAGTAGATCTTGTCGCACGAGCGTCGATGCTTCCAGGAAGGAGAACTTGGTTCGGTGTCGGGGCGCATCGGATTCTTCCGGGTCGGTGCCGATCTTGTCGTCGCCGTGGTCTTCGGGTCCGTGTAGACGGTCATGGCGTCCAAGGTGGCGAACTTGGCGTTCCGCGAAATCTTCGGGTCCGAGAAGATCTGGTCGCACGGTGTCCGGGTAGGCAAACTTGTCGGTTCCGCGGTTTCGATTGTCGGGGTACTTGGGCTCCAACTTTGACGGTTAGTGGAGGACATGGAACGGAGTCGGTACCGCGAGTTCCAGGCAGAAGATCTTGGCGTGCCGAGGGTTTGGTCTCGGGGATCGGTCTTCGAAAGGAAGGAGAACGCGACGGAGTTTGTTCTTTGGCTCCGAGAATGATCTTGCGGTCCATGTGGGCGATCATGCCGTCGTTGGCGAACTTGGATTCCGATAAGAGGGTCTTGTCCACCGATAGGGTTTGGAGATCTTGTCGCAGTGTTGTTGAACTTTAGTCCACTTGCAGCAACAAAATGGCATCACCACACCGCCAACACGTAACACCATCTTGCAACAATGAAGTCGAACACCCGAACAGACATTCAGTGGATAGAATTCATCTGCCTTAGCACCAACACATCAACACGAGCAGCACATGCACCTCACTTGGCGGGATACTAGTGCCTGCAGGGGTCGATGAGTTGGGCACCCACGACAGAGGGAACACGGCCAGAGGCAGCGCCCTCGTCCCAGGAAGGCGCAGCCCGAGGTAGGGACGACCTGCAGGAGCGTGGCCGACCCGGACGGAGGTCAACGGGGCGGCAGGCAGCAAGCTCGGACGGATGACCGGCAGAGAGGCGACGGGCTCGAGCGGTGGCTGGGCGCGAGCGAGGGAGGCCGGCTGGGCGTCGAGGCAGCGCGCGACTGGCAGCGGTGGCGGGCCGAACGCGGCGAGGAGGAGGGCGGCGCCGCTCGGGGCACGCAGACGACGGCGAGGCGGCGGCCCGAGAGGCGGTCGGGTTCGAGCAGAGGGCGTGGCCGCGAGGATGCGAGCGGAGGCGACGCGGGGTCGGTCGACGAGGGGACACGGCCCAGCGAGGGGAGCGGCGGCGCCGGTGAGGAGGAGAGGGAGAGCGAGAGGCGCGGCCGGCCGAGGAGAGGAGGGGCTCGGGCGAGCGGGGGAAGAGGAAGGAGAGGAGGGAGCCGGCGCCGGCGGCGGGAGGCGGCCGGTGGCAGGGAAGGAGGAGGGCGGCCGGAGGAGGCCGGCGCGGGCGTGCTGCAGAGGAGGCGGCGAGGCGGCTCGAGCACGGCCGGGCGCGCCGCGAGCGGGGACGCGGGCAGAGGAGGAAGGGGGAACCGGCGGAGGGGTGGCGGCCGACGGTGGTGGAGGGTACACGCTGGTGGCGGCGGACTTGGGGCTGGGAGAGAGAGAGGGAGCGTCGAGGCTGGGGTATCGAGGACGGGGAAGCGGCGATCAGGGTGGGGCCAGGGGGTTACGGGGCGGTTCCTGGTTGGTG
Source organism: Avena sativa (assembly GCA_916181665.1). Classification (NCBI taxonomy): domain Eukaryota; kingdom Viridiplantae; phylum Streptophyta; class Magnoliopsida; order Poales; family Poaceae; genus Avena; species Avena sativa. The sequence goes on along the minus strand of OV702284.1, from coordinate 328,643,393 downwards.
CCGGGCTGGGCATGTGTGCGTGGGTTGGGGCCGCTGCTCGCAGACGTGTCGAGCAGTGTGCGTGGGTGTGTGTTTGTGTGGTGTTCAACAGGTGAGGAGAGTGGGGAGGGGGTGAAGTGGCAGGCTCTGGTTGGAGGGAGGATAGGGCCAGGTGAGGTGGCGTCTCGCGATAGGAGGGGGTGATGTGGCTGGAGGGGTGGTAGATTAGGTCTAGGTACAAAAAGGATTTTAGGTGGACCGATTGTACTGGTGGTGGCCGACTGGGTCGGATCGGCCCAGTTTGGCTGCCCACACTAAAATAATTAAACAAATATTTTATTTGTTTAAACAGGTTTTTGCAAACCGTTGGTCGACAACCAAATTAATCCGGAGACCCGGTTTTGCGTTTGAACAAAGACGGGGCGTTTAGAAAACAAAAATAGGTTTTTCCGGAAATAGTTTTATGCAAGCGAATGCAAGATGATGACGATGCTCAAATGCAAGGTGGCATGATGACATGAGCATGCGGTCATGATGATGCAATGCACAAAAACACCGCGATTTTCTAGTAGTGGTTTTGCGGGATGCCACAATTCGACACCACTAACAATGGATCTCGCCCTCGAGATCCGCCTCATGGTACCGGAAAGAAGGTCGGTGATCTGCATCTTCTCGCTTCGTGTAGATCCTCGCGACACCACTAACAAGAGGTCGTTGTCCGTGATCGTCGAGAGAACACTCCGGGAACAAAAGGTCGAAGGTAGAGGTATCAACAAATAAAGCCACCTCTAGCTTCCGTGGACGGAGTAAAATTGCTGAATCCACTGATTCGATGTACAAGAGCAAATGATAAGAGTAGTCGGATGGTGATCAGTCCATCGCGCACCCAAAGCATTACTCTGCACATGAATAGGAGATTATGCAACCAACTCTCAGAATTCAGATTGTAGATCTCGACAAGCGAGGTTCAGAAACAAAGAAGTGATGCAGACTCTGCATCGGATTTGGCGGAGATGATGTCATCGCGTCGGAAAACACCGGAAGGCACAAACAAGGAACAAAGAATGGTACCACAGACGAAGGGTTCCTCGGATAGCATGAAGACCAGATGTAGCAACACCGTTACCAAAAGAGGAAGTGAAACCCTGAAGGTACGATGGAACCCAGCCACGAGAAATCCTGGACTCGAAGAGAGAGAAGAGAGCGGATTCAAAACGCGCAGAGGTGAGAGGAGAGCAGCAGAGGGGTAAGGAGTAAAATCAGACCTAATCAGAACTATCCAACCGATTTTCCAAAATAGTTTTGACACTCTACTTCGGCCATTAGCTAGGTTATCCTACAGGCTGGACTTGTGGGGTATCGTAACTGCTGAGCTCTGATACCACTCTGTAACACCCTCAGAATCGACCCTATGCAAGTTTCAGCGCTTCCCGCCAAACCCGCATAGAAACGATTCAAAGGTGCCCACCAGGCACTTTTGTGCGGGTGGAAAACGAAGTAATAACATTACACAACAGTCCTCGATGGGACCCACAGAACAGATATATATACAACAGCGACTCAATGAGTCAAGAATACAGATATAGTATACAAAGATCCAATTCACCTTGAAAGTGATAGAGCGTCCGACTATGGACAAGATGCAAATGGGGCTAAGAGCCCTGAAGAATAACCAATGGCGTCCATAACCCTGCCCAGGCCAAGCCGGAAGGGTAACCCTGCTAACGACGTCGATCTCAAAACCTGCTTAAACAGAAGGGGTGCCGGCAAAGGAAAAAGAGAGAGCGGTCAGTACTGAGGCCAGTACACGGCGAGACTAGAATTCGGCGGTCCTCGCCTACACAGGTATGGTGGACTGGAGCGGCAGCGGCAGCATGCACTAAACAACCTATAGAGACTTGATACAACTGGCGGCTATCAGAGAGGGGTAAGAAAGACCTATTCGAAACCAACCTGATACTACCACCAAGCACACCCATCCTGGTGTTTCCCCCTCGTTACCAAACGAGGAAGTCGACCGAGGAACTCACACCGTTGGTAGTTTTATTTATTCAGTTATCGTTGCAGCAATTACTAGTCAAGTATAGATAATCATCCTGATAAAATAAGCAGTGGGCACTTTTAATTAACCATTCTGTTGTAGTTGCGACACTTACTAGTCAAATACAATGGTCGCAAGCGACAACCCAAACTAACACTTGTTGGCAGTTTTATTTAGCCATTCCATTATAGTGAAGCTGATTACTAGTCATTATAAAGTCAAGTTTATAGCACTACTTTAGTTATAGTTGTCTATGATCGAGATACTGTGCTCCAAGTCGTCCATAACCGCGGACATGGCTTTCAGAAAGTTTTACCCGGCCGGGGTGCACCAATAGCAACACACACTCGATCAACCTCGGAAAAACCAAATCAAAACCCAACGAGGCCTTCACGACAAAGCAATCACAGGATTCAGAAATATTTCAGGGGGCCACCCCATTGAGTAGACCCGCAACGAAGCTAGCTGACTCCGAGACGGACTCAAGGTTTGCGTCAATGGCTGTAAACGACTGGGAACCCAAAACTGGGCTTGTCGATACCGCGAAAACACTCCGCTTTCCTAAACAGTACAGTGTGCTATCCATCGCACAATCGTAAATAAAGCAGTAAAGCATGGCATAAGTACAGGATAGTAAATAAAACCTCAAACTAGTTTGTGGCCCCAAGAAATAAGACGGAATCAAGCTCTGGCTCAGGGGGGTCCCATAAGCCTCCCGGATGTGGATAGCGCGAATATTCAAGGAACAGGTATCAAGTACTCGGGGTCCTACGGGACACAAGTGGACGGTTAACAACCAAATAACATCTATTGCCCACCTGTGCCTCTGCTTACTTACTTCAATTTTAGTTGTTAAACAGGAATTAAAGTGAACGATAAGTAAAACCATGATCATCTCCAACATCAAACATGCGGTAAATACACCAACAACTGTGGTACTTGGCGACACGCAATAGCACTTGAGCAAGCGACTACGACGCGCAAGTCCAACTATCTACCAAACAACAGGTAATAGGATGTGTCCAAGGCAATATAAGGCTGCAAGGGATATCACGGGTACGAAAACTAGAGCAACGCAACACAGATAGCAATAGATCAACAGGAGGGAATAAATACTATAAAAGTAAGATAGGTAGAAAGGGGGAGATGCTCGCCTGAAAACATTGCCGAAGGTTCATCCGAAGATCGGGTCGACACTCGCATCAACTCAACGGCCTAGTCCGCGAAGAAGCAAAACACTAGAAGAAACACCGGATGCAATATTTAATACAACGGCAGAAGATCGGGCATGATGCATGTATGATGTATGACATGGCAAAGGTGCAATGCAATTAGATCATATTAAGCAGAACCGGGGTCCCGACATTTAATTAGGTGACTTATGTTGTTTAGAAATCCCGCAATTTAAATGTGGTCTTAACATTGCAAAAGATAGCACCGGTTCGCTACAACAGTTTAAATGAGGTCAATATAAGACTAGATTTGCCCGCATATGGGCCCCATATTTAATTATGATGTGAATCGGCATAAGGCCCCCAAACCACACAAATATGCATGCGAGTATGACAATTTAATATGCAACAATTTATATTTAGCATTTATAAAATAGGGGCTCGGGAAAAGGTTCACACATTAGGGGGTCTCGACGAACTTGGGGTTCCGGGGGTTCGGGGCCCGACAGAGTTCAGGGTTCGACGGGATCGTTCTCGGACTCCGGTATTTAGGGTCTTCGGATCGGGGAAGTAGATCTTGTCGCACGAGCGTCGATGCTTCCGGGAAGGAGAACTTGGTTCGGTGTCGGGGCGCATCGGATTCTTCCGGGTCGGTGCCGATCTTGTCGTCGCCGTGGTCTTCGGGTCCGTGTAGACGGTCATGGCGTCCAAGGTGGCGAACTTGGCGTTCCGCGAAATCTTCGGGTCCGAGAAGATCTGGTCGCACGGTGTCCGGGTAGGCAAACTTGTCGGTTCCGCGGTTTCGATTGTCGGGGTACTTGGGCTCCAACTTTGACGGTTAGTGGAGGACATGGAACGGATTCGGTACCGCGAGTTCCAGGCAGAAGATCTTGGCGTGCCGAGGGTTCGGTCTCGGGGATCGGTCTTCAAAAGGAAGGAGAACGCGACGGAGTTTGTTCTTTGGCTCCGAGAACGATCTTGCGGTCCATGTGGGCGATCATGCCGTCGTTGGCGAACTTGGATTCCGATAAGAGGGTCTTGTCCACCGATAGGGTTTGGAGATCTTGTCGCAGTGTTGTTGAACTTTAGTCCACTTGCAGCAACAAAATGGCATCACCACACCGCCAACACGTAACACCATCTTGCAACGATGAAGTCGAACACCCGAACAGACATTCAGTGGATAGAATTCATCTGCCTTAGCACCAACACATCAACACGAGCAGCACATGCACCTCACTTGGCGGGATACTAGTGCCTGCAGGGGTCGATGAGTTGGGCACCCACGACAGAGGGAACACGGCCAGAGGCAGCGCCCTCGTCCCAGGAAGGCGCAGCCCGAGGTAGGGACGACCTGCAGGAGCGTGGCCGACCCGGACGGAGGTCAACGAGGCGGCAGGCAGCAAGCTCGGACGGATGACCGGCAGAGAGGCGACGGGCTCGAGCGGTGGCTGGGCGCGAGCGAGGGAGGCCGGCTGGGCGTCGAGGCAGCGCGCGACTGGCAGCGGTGGCGGGCCGAACGCGGCGAGGAGGAGGGCGGCGCCGCTCGGGGCACGCAGACGACGGCGAGGCGGCGGCCCGAGAGGCGGTCGGGTTCGAGCAGAGGGCGTGGCGGCGAGGATGCGAGCGGAGGCGACGCGGGGTCGGTCGACGAGGGGACACGGCCCAGTGAGGGGAGCGGCGGCGCCGGTGAGGAGGAGAGGGAGAGCGAGAGGCGCGGCCGGCCGAGGAGAGGAGGGGCTCGGGCGAGCGGGGGAAGAGGAAGGAGAGGAGGGAGCCGGCGCCGGCGGCGGGAGGCGGCCGGTGGCGGGGAAGGAGGAGGGCGGCCGGAGGAGGCCGGCACGGGCGTGCTGCAGAGGAGGCGGCGCGGCGGCTCGAGCACGGCCGGGTGCGCCGCGAGCGGGGACGCGGGCAGAGGAGGAAGGGGGAACCGGCGGAGGGGTTGCGGCCGACGGTGGTGGAGGGTACGCGCTGGTGGCGGCGGACTTGGGGCTGGGAGAGAGAGAGAGGGAGCGTCGAGGCTAGGGTATCGAGGATGGGGAAGCGGCGATCAGGGTGGGGCCAGGGGGTTACGGGACGGTTCCTGGTTGGTGCCGGGCTGGGCATGTGTGCGTGGGTTGGGGCCGCTGCTCGCAGGCGTGTCGAGCAGTGTGCGTGGGTGTGTGTTTGTGTGGTGTTCGACAGGTGAGGAGAGTGGGGAGGGGGTGAAGTGGCAGGCTCTGGTTGGAGGGAGGATAGGGCCAGGTGAGGTGGCGTCTCGCGATAGGAGGGGGTGATGTGGCTGGAGGGGTGGTAGATTAGGTCTAGGTACAAAAAGGATTTTAGGTGGACCGATTGTACTAGGGGTGGCCGACTGGGTCGGATCGGCCCGGTTTGGCTGCCCCCACTAAAATAATTAAACAAATATTTTATTTGTTTAAACAGGTTTTTGCAAACCGTTGGTCGACAACCAAATTAATCCGGAGACCCGGTTTTGCGTTTGAACAAAGACGGGGCGTTTAGAAAACAAAAATAGGTTTTTCCGGAAATAGTTTTATGCAAGCGAATGCAAGATGATGACGATGCTCAAATGCAAGGTGGCATGATGACATGAGCATGCGGTCATGATGATGCAATGCACAAAAACACCGCGATTTTCTAGTAGTGGTTTTGCGGGATGCCACATGGAGCCACACCAGTGACCACACGATGCAGGAGACGATCAGGCCCTCTGACCGATGCGGTGCGCGAGGCGTCACAGCGCCGACGCGACAGGCACAGTAACCACTGTAGCTTGTCAGTAGGCACTGTAGAGTAACAAAAAACTAGAGAAATAATGATAAATGTGACACGTAGGACGAGGCGTGCACGAGAAGCTGTGCAGATACCTCGAACAGGAAAAAGTAACTCGGAGATGAAGGGAAATAAATATCAGGAAACTGTTGTCGGGGTCGGCTCGGCCGTCATCCTCGCCGCCGTCGTCTTCATCGTCGCTCGGCGGCTGGTTCTGGCGGGAGCTGCCCTGGCCAGGGTCGCCGTACCTCCATGGCTGGTAGGACGGGCCTGCGTCCTCGTCGTCGTCCAGGACGTAGAGCGGGGCGCCCTGGTAGGCGAGCTCACGCCCAGACAGTGCCCGACGCCAGGCAGCCTGCTCCTCGGCCTGCTGCTGCAGGCCGAGGATGCGCTGCCGCTCCGCCTTCTCCCAGTCCCTCCTAGACCATTCCAGGATATCCGGCAAGGAGGGCTCGACCGGCGGCAGCGGCGGCGTCTGCTGCGCCGTTTTGCGGAGCGACTGCTCCAGCGCCATCTTCAAGGCGGCGTCTTCGTCCGGCGCCGAGCCTTCTGTCTTGGGGCGGCGTAGGCGCGGGTGGCCTGTTGGCGGCGTAGGCGCAGGCGGCTCGCCGATGATGATACCGCGCGCGCGTGTCCGCGGCGGTGAGCGCGCAGGCGAGATGGCTTCGCGCTTCACGGTCATCGGCGTGCGAAGCGGCGCGGTGCCGGAAGAGTGGGAGGCAGAAGCGGAGGAGGACGAGCTCATCCTCGCCATCCTCCTCGGCGCCCAGTTCGCCGGAGCACGCCGACCCGTCCTGGGCGTCGACGTCGGGTTGCGCGGGAAGCCGAGCCGCGGAGTGTTCCCGCGGTTGATGTGCTCCAGCACAGCGGCGAGCGTTCGCCCTGGTGCACTCCACCAACGCTGGCGCCCCGCCGAGTTTTTGCGCTTCGGCGGGGACTCATTCGGCGGCCCCTCGTGGCGGTTGAGCTCCTGTTGGCGCCGCTCCGCGAAGAAGTTCCCCCAATAGAGGAGGTTGTCGGAGCTTTCCGCCTCGGCGGGGTTGTCCATGCCGGCGATGTACTCTTGTACATCGTACGGCAGCTCGTCCGGCGTGGGCCCCGACAGGATTGGAATGCCGCCGGCGCTCAGCATCCACCCTAGAGGCATCCGCGTGTCCGGCGGCGCCATGTACCCGGCCTCGTACAGCATGCACGCCTCCCAGGTCTGGAGGGTGCGCCGGCCGAAGCCGTTCGCCGCAGCGCCGTCGCCGGGGTAGCGTTCGCCCATGGTGAGAGGAGGGGAAGAGGTGAGAGAAGGTTCGCCGGAGTTGGGCTTGTGGGTGGGGGAGCTGTGAGAGAGTGCGAAGATCTCCGGCGAGGAGTACGGCTTATAAAGGCCGAGGTGAGCGGCGAGGGCGGGAGGGGTGTAGCGGCGAGGGCGGGAAAAGTGGAAACGACGGGAAGTTAGTGACCACCGGTCCGTCGCGGGAGCCGAGGCGGCAACGGTGGCGCCGTAAATCGGCGACGCGTGGCCAACGCGACGGGCAGTTATTGCCCGGCGGTCGCCGCGTGGTTCCGGGAATGAGGATGACTCGGCTTTCATCACTAACTCGGCGGGTCCACGTGCCACTTTGATTTTTTTTCGCCGATTTCGCTGAGTCCGGCGTTCCCAGGGCGTACCCGGAAACCTGGGTTCGGCCTGGGTAGTCCGGACCAAAAATGGCCCAAATCCGGCCGAAAACAGGTCCTTGGATACGCGACTAGGCCAGTTTTCGGCGTCTGGACCGAAATTCGGCGTCCGGATCGGCCTCCTGGGTAGGCGAGTGGAGATGCTCTAATCCCCCTCCGCGAGGGAGAGGAGAGCTTCACTTTTTCTCTGCCTATCCTCGTCCTCTTCATCCGCTTCCGCCTTTTCCTATCCCGTCGGCAGTGTTAGATGTATATATTTGTATATTGTATTTCTCCCATATGTTAGGGGGCTTCCTGCATATTTGCACCTGTACCTGTACTATATATTGTGGCCTTTGGCTCACAGAGGAATATAACTTGTCTATTCCTAAAATGGTATTAGAGCGAGTTTTAGGGTTTCCGTGCCCACCGGTCCTCTGCTTGTGATTGTCGCCGCCATCAGCTCGCCCCGGCCACCGCCGGTTCCTGTTCTGGCCGCTTGGGCAAAGTTCTCTCGATCTGCCTCACCGCACTGCTCCAGATCGGACCTCCTCTCTCCAGATTGGACCTCCTGATCGATCTGCCTGGCTCCCCAGATCGTTTGTCCGGTCTCCACCCGACGGGACCTGTCCTGATCGCCGCCTCCACCTGACGGGCCCCGCCCCGCCAACTCCCCGCCCCACCAATGACCTGTCCGCCCCTGCATCGAGCTGCCAGACCCGACGGGCCCCGCCAGGTCCCGCCACTCCCTCCTGCACCGAGATGCCAGGGCCCTGTAGTGCATCCAGCCCCCGACGCCCTGCTGTGCTGCTGCTCCAGGACGACCTGCTGCTGTCACCCGACGACGACCTGCTGTTGCTGCCTGCTCGCCCGGATTTGCTGACGACCGTCGGGCCCAGCAGCTCTCAGTTCGCTGGCGCCCCACCGCCGCCGGCCGTCGACACCGCCCGTAATTGCTCCCCGGCGGCCCGAATTGGCCTCCCCAGGCCCTTAGGCACCGCCTCTCACCCCGACTAGCCGGAATTTCGCCGGCCTCTGCCTGCAGTTTGGGTTGACCAGATCTGATAAAAAAATTGAGAAAGAGAGAGATGTCTTCTGCATCGGGCTATGTTGTGATTCCTCGCTGCCCGGTGATCTTCGATGGCGCGAATTATCTTGATTTCGCTGCCTTTATGCGCGTTCACATGCGCGGTCTCCGTCTTTGGGATGTGCTCTACGGCGAGGTCCCATGTCCGCCGTTCCCCCTACTCCTGTGGCTCCTCTTCCGCCGACGCCAATTGTTCTTGGCGCTAATGCTTATCAGGAGGCCAAGGATGTTGCTCAGAGTGCTGATGATAGTGTTGTTGTTGCTTATGACCTGAAGTTCAAGCAGTACTCTGCTGATCTCGAGTCCTATCGCCACGCTCTGACTGCCTACACTCAGTGGGTCAATGAGGATGCTCGTGCTGCTACTGTTCTCACCTCTAGTGTTCTGCCACAGTATGCTGTTGAGTTCATGAGTCTTCCTACTGTTGCCGCTCAATGGGCACATCTTCGTCAGCGCTATCAGCCGTCTGGGGATGCTCTTTACCTGTCTGGGTTCGCCAGGAGCATGCTCTTCAGCAGGGTGATTCCACTATTGATGAGTTCTATACTCAGAGTGTTGCTATCTGGCGTCATCTTGATGCTCTCCGTACTGCTGGTTGTGGCACATGCTCGTGCTGCCAGATTGTGCTCTCGGATTTGGAGTTTCACCGCATCTATGAGTTTCTGTCTCGGCTTTGCCAAGAGTTTGAGCCTCAGCGTGCTCAGCTGAATGCTCGTGGTCGTGTTCCGCTCTATAAGGTGTTGTCTGAGCTTCGGGCTGAGGAGACCCGTCTCCGTGGTGCTGGTCTTCTTGCGGTTCCATCTGTGCTTGCTACTCGTGGTCCTCCTATGCTGTTTGCTCCCTCGACTCAGCTGCGGTCCTCTGTGACGCCGCCGATACTACCCACTCCTCTAGGTGAGGGTCATCTTCAGCACCAGCAGTCTCAGGGTCCGAGTCAGCACCAGCAGCCTGAGGGTCAGAGTCAGCACCAGCAGGCTCGTGGTCAGGGTCGCCGTGGTTCTCTTCGGCACTGCTCTTACTGCAACAGGGATGGCCACACTTGGGCCACCTGTTATACACGGGATCCCAGTTTACGTTAGCAGCACCAGGCTCGTGGGCAGTCGGCTCCTTCCGGGTCTTCAACAGTTGCTCTCTCTGATCAGGAAATTATCAGGAGTCTTCGCGGTCTGCTTGCTGCTACAGGCTCTTCTTCGACGGGCACTGTTGGTTCTATGACTGATTCTTCTGGCACTGCGCGACCACCATCTTCTACACAGTCAGGTACGTCCCCGTGGTATCTGGATTCTGGAGCTTCCTTTCATATGACCTTTGAGTCTTCTTTTCTGTCCGCTCTTCGTTCTCTCCCTTCTCCTGTCCATGTTTTCACGGCTGATGGTACCTCTCTTCCTGTTTCTAGTCGAGGCACCCTTTCTACTTCTTCTTTTTTTGTTCCTGATAGTTCTCATGTCCCTCTTCTTAAGATGAATCTATTCTCTGCTAGCCAGCTTACTGACTCTGGTTGTCATGTCATTCTTGATGCTGATTCTTGTGTTGTCCAGGACCGTCGCACACAGGCCCTGGTTGGAGCTGGCCCTCGCAGCCGTGACTCTTCAAGACTTTGGGAGTTAGACTGGCTTCGTGTTCCTTCTGCTGCCACTTCATCTGCCAGTTCTTCTCCGGTCGTCGCCTCTGCTACCAGCTCCTTTCAGCAGTGGCATCATCGTCTTGGTCACCTTTATGACTCTCGCCTGTCGTCATTAGTTCATCGTGGTCTTTTGGGGTCTGTCTCAGGAGATGGGTCTTTGCATTGTCAGGGCTGTAGGTTGGGTAAACAGATTCAGCTTCCCTATCCTACTAGCGCGTCTGTATCTCAGCGACCTTTTGATTTAGTTCATTCCGATGTTTGGGGTCCGACTCCTTTCGCTTCAAAAGGGGGCCATCGCTACTATATTTTATTCATCGATGATTTTTCTCGGTACACTTGGTTGTATTTTATGCACTCTCGTAGTGAAGTGCTCTCCATATATCAGCGTTTTGCGGCCATGGTCCGTACTCAATATTCTACACCCATTCGTGTGTTTCGTGTTGATTCTGCTGGTGAGTATATCTCCCAGATGTTGCGAAGTGTTCTTGCTGAGCAGGGCACCCTTGCTCAGTTCTCCTGTCCTGGCGCGCATGCCCAGAATAGCGTTGCTGAGCGTAAGCATCGCATCTTCTTGAGACCACTCGTGCCATGATGATTGCTTCTTCTCTTCCGCCGCATTTCTGGGCTGAGGCTGTCGCTATGTCGGCTTACCTCATCAATATTCAGCCTTCTGCCGCCCTATGGGGTGGCATTCCTCTTGAGCGCCTATCTGGACAGTCTCCAGACTACTCCATGCTTCGCTTGTTTGGTTGTGTTTGCTATGTTCTTCTTCCTCCTCGCGAACGCACCAAACTGACCGCTCAGTCTGTTGAGTGTGTCTTCCTTCGATATAGTGATGAGCATAAGGGCTATCACTGTTGGGACCTCGTTGGTCGTCGGATGCGTATCTCTCGTGATGTTACTTTTGATGAGACGCGTCCTTTCTATCCTCGTCCCACCGCTGGTACCTACCCGATGGAAGATATCTCTTTTCTTCTCTTTCCTGACAGACCTCCTTCTACTCCTATTGTGTCTTCTTCAGGATCTCCTCCCCCTGATGTCTCTTCTTCTACACCGTTCTCCTCTGCTCCGTCTAGTTCTCCTAGCCTCGTTCTCCGGAGTCTTCCTCTGCTATTCCTTCTTCTTCATCGTCGTCTCCTGAGTCGTCTTCCTCTGATGAGCTTCCCTCTACTCGTCCTGTTCGTCAGCGTTGTCCCCCCAACCGTTACTCTCCTAGTCAGTATGGTCTTTCTGTTGCCTCCGAGACGACTTCTTATCGGGATGCTGAGCATCATCCTAAATGGCAGCTGGCCATGGCTGAGGAGATTGCTGCGCTTGAGCGCATTGGCACCTGGGATCTTGTTTATCCCCCTCCCGATGTCCGTCCTATCACGTGTAAGTGGGTCTATAATATTAAGACCCGCTCTGATGGATCTCTTGAGCGCTATAAAGCGTGTCATGTGGCTCGTGGTTTTCAGCAGGAGCATGGTCGTGACTATGATGAGACCTTTGCTCATGTGGCTCATATGACCAATGTGTGTACTCTTCTTGCTGTTGCTTCTGTTCGTCACTGGTCTGTGTCCCAGTTTGATGTTCAGAACACCTTTCTCAATGGTGAGTTGAGTGAGGAGGTTTATATGCAGCCTCCGCCTGGGTATTCTGTTCCTGAGGGGATGGTTTGTCGTCTTCGACGTTCTCTTTATGGCCTCAAACAGGCCCCTCGTGCCTGGTTTGAGCGCTTCGCTTCTGTAGTGACTTTTGTTGGTTTCTCCCCTAGTGCTCATGATCCAGCGCTGTTTGTTCACAATTCTCCTCGTGGACGCACTCTTCTTCTTTTCTATGTTGATGATATGATCATTACTGGTGATGATTCTGAGTATATCGCCTTTGTTAAGGCTCGCCTTCATGATCAGTTTCTTATGACTGATCTTGGTCCTCTTTGATACTTTCTTGGGATTGAGGTCTCCTCCACTTCTGATGGCTTTTACATCTCCCAGGAAAAGTATATTCAGGATCTTCTTGCTCGTGCTGCTCTTGGGGATGAGCGCACTGTTGAGACCCCTATGGAGCTTAATGTTAAGCTTCAACCTACTGATGGTGATCCTCTTCCTGATCCGACGCGTTATCGTCATCTTGTTGGGAGTCTTGTTTATCTTGCTGTCACTCGTCCTGACATCTCTTATCCTGTTCATATTCTGAGTCAGTTTGTTTCTGCTCCTACCACCGTTCACTATAGTCATCTTCTCCGTGTTCTTCATTATCTTCGGGGCACGATCACTCGTCGCCTTTTCTTTCCTTGTTCCAGCTCCCTCCCTCTCCAGTGCTATTCGAACGCTACGTGGGCGAGTGATCCCGATGGAGGGGTTAACCTCTTGGGTGCCCGATCTTCACGGATCTCGTGGTCAAATCGATGGGAAAGCGAGGGTAAAGGGAGAAGGTAGCGGAAGCGGACACACACCTCGCGAAGAACACGATGAACACATGCAAACTCACACGATACAAGGCCGATTGCTCCCGAACGGCGGCCACCGGTCCGATAGAATCCTCGCAAGGAAAGATCGGTCAACGTGCTCCCTCAAATCCACATCGGAGAGGGAAGAACACCTTGGGGAGGGTCTTGACAACTTGGAGACGAGACATCGAACTCCAAGGCCTTGTTCAACGATGGATGCGTGATGCAAAGTCCAATCGAGGTTGGTGACGATAGTCGGTCCCCTTGGGTAAGGGGATGAGGCAAAACTAGAGATTCCACAATGGGGGTGTCTTTAGTCTATCATCTATGCCTAAGGGATACATGAAGGGGTGGGGGCTCTATTTATAGGCCAGCCACATAAACAGGGGTAGTTTAGGGATAAAACTAGGGTTTGGACGAGCTAGAGGGGTACATGGGCCGAAGGCCCAGCTGGCGGCGCGCAGGCCCATCACGCAGGCCGGAGACTCCGGTGTAGGATCCGGAGACTCCGGTGTCGTCTCCGGAGTGGCGTACTGACTGTCCCCGGGTCGGTTGCTTGGGTCGGTCCGGAGGTCGGTCCGGAGACTCCGGTGTGCAGGACTGGAGACTCCGGTGTAGCAGGACCGGAGACTCCGGTGTAGGCCGGAGACTCCGGTGGTTCAGCCGTGGCTTCTTCCGCCTCCTCTTCCAAGCCTCCGTCTTGTCGGGCTTGATGTTCCGGGCTTCCTCCCTTGCCTCTGTACTTGTCGGTGTGAACCTATCATGCATATGTGACGGAGTATGAAGTAGCATACCATTCAATAGGGTAGGAAGTGGGCTCGCATAGAGGAACGGATTCACCTTTGGAGTCCATGACGACTTGGCGTAAGTTGGAGACCATGATGTGATAACGACCGTAGGTCGGCTGCATCATCTCCCTCCTTCAAAAAGAGTCGTCCTCGACTCTCCATGTTCATCACGAAGTAGAAGAGGTCGAAGGACCTCCTTGATCCTGGGGTTCACCATATAGTCGTCCTCGGAAAGATTGACTTGACAACACTTCAATGTTCCTTCACCTTCCTTGAAGCCTACAAAGCTCACAACAAAAGCGAAGCAACACTCAAAGCATAGCCAATTCATGAAGATTATTGTATGAGTCCTCAAGTAGAAGGAAGTCACCTTATCTTGTAGAGATAGCTCGATGAAGGGTAGACATAGGTAACTCTCTTCGGTTCTTCTTGTCAACACGTGGTTGGTAGAGGTTGACGTGTATGCATTTGTACCTACACACAACAAAGACCAAGCAAAATATTTTCGTGCGTGATAGAGGAGCATGTCAAATGTGGCATGTCCATTCTTGTTCACAACACTATTAGCACAATACAAGGATAGCAAATGGAATGCATATGCAAGGTCAAAGTGCATGTAAATCGTTTGAACATCATCCAAATGTGGGAACTCAAAAACTCCATATAATGTCTTAGGGTGGCACTCAAAGCAATCGAATAGAAATTTGATCAACATATTTGATGCAAAGTTAGGAGAATTTGGCAAAACACAAAAGGAAGAATATCCAAAACAACATCATTATGTGTGCCAACCAACCATTGGAAAGAGAAATTGTTCGACATGTTGGATGTCACACACAAATCATCGATAGCAAATATCATGGGAATATGAGTATCCCAAGCGGAAGCCAAAGTAACGTGTTTGCAAATAAACCAAATGAAAGAGCAAGTGGTCCTTATGTTTGTTGCAACAAAAGACGAGATTCTTGGAAGCTCTCATGACAATACATGCTCTTAATGGAATTGTGGTTGCACACAAAACATCGGAAAGATAAAATGTTCAACATTTTTGTTGCAACACACAAAGCATCATTATCCAAAAGCGAAGAAACATGAATGTCACAAGGTGAGATAATACCATCAACATGCTTGCAATCAAACCATAGGAAAGAGCAATTTGCCAACATGAAAGATGCAAAGCATGCAAAAGGTATCAGAGCTGGGTTCGATCTTGAACTCACTTGTGGGATGCTCTCAAGAGCTCTTTTTGTCAACTCGTGCTCAACCGAGGTTGACATGATAGTGCGGGTACCTACACACATCATATGTAAAAGGAAGAACGTGTGTGCATGGTAGAGATACACATCATCCATCATGACGTATCTCTTCTTGTGCACATCACCATTAATGCCAATCAAGTATGAAAGAGATGCATGGTGAGTATGCAAGTGGGGAACATGCTTATCATGGCGATCATCAAAATCTCCAAAAATTGAGAAAGCTATGGGGCCATCTCATTATAACGCATATGATCATTATTGTTGCAAGCAAAACAAGTGAAATAGCAAGCATTCATCTTATCGCAAGCAACGGGAGAAATTGAATGACTAGCATGACAAGACAAGTCCAAAGCAATTGGAGGATACACACAAGATGCATAGCATGGCATGTTTATGGCAATGATATCGCAATCAAACAATTCCACATGATCAATATTATGCAAAGGAAAAGCATCACATGAGAATGTGGATGAAGCATATGTAATGTCACCAGTATCATCCATAGCATGCATATCCTCACAATTCATCATGTCCACTAGTGGGATCATGGCATCATCAACACCCTTATTGTTACCTTGGTCATACCTCTCATATGAAGTGGGTATTGTGGAAGTAGTGTCCTTCTTGTGGACGACTTCGTCTTCTTGGTGTAGCCATGGCGTAGCATCATCTTCGTGCACCATGTACACCTTCTCCAATTGAGGCATCATTGCTTCATGCCTTGGCGCATCTTCATCTAAGGAACCTATCACAACACAAGAGAACACACTAGAGGTAGAGGGCAAGTTGTTAGAAATCGAAATGGTCTCACTTGACCTATCAACTACCACTCTCAACTCACTAGGAGTATCACTCATGCCCTCCAAGTGGGAGCACTCAATCTCACATAAGGTGGAGGCACTCATCTCACTCTTGTTCTCACTCAAGTGGGCTAAGTGGCTCTCATACTCACATGGGATTGGTACCACATCATCACTCAAGCATATAGAGATAGGCTCGGTTTCCTCAACTCCAAGCGCCTCCTTTGGTGAAGGGAAAATCCCATGCTCGCCATTCTTTACCTTGTCGCCTTCAAGGTTGGATGCCATAAGATGGGCATCATTGCTCTCCTCCATGGTCGAAGGGAAAATCCCATGCTCGACCGTCTTGTGGCCATCTTGTAGTAGTGGTGGAGGTAGGCTCATGCTATCCAACTTGGCGAAGTAGAGGTCTTCATTTTCCTCGTTGGCGAGGTCGTGGAAGTCAAGCATAGGCATTGAAGCTTGATGGCGTGGAGGAAGGCTTGCTCTTGGTGCCATTGTGGTGGTGACATGAGTAGTTGAAGGTGCCCTATGATGGTGTCGACGGAGGTCATTGGCGTGCCTTGCCGATGGTTGATGTTGGTGAAGCACTTGGTCATACACATGACGCTCACGACGGTGATCATTTGCCTTGGCACTCTTCTTGTGCTTGTGGTGCCTTCCTGATCTTGATTAAGCATTATGGATGGTGCTCATCAAGAATTCTTCGTCTTGGTGGCGAAGATGCCTTGGACGATGTCTTGTATCCTCTTTATGATGGCGATGCTCATGAGAGGATGTTTGTCGATGAAGATTCTTGTTTCTTGGCACCTCTTGATACATATGATGTTTGGACGCCACTCTTGTTTGGATAGGAGGTGGATCTTGGCGCCTTGGAGGTGATGGAGCTTGGTGCCTTGGAGATGGTGGAGCTTGACGCCATCTAGGTGGTGGCACTTGATGCCTTGTCGATGGTGGCGCTTGACGCCTTGGAGGTGGTGGCGCTTGTCGCCTTGGAGGTGGATCATCGAAGTAGGTGGTGCCCTTTGGTGTGGCACGCTTGGCCTTGAAGGTCATGGAATCTTGATGATGCGCCTCCTCTTGCTTGGCGTAGTAGGCTTCCATCTCCACGCGGTGGAGGAATTCTTCATGGCTCGTGGAGGTGACGAGGTTTGATCTCATCAGTGCCCATTGTTATGGACTTGGGTTTTGGAGAAGATGGGGATGCTGGAGATCGCAGAACGGTTAGCAAACAAGCAACACGGGGACACGAGGTTTACCCAGGTTCAGGCCCCCGGAGGGAAAACCCTACTCCTGCTTGTCTGCTCTTGATTATGGCGAAATCGGTGATTACGGGAGTGCGCAGATGCAATCTGGCGTGGAGGTGTGTATGCGGAATTATGAGAGAGAGAGAGAGAACTCTAGATCTGTAGATCTATCATGGAGGTGGAGATCGTAGATCTATCTATTGGGGGGTTATGGCGTCTGTAGGTCGTGCCCTCCTCGTTGGACCCTCCTAGCCTTTATATATGGGGAGGCTAGGTCTCAGGTACCGATACGAGTAGGTTACGAGTTGTATTCAAACTCTAGTATTGATATTTCATTGTCTTGTACGCTTGAGAGTCCGTGTCCACATGAGCTTCATATCAGCCGAACCGTCATAGGCGTCATGGACCCTGGCAGATCGTCGAATGGGCCTTTCGTCGGGCTGGACTAGGTATACTAACACCGGGTACCCGTAGGGCATATCCATGTCAGTAGCCCCCGAGTGTTCAGTCGAATCGTAGATTCGGCTGAGGACTCTGCAATCTTTCGGGTGCAACTATGTATTTCAATAGTTCATGTGTAGGGATTGTTGATGCGCGTGCCTGACTCACCCGACGGATCAGGGCCAGTTAACTGTCTTAGGACGAAACAACACGATCTTCTTCAGGTTCGAGTCTCTCAACTCGAACCTGGAACATATGCTGGCGTAATTCGACTCAGGCCGCGGAGGACTTACAGGAGTGGAATTCCAGTGAATTTAACTAATGTACCCAACGCGTCCATCGGGATTTTTCATCACACTAGTTAGCACGGGTTTTTACTAGCAGAGCGCAGTCGTGTGCATTGCCAGGCCATCAGATGATATCTGTAGGTCTTATCTTTGTGTCGCAGACACAACATCCGAATGTTTATCACCGCGGAGGTGTTTCGGGTGGCCAAGGAGGACGTTGCTCACTTAGCGTTAATTAGGGCAGAGTTGCCGAAATATTTTTGCATACTGATCCGAAGGATCGCAGTCGAAGAATTCATAGGGTGCGCGACCAGCGCTCCCTATGGGAGTAGCCCCCGAGTGTCTGTTCGAGTCGTAGACTCGAGCGGAGACTTTAATTCAGCTGTTGATTGCTTCAGGTCCGTAGGACACAATTTTTTCGGATGCTTGAATCAATCCTCCCTATGGGAGTCTCCCTCGAGTCCGTAGTGGAGTCGCAGACTCGACGTAGGACTCGAAGAAAATAAGTCATTGGCGTAGTACGCTATTCATGCTTCGGGTGCGCGACCAGCGCTCCTGATAGGAGTAGCCCCCGAGTGTCTGGCGGAGTCGTAGACTCGGGCAGAGACTCGAGTCTTGTATCATGTAGTTGTAGCCAAAAATCTCGTGGGCGTACCGCTGACCCAGAAGTACATCGGGTGCGCGACCAGCGCTCCTGATAGGAGTAATCCCCGAGTGTCTAGTCGAGTCGCAGACTCGAGTGAAGACTCATGCGAGGAGAAACCACTGGCCTGAAAGTACTCCGAGTCAGCGTCTCACACATAAGGAGCAGGGAATCGACGATGAGGAGTCGTGCAGCGTTTAGCCGGAAGGACTCGACATTGCGGATGAAGTCGACGTCGTTTCTTCTGTCGGGTGCGCGACCAGCGCCGCTTTTGTCGATGATTGATATGATCATCCGAGGAATGCTTCGACTCGGGTCTTGGCGTCTGTTGACGTGACTGGCGCTGGTCGACTCCGTTGGAGGACCCGATTGAATAGCTCAGCGCATTTGACATCCTTATAAGCTACAAAAAAAACATAAAGAATTGTAAAGTACTTGTATGTTGTAAGGAATATTTGCCTTTCGGCTTGTATAGCAAGATTCTGGTGCCGATCGGGTCGACACTTTTGCACTGTATGCTAGGCCTTTTCGTTAGCCTGATTACCCTTAGTCCCAGTACCTTGCCGAGGCACTCGGAGTTCAAGGATTCGATGATCAGGCAGAATCAGCTACTCGGGCTGTCGCGTATGAGGTGCTCGAGTGCGTGGAGCCGATGGCACATTAGGTTACTCGAAGAGGGTGCAGAGCCCGAGTGTTTCGAGTGCGAGTTAAAAAGGAAATCAGCTCTAAGTAGAGGGAAACTTAGCATTGTTTGTTGTTGCCGTCGAGGTGGATGGACTCGATGCGTCTGGCTGTTCGCAGGATCCAATGCAATCGGCAGGTCAACGCAGCCAAATATTGTAGCGGATTATCGCAGTCGAAAACCGCAGCGGGTCGCCAGAGTCGAGGGAGCCCCCGAGTCATGGTCGCTGAAGCCAATGCGGCCAGTTGCCGCAATCGAAGATCGTGTCGGGTCACGCGACGGGGTCGAAAGATCCCCCGGGCCACTGCAGCCGAAGACCGTAGTGGGTCGCGCCGTGGAGTCGAAAGAGCACCCGGGTGTAACCGATGTGGCGGTCGTGTGGTTGAGCCAGTAACTTGATTAATAATAAATCTCTTTCCTTGCTAAATAATAGTTCTTCAGGTCTCTTTGTGGCTTCATGTGAACCGACAATTAATTCCTTTGGTTTGGTATGCTCTTATCTTTGGAAATTGGCAATCGGGATCAGCTAGTTGTACGGCATGGTGACACCGATCTGGTGGACGGAAGTAGTACTTACAGACTATCCGGCCGCCAGTACACAATCGATTGGAATCGAATCAGTATGATGTCGTGCCTTAGCTTCCAAATTTGCTTCTTTTCCCTAGGTAGGTACGCGGGACTGAGTTGATTGCGCACTGACGTATACCAGCCAATCAGATGAGATCTACTCGCAGCTTTCGACTTTACCAGTTGCACGATAAAGAAGATCAACGTGGATTTAACTCCTAGAAGCCGGCGAATCATAAATCGCGGGTGATGGTGACATGGTTATACCCTATGGGTACGTGATCTCAGCATACCTGGTCCAGCCCAAGGAAGGCCCACGGCAGATGTACGCCGGCCCATGACGATTTTCGGGTGGCCAAAGCCCATGACGCCTTCGGATCCTTGGAGAGCAAGACTAGCGTAGATAGAAAATTCAAAGGGGTAAAACCCTAGAACTTGTAACCGACTAGGTCTATGTCCGGGACCTGCCTAAGTCTATATAAAGGCCAGGAGGGCACGACCTAGATCTCTCTCTCTCTCATACCTTCGCATACACACCTCCACGCCAGATTGCATCTGCGCACCCCTGTAACCTTCGGTTCCGCCATAATCAAGAGCAGACAAGCAGGAGTAGGGTTTTCCCTCTGGGGGCCTGAACCTGGGTAAACCTTGTGTCCCCGTGTTGCTTGTTTTCTAACCATTCCACGATCTCCAGCATCCCCATCTTCTCCAAAACCCAAGTCCATAACAATGGGCATTGATGAGATCAAACCTCGTCAGATGGAACCGTCATGATCGCACAATCAGTGCCCCTGATTCCCACAGACAGCGCCAATTGACGAGGTTTGATCTCATCAATGCCCATTGTTATGGACTTGGGTTTTGGAGAAGATGGGGATGCTGGAGATCACGGAACGGTTAGCAAACAAGCAACACGGGGACACGAGGTTTATCCAGGTTCAGGCCCCCGGAGGGAAAACCCTACTCCTGCTTGTCTGCTCTTGATTACGGCGGAACTGGTGATTACAGGGGTGCGCAGATGCAATCTGGCGTGAAGGTGTGTATGCGGAAGTATGAGAGAGAGAGAGCTCTAGATCTGTAGATCTATCATGGAGGTGGAGATCGTAGATCTATCTATTGTGGGGTTATGGCGTCTGTAGGTCGTGCCCTCCTCGTTGAACCCTCCTAGCCTTTATATATGGGGAGGCTAGGTCTCAGGTACCGATACGAGTAGGTTACAAGTTGTATTCAAACTCTAGTATTGAGATTTCATTGTCTTGTACGCTTGAGACTCCGTGTCCACATGGGCTTCATATCAGCCGAACCGTCATAGGCGTCATGGACCCTGGCAGATCGTCGAGTGGGCCTTCCGTCGGGCTGGACTAGGTATACTAACACCGGGTACCCGTAGGGCATATCCATGTCAGGAGGAGCCATCAAACTCGATGAAGTTATCCGTGTCCTCCATGCTCGGCGAGGCGTCGTCGATGTCGCACTCGAAGTCGTCCATGCTTGGGGAGTAATTTTTGGTATAGTACTCCATATCACCCAAGCATGTGGAGCCATTGTCGGTGTAGTGCTCCATATCCTCCATGCATGAGGAGCCATTGTCGACGTAGAGCTCCATGTCTTCCATGCATGTGGAGTCGTCGTAGGTGTAGTGCTCCGGGTCCTCAAAGCATGCGGAGCCATTGTCGGTGTTGTGCTCCGTCTTGTCCTCTATACTTGTGGAGTCGTAGTCATGGTGGCTCATCATGGATTCTTCATAGATATCATTCTCGGTCCCGGAGTCCCTAGACATGCTTCACAAGACCAAGTGTTGTATATAGAAGTGGTAGAGGGTGTTGGGGATGCAACGTCAATTCTTACTTTACCTTGGAAGATAGTATCGTGCAAGTGGCCACACTTGAGAGCAATAAACCAAGCAAAGTGAAGTTCACGCGGAACACCAAAACCAACTACTAACCAAAAAACACACACACACACACAAGGCCTATGGTGGATAGGTATGGAAAGTGGTATGTCAAGAACCAATCCGAAATCAAGATGTTGTATTGGCAAGTAAAGAACCACAATGATCACATAGAAAACAAGTCAATCCACAAGATAGAAAATATGTACAAGGAAACACACACGGTGGGATAAATGGGACTTGTGCGACGGAGAAAGTGAGCTAAGAATCAAATGATTACCTAGCGAAGACTATAAGCTCGTGTCACACAAGTACAAGGAGAGACGCTAGTTCGATTGTAATTAATTGGTGGGCTACAAGATATGCACAAGAAGTACCACCTATATGATGTTCATCGAGCTTGCGCTTCCTATTCTATGAGGCACATGTATATTTCTTTCTTTTTTTTCTTTTCTTTTCTCTTTTTCTTTTTCACTCGCCTCTTCCTTGTGCCAACAACTATACAAGATACTATATGAGATAGCGCTCACACGAGTTTGCTCGGAATTCTACAATGTATCAAATTTGCATAGCCCAAGCAATCATAAGAGGAACTAGTCTCAATAGGTGTTTGTTGCTTGCAAAGATAGTGGGGTTCACAAAGGAATGCAAGTGGGGAAAAGTCACGAAATGTTTATACCTTTCATCGACGATCTTCACCCTTTATTGTTGGATTCCGCCTTGCTCACAGAATTTTGATGTAGTAGATAGCATGAAAAACGTGGATGATGATGTAGTGCTCCTTCTCCTCTTCGAAACGAGCTAAAGAACACCAAAATGCGAGTTGAAATGCAAAAGTTATACTCAAAACCGTGATGCAGTTTTTCTGTCTGCAGGGAGGGGCGGAGACTCCGGTCTGGAGGTCCGGAGACTCCGGTCTGGATCTCAAAAAGTCCGGAGACTCCGGTCTAGGCCAGAGACTCCGGTCCGGGAGATTCCAAAGCGTCCAGAACTCGAACGGGACGCGTTTTGGGCGGAAAAATTCGAACCAAAACCTCAGATTGATGGGGGAAATTAAGGAATTAGGCCATGGGAACGCAGGGGAAGGTAGATCAACTAGTTTAGCAAGTAATCCACGGATCAAAACCTACCAAAACTCACTCAAATGACAGATCGATCCAAAACACGAATTGGGGATGTTTTTGGTGGAATTTTCGAATTTATGGGGAAAAGACCAAATCGATGAGAAATCCGTGGCAACCAAAAGCTGTTGATACCAGATGATGGATGGGTTAACCTCTTGGGTGCCCGATCTTCACGGATCTTGTGGTCAAATCGATGGGAAAGCGAGGGGAAAGGGAGAAGGTAGCGGATGCGGACACACACCTCGCGAAGAACACGATGAACACACGCAAACTCACACGATACAAGGCCGATTGCTCCCGAACGGCGGCCACTGGTCCGATAGAATCGTCGCAAGGAAAGATCGGTCAACGTGCTGCCTCAAATCCACATTGGAGAGGGAAGAACACCTTGGGGAGGGTCTTGACAACTTGGAGACGAGACATCGAACTCCAAGGCCTTGTTCAACGATGGATGCGTGATGCAAAGTCCAATCGAGGTTGGTGACGATAGTCGGTCCCCTTGGGTAAGGGGATGAGGCAAAACTAGAGATTCCACAATGGGGGTGTCTTTAGTCTATCATCTATGCCTAAGGGATACATGAAGGGGTGGGGGCTCTATTTATAGGCCAGCCACATAAACATGGGTAGTTTAGGGATAAAACTAGGGTTTGGACGAGCTAGAGGGGTACATGGGCCGAAGGCCCAGCTGGCGGCGCGCAGGCCCATCACGCAGGCCGGAGACTCCGGTATAGGATTCGGAGACTCCGGTGTAGGCCGGAGACTCCGGTGTCATCTCCGGAGTGGCATACTGACTGTCCCCGGGTCGGTTGCTGGGGTCGGTCCGGAGGTCGGTCTGTCCGGTGTGCAGAACCGGAGACTCCGGTGTAGGCCGGAGACTCCGGTGGTTCAGCCGTGGCTTCTTCCGCCTCCTCTTCCAAGCCTCCGTCTTGTCGGGCTTGATGTTCCGGGCTTCCTCCCTTGCCTCCGTACTTGTCGGTGTGAACCTATCATGCATATGTGACGGAGTATGAAGTAGCATACCATTCAATAGGGTAGGAAGTGGGCTCGCATAGAGGAACGGATTCACCTTTGGAGTCCATGACGACTTGGCGTAAGTTGGAGACCATGATGTGGTAACGACCGTAGGTCGGCTGCATCAGATCCTTCGGATCGCCGTTCACTTTCTGCTTACTATGTGTTTCTTGGTGGTTCGCTCGGTGCTTGGAAGACGAAGAAACAGACAGCGGTTTCCCGTTCGAGTGTTGAGGCTAAGTTGCGTGCTATGGCCTTGTTGACTGCTGAGGTGACCTGGTTACGGTGGTTACTTGCGGATTTTGGGGTCCCTATTACCACACCCACTCTAGTTTTGTCTGACAGTACAGGTGCTATTAGTGTTGCACGTGATCTGGTCAAGCATGAGCTTACCAAGCATATTGGTGTTGATGTTTTCTATACACGTGCTCAGGTGCAGGCTCAGGTTGTTGCGCTTCAGTATGTGTCTTCAGATTTACAGTTGGCGGATTTCTTTACGAAGGCACAGACCAGAGCGCAGCATCCTCTACAAACTCAGTGTTGTGGATCCACCATGAGTTTGAGGGGGGGTGTTAGATGTATATATTTGTATATTGTATTTTCCACATATGTTAGGGGGCTTCCTGCATATTTGCACATGTACCTGTACTATATATTATGGCCTTTGGCCCTCAAAGGAATATAACTTGTCTATTCCTAACAGGCAGAATGCATTGCCGCCTAGCCTAGCCAATATCACGCAAACTTCTGTGCTCTCCACCGTCGAAAGAGGAGTTGGAGGAAATGGGAAAGGCAGAATCGGATGAGGGGAGGATATGGGTGATTTTCAATAGGCACTCCCGATGCATCCTACGCTAGCAACTCCCCTCAAAATGGCGTGAAAGCAAGAAGGTAGAAACCATTTGCGATGTCGTCGTCAAGAAGGTAACAGCCACCGCGTGTATCGAAGACCGCACCTGCGAGATCTGGTGCAAATTTGATGGCCGCCGTGGCCTAACCTTCTCGAGGACGACGACCGCCGAGGAACTTGGATCCTTCTAGCCAGTAGGGTCCTAGACTCACGGAGCGGCGATGGTGCCTAGCTTTCCGTTGAGTGCCTGAGATGAGGAGGGACGCATGCGGCGCCTGAATAGTGTGTTGGTGCCGAGCTCTCACCGTCGTGGCCCAGGCGGTGGCGGGTAGCAACAGGGCAGTGTTGACGGCACCATAAAGTGTCCAACAATGACTGTAGCGGCTAGCAACAGGGCAGATGCCAACGAAACCGAGGGCCCACCGTAGATCTGGATTTTGGTCGAGATTTATTTTTATTTATTTAAATTAGTTGCAATCCGCAGACTTGAATTAAAGTGGCTGGTTTGAATGAAACTTGGCAAAGATTTAAATGAAAGTTGACGACGTATTTGAGTGAGAAACTAGTCATGGTTATCAGTAGCATGTAAATTTAACACTGTTGGATCTATTATTTGCGACGTGGAGCAGGGGACGCCACTGGTCACTAGCGGTTAGGGTGTCAAACGGGGATCCCGTCTAAATCCCACTTCTAATTCATTTTTTAAAATCTTTATTTTAAAAAATGAATTAGAAGTGGGATTTAGACGAATCCCATCTGACACCCTACTGGCGGTCGCCCGACACGCGATAGGTGGTCTGTGACCATCAGCGTGCCCAGGCCACACTGCCGATATACTTTACGTGTGATGCCAGATTGGTAGTGTGCCGTTTGGCCGTCGCTAACGCCTTGCCATGCTGTTAATGAGCATTTCTCTAGTAGTGCGGCATGGCTGGGCCAGCAGATGAAGGCCCGTAAAACCCTGTCACCGCTAGCCACCATCTCCGCCACCTCTAACACGAACATCAGCACTGAGTCCACCGGGAAATGCCGCCACCAAACCCTAGCAGGCCGGCCAAACCCAGATGCGGCCCAAAGGGATTAGAGGGAATAGTGCTCCGAGAGCTTTTCTGAATATGAAGTGCTCACAAATTAAAGCTGACAAAGCAAAATCGATCACATCTCATCTGAAATGGACGCTTCGTGCACGTGCCTCACCAGATTGGTGCACGTTTAAATTTTAAATTTTACAGGAATAACCGTGTGTAGTAAAGAATAATCTGGCACGGAGACCGCTGATAAATACACTCCAGAATTCGATCATGGTGACCAACAAGAACCTAGTCCACACGAACTAAAGTGCCACGGAAAAGCACACTAAGAAACCAAAAATCGATCATGGTGCCGGAAGGGGTGGTGGTGCTACATGAGACCATACATGAACTTTATAAAAATAAATTGGATGGTGTTTTATTTAAAATTGACTTCGAAAAGGCGTATGACAAAGTTAAATAGTCTTTTTTACAACAAACGCTTCGAATGAAAGGGTTCACACCGGAGTGGTATCAATTCATTACACATTTTGTTCAGGATGGTAGTGTTGGTATAAAAGTTAATGATGATATTGGTCATTATTTTTAAACAAAAAAAGGCTTGAGACAAGGTGATCCTATGTCTCCCATACTGTTCAATATTGTTGCGGATATGCTAGCTATTCTCATTGCAAGGGCAAAGGAGGATGGTCAAGTTGGAGGCCTTATACCTCATCTTGTTGAGGGCGGGGTTTTAATTCTGCAATATGCGGACGACACAATTCTTTTTATGGAACACGATTTACAGAAAGCTTTGAACTGAAATTAATCTTATGTATCTTTGAACAATTATCAGGACTCAAAATTAATTTCAACAAAAGTGATTTTTTTGTTTTGGTATGGCAAAAGATGAAGAGCAGCAATACAGAGAGATCTTTGGTTGTGAATCTAGGTCTTTGCCATTTCGGTATCTGGGGATACCTATCCATTACAGAAAATTAAGAAAT
The DNA here is from genome assembly GCA_916181665.1 of Avena sativa. Lineage (NCBI taxonomy): Eukaryota > Viridiplantae > Streptophyta > Magnoliopsida > Poales > Poaceae > Avena > Avena sativa. The sequence continues at coordinate 328,617,033 of OV702284.1, read as the reverse complement.
TTAGATTGGTATCCGGTGGAAACCCGTTTAGAAGGAAAACTTGGTTGTTGGAAAAGAAAGCTCTTGTCTTATGGTGACCGGCTAGTCCTTATTAATTCAGTTCTAACTAGTTTACCTATGTTCATGTTGTCATTTCTTGAGATCCCAAAGGGGTAAGGAAACGACTAGATTATTATCGTTCTCGTTTCTTTTGGCAAAATGATGAGAACAAAGCAAAATATAGGCTAACTAGGTGGAGTATCATTTGTAGACCAAAAGATCAAGGTGGTCTTGGCATTGAAGTTCTTGAGTTAAAAAATAGATGTTTGTTGAGTAAATGGCTTTTCAAACTTCTTAATGAGGATGGATTGTGACAGGAGCTGCTACAAAACAAATACCTCAAACACAAAACTTTATCCGAGGTTAAAGTAAGACCCACTGATTCACCTTTCTGGAAGGGGCTCATGGGGGCTAAAGATGGATTCTTTAATAGAGGTCATTTTAAAGTTGGGGATGGATTAACTACAAGATTTTGGGAAGATAAATGGTTGGGGGAGTTATCTTTTGCACAACAACATCCATATTTATATAACATTGTGCAACACAAGAATGCTTTGGTTGCGGATGTTCTAGCTAACGTACCGCTGAATATTGCATTCCAAAGATCATTAACTGGTAATAAATGGATACAATGCTTATATTTATGTCAACGGTTAATGATGGTGCAGTTATCAGAGGAGTCGGATAAATTTGTGTGGGGATTAAATGCCTCAGGTTTTTTTACAGTTAAATCTATGTACGAAGATCTTATGAATGGTCATACGCCTTTTCTTAGCAAATATCTTTAGAAATTAAAGATACCATTAAAGATTAAAATATTTATGTGGTTCCTGCATAAAAATGTTTTACTTACTAAGGATAATTTGGCGAAGCGTAAGTGGGTTGGGTGCACAAAATGTTGTTTTTGTGGTTCCTCGGAGACCATTGACCACATGTTTATCTCTTGCCCTTTTGCACGGCTTATATGGCATACTGTTGCTGTTACTTTTGATCTGTTATCTTCAACTAATGTGGACCATATGTTTAGTATATGGTTGGGACGTGTGGATAGTAAGACGAAAGCTATGATTCGCACTGGTGTATCGGCTTTGTGTTGGTCCATATGGAGATGTAGAAATGATATAATTTTTAACAAAAAGAGATCTATCAACTTCTTGCAGGTTATATAGCTAGAGTTGCAGGTTATTCACAGGATGGCGCATTGGGTACAGTTGTGGGCATACATGTTACCGCCGGAACACCGAGATGCCATGTCTTCCGGATGCGGGCGGCTATTGACGGTCGCTCAGGAGTTCTTCAGTCAGGCTACCTGGCAGCATACTAGTCGTCTTCATGATGCTTAGTCCTTTTTTAAATACTGTTTTTCGCTGGTTGATCTATGCAGCAACTCTAGCTGTATCTTGAATTGGTGACTTGTTACTTTTCACGTTGGCTTAATAAATGGATGTGTGTATCAATTGATGCAGAGGCCGGGGAGTTTTACCCCCATTTCGAAAACAAGAACAACAACGGCATTATAAGCACCGGCAGCAATGGCGCCAGCTCCCACGACCTGCTGCCATCCCTCCTCGCTGCCGCACGACCGTTCCTCCGCGGCAACCTTGCCGCCGTCGACCCGGAGCTCCCCTCACTGGTGTCGGTCCTGATCTCCGCTGGCGCCGGAGAGTGCTACCACAAGCACGGCACCTTCCTGGACCACCTCGTGGACGACTTCCGCATCCTCCATCTGTGGGGCGCGCCGGACGCCGTCTCCCGCTGCGGCCTCTACCACTCCTCCTACTCAAACTCCTACGTCAACCTCGCCATCTTCAAGCCCAACGTGAGCCGCGCTCGAGTCCGCGCAATCATCGGCACCGCCGCCGAGCGCCTCGTGCACCTCTTCTGCGTCGTCCCGCGCCACGCTCTCATGCACGACGAACTCCTCCTCCGATACACCGATGCAGAGCTCAGGGACCACCTCGCCGCCGCCGAGGCCTCCCTCGTCGAAGCCGCCCGTGGCAAGTACGCGAGGTCGGAGGCGTGGAGGGTGAAGCTGCGGGCCTTGGTGCCGGAGGAGGGCGTGGTCGCGCCGCACATCCGGACTGGGGAGCCGGTGGCGCTATCGCGGAGGGTGTTGGCTGTGTTCGTGCTGATCACCCTTTCCGACTTCAGCGACCAGTTCACGGACTACCAGGACAAACTATTCGGCAACGAGGACGGGCGCCTGGATTTCACCGGGGACAACTGGGCCGCGCTCTGGCCAGGCACCTGTAAGCCAGGGCTGTGGATGTGCACCATGTCCATGCTCGCCGCAATCTACCGCCTCATTGCCACCGACGAGCGCCTCCGCCGCATGGAAAACACCGTGCACAAGGAAGACGGCGATGACACGGGGTTGGAGCTCTCCATCCCGCCGGTGTTCGACCGGTGCATCAAGGTGCTGGACCCCGACGAGTAGATCGCGGTGCGGGACCTGTACTAGGAGGAGATCTGCAGCGACGTGAAAGGCGGCGGCGACGGGGACTCGATGGAAATAGAGTTGCGGCTACGGTGGAGCATCGGGAAGTGTTAGATGTATATATTTATATTGTATTTCCCCCATATGTTAGGGGGCTTCCTGCATATTTTCCCTGTACCTGTACTATATATTGTGGCCTTTGGCCCCCAGAGGAATACATGTTGCATATTCCTGACATGGTATCAGAGCTAGGTTAGACCGTTTTTTTTGCAACATCGTCAAGCCGCCACCGTCCCTGTCGTCGTTGTTTTTCCGACGTCGTCGCCCCCGGTTGCCGTTGTCTTCGGCCATCTCTCTGGCCGCCTCCTCCTCGTCATCTGACCGGTCGCTCCGTCCGCTGGTCTTATTCCGATCGGATCTGGGCGATATCTGGTCTCGGTCATCGTCACCCGTTCTCCCGATTCAGATCGTGACCTGCTGCTATGCTTCAACTTCTGCTACCGATTGGATCTACACACCTCCAGCTGCCGACCGGGCCCCTCCACACCGCCTGGTCTACCCCGCCACTCCTGTCCTTCTGCACCGCCGTACGCACGCGCGAGCGCGCGCCGTCCCTGCATCTGTTGTCCTGTTGTGCTTCAACTTCTGCTATCGATTGGATCTACACACCTCCAGCTGCCGACCGGGCCCCTCCACACCGCCTGGTCTACCCACACCGTCTGGTCTACCCGACACCAACTGACACGTCCTGCTGCTCTCCTGGCACACGCGTCCTGCTGCTCTCCTTACGCGGGACCGCGCGGGACCCCGACAACACCTCCTGCCGCGCGCGGGCCTCCATGCCCCTGCCTCCCGCCGCCTCCCGTCTGGCCGATCTGGCCCTGCACAGCCGCCGGCTCGTCGAATTCCGTCAGTTTGCATCTGGATCGGTTAGATCTAGAACTGTCCTGGTCTGTGTCTAAAAAAAAAGAGAGAGAAATATGTCTTCTTCATCAGGTTATGTTGCGATTCCTCGCTGCCCGGTACTCTTCGATGGCACGAATTATCCTGACTTCGCTGCCTTTATGCGTGTTCACATGCGCGGTCTCCGTCTTTGGGGTGTGCTCTCCGGCGAGGTCTCCTGTCCGCCGTGCCCCTGCTCATGTGGCTCCCCTTCCGCCGACGCCGATTGTTCTTGGTGCTGATGCTTCTCAGGAGGCCAAGGATGCTGCTCAGAGTGCTGATGATACCACTGTTGTTGCTTATGACCTGAAGTTCAAGCAGTACTCTTCTGATCTCGAGGCCTATCGCCATGCTCTGACTGCTTACACTCAGCGGGTTGATGAGGATGCTCGTGCTGCTGCTGTTCTCACCTCCAGTGTTCTGCCCCAGTATGCTGCTGAGTTCATGAGTCTCCCTACTGTTGCCGCTCAGTGGGCACATCTTCGTCAGCGCTATCAGCCATCTGGGGATGCTCTTTACCTGTCCGTGGTTTGCCAGGAGCATGCTCTTCAGCAGGATAATTCCACTATTGATGAGTTCTATACTCAGAGTGCTGCCATCTGGCGTCAGCTTGATTCTCTTCGTACTGCTGGTTGTGGCACATGCTCGTGTTGCCAGATTGTGCGCTCGGATTTGGAGTTTCACCGTATCTATGAGTTTCTGTCTCGGCTTCGCCAGGAGTTTGAGCCCCGGCGTGCTCAGCTGAATGCTCGTGGTCGTGTTCCGCTCTTTGAGGTGTTGTCTGATCTTCGGGCTGAGGAGACCCGTCTCCGTGGTGCTGGTCTCCTTGCGGTTCCGTCTGTGCTTGCTACTCGTGGTGCTCCTTTGCCGTCTGCTAACTCGACTCAGCCGCGGTCCTCTGTGTCGCCGCCGATACTACCCACTCCTCTAGTTCAGGGTCAGAGTCCGCACCAGCAGTTTCAGGGTCAGAGTCAGCACCAGCAGGCTCGTGGTCAGGGTCGCCGTGGTTCTCTTCGTCACTGCTCTTACTGTAACAAGGATGGCCACACTTGGGCCACCTGTTATACACGGGATCCCAGTTTACGTCAGCAGCACCAGGCTCGTGGGCAGTCGGCTCCTTCTGGATCTTCAGCAGTTCTCTCTCCGATCAGGACATTATCAGGAGTCTTCGCGGTCTGCTTGCTGCTCCAGGCTCTTCTTCGACAGGCACTGCTGGTTCTGTGACTGATTCTTCAGGCCCTGTGCGACCACCACCTTCTACACAGTCAGGTACGTCCCCATGGTATCTGGATTCTGGAGCTTCTTTTCATATGACCTCTGAGTCTTCTTTTCTGTCCGCTCTTCGTTCTCTCCCTTCTCCTGTCCGTGTTTTTACGGCTGATGGTACCTCTCTTCCTGTTTCTAGTCGAGGCACCCTTTCTACTTCTTCTTTTTCTGTTCCTGATATTTCTCATGTCCCTCTTCTTAAGATGAATATGTTCTCTGCTAGCCAGCTTACTGACTTTGGTTGTCGCGTCATTCTTGATGCTGATTCTTGTGTTGTCCAGGACCGTCGCACACAGGCCTTGGTTGGAGCTGGCCCTCGCAGTCATGACTCTTTAGGACTTTGGGAGTTAGACTGGCTTCGTGTTTCTTCCGCTGCCACTTCATCTGCCAGTTCTTTTCCGGTCGTTGCCTCTACTACCAGCTCCTTTCAGCAGTGGCATCATCGTCTTGGTCACCTCTGTGACTCTCGCTTGTCGTCATTAGTTCATCGTGGTCTTCTGGGTCTGTCTCAGGAGATGGTCTTTGCATTGTCAGGGCTGTAGATTGGGTAAACAGATTCAGCTTCCCTATCCTACTAGCGCGTCTGTATCTCAACGATCTTTTGATTTAGTTCATTCAGATGTTTGGGGTCCGGCTTCTTTTTCTTCGAAAGGGGGCCATCGCTACTATATTTTATTTATCGATGATTTTTCTCGGTACACTTGGTTGTATTTTATGTGCTCTCGCAGTGAAGTGCTTTCCATATATCAGCGCTTTTCGGCCATGGTCCGTACTCAGTATTCTACCCCCATCCGTGTTTTTCGTGCTGATTCTGCTGGTGAGTATATCTCCTAGATGTTCCGAGGTGTTCTTGCTGAGCAGGACACCCTTGCTCAGTTCTCCTGTCCTGGCGCACATGTCCAGAATGGCGTTGCTGAGCGTAAGCATCGCCATCTTCTTGAGACCACTCGTGTTATGATGATTGCTTCTTCTCTTCCGCCGCATTTCTGGACTGAGGCTGTCGCTACGTCGGCTTACCTCATCAATATTCAGCCTTCTGCTGCCTTGCAGGGTGGTATCCCTCTTGAGCGCCTATCTAGACAGTCTCCAGACTACTCTATGCTTCGCTTGTTTGGTTGTGTTTGCTATTTTCTCCTTGCTCCTCGTGAACGCACCAAACTGACCGCTCAGTCTGTTGAATGTGTCTTCCTTGAATACATGTTGCATATTTCTGACAGAAAGAACCCATTCGTGGGGGAGCCGTGGCTGGTGCTGGCGCAGGTACTGCTCAACGTGGGGAGATGGGATGAGGCGGCGGCCGCGGCAGAGGAGGGGCTGAGGCTGGTGCTAGAGTGGGGGAGCAGCTGGGACAAGAGGATGACGTGGGAAGGGTGGGTGTCGTGGGGGAGGGTGATGAGGGACAAGGCCATGGACAAGGAGTGGCCGCGCTCAGCGTGGGGCATCGTCAACCTCGGACTCGTCAAGCAACTACAGCAAAACTAACTAACCTGGCTGCCATCCTGGCTCCTGCTCCTACGGTCCTACTCGAGATATGGCTCCATGCATCTCCTGACCGAGCTTCCATGGTCGAGGCGTCGAGCTGCAGCCTCATATCCATTATTCCAGCTTCTGTCTGTCACCTCATAAAACTTAAAAATTCTGCTACTAGTGAGTGTGTGTTAAGCTGCAACCTCGTATCCTGCACGGTGTCAAAACAACTTTAAGTATGCCTTCCGAGAACACGACAAGAAGGGAAGGGATACAACTTTCTTTCTACAATCCATTCAATTCAACAGTTAATCCAACTTAGCGCCATCCTGACATCCTGTTAAGGAAACCGAGAGGTTGAACTCTGAAGCAGCTCACGCCCATGGACAGCCTCGTGCTCTGGGTTTTTTCTCATACGCCCCCAAGAACAGGGCCGGCTTCCATTATAAAGCATAATGGAACAACAGCAACGAAATTTCGACAGAAATTTCAGCCTTTTTAACCATCCAAAGTAGCTACCTCGTGCTCTACTGCGATTCGAATTCAGTAGCCATACTGAAAGCAGGGTCATCTTTTGAGACTCTCCCTTGCTTCTTAAACAACAGCCTACTGAACCAATCCATCTCAAAACTGCATCCATAATATATATTGTTTCTGTATTTGTTTAAGACGCAGCAAGTATGGATTCAGAATATAGAGCGAGTTGATGTCATCAATGAACGCGCTGTCTGCAATCGATTTTGTGGTCTTCAAGCTGATACACGCTCTGCTATATGGAGGATCCCCTACTGTATATTTGCTCAACCAGACTCGTGTGCTGGTTTTCTGAAAGCCTTGAGAATGCAGTGTATTTGTAACAGCCGTGCAGTAATTTTCCAGCTATTTGGATATATATACATATACATTTCAGACTTTCAGTTTCAACTTCTTTGTTCTTTTCAGGGTTCTAATACTTCTCAATTTTCAGTATCTGAATGTTCAGTACAAGACACAGCCGAGAGCGTACACAGCGCTTAGTGTTGAATGGCTCGTTGGAGGTTGTTTGCATTCGTCGAGTTCTCTTTTCACAGCCGTTGCTAGAACAGATTGTTGGTTTAGGCTTTGTTGGTGATACCCGGATCATCAACAAGACTAAGTCCAAGTTGTCATCTGGTCCAAGTCTAAGTCCAAGTTTCAGTACATGAATGAGTTCACAGTGAGATGTTGCTACCAGATAAATTGCAATAATACTGCACTACAAACCCCCCTTCCAGTTTGATATATTAAACGGAACTTTGGAAATTTTCATGTCAGCTACATCTTTATTATGATTTTAGAGTATGTTCTGTTTACTGATTTCATATGTACTCCCTCTATTGAAAAATAAGTGCCGTGGTTAACATGAAATGAGTTCAATGTAAACAAAAAAGCTTTTGCATGATATGGGTGTTATTTTGTACTTCTCGATAATCATGATGCAAAAAAATGGAAACTAAGTGGTGAGTTTTTATGTCTTTTGAGATGATAGCTGCATAGAAAAACGATGAAACTAAATCTGAAGTGAAACCTATAATCATATTTCGAATAACATAAAACAAAAAATGTGAAACTTAAGATGTTTAAGTCGTAAAATTACATTATAATATTTCTTGAAGACAAATTGATTTATTTTAGGGCCGTTGCAATACATGATCATTTCACTAGTATCTGTTATTCATGTCTTTGTCTACCACCTCGTAAAAATTTATACTCCCTCCGTCCGCAAATAAGTGTACTTCTAGCCTTATCCTAAGTCAAACATAGTAAAGTTTGACTAACTTTTTAGGACAACGTACCAACATTTATGACACTGAATTGTTACCATTAGATTTATTTTTAAATCTAGTTTCATAATATGTCAATTTGATGTAATATATATTTCTATATTTCTCTATAAAGTTGGTAAAATTTGGTTATATTTGACTTAGGCAAAAGCTAGATGTACACTTATTTGCGGACGGAGGAGTAGTTCTTCTACTAGTGAGTATGTGTCAAGCTGCAGCGTCGTATCCTGCATGGTTTCAAATAACTTCATGTATGCCGCAAAATAGATCCTAGATGCGCGTGCACACAAACATTTAGCATCACCGATGCAAGGTCCTTAAGATAGATGCTTAAAATAACAATTCGGTATTTTAAGCACCACTAACCATTTTTATAGTTTTCTATTATTAAAAAACAAGGGTGCTTAAAATTATCTGTTTATTTTTATCAATTTGCTAATTCTAAGTCGACTGAGAATTAAGTTAGAACTCATGCAGATTTTACTCCATTGGATTTGTATCGCGCTTAGTGCGTCTTCCAAGTACCAAGTGGAATTTTCGGTTGTAAGTGGAGTTGCAAGTGAGACTTTTTAGTTACAAGTGGGTTTGTAATTCAGATATTTCTAATTGTAAGTGATCTTGTACCTGAGATTGAATGAAACACCAGACTTAAAATTAGGCACATGCTGGTGCATTGCCACGTACGGATCATGATGAGTAAAAATTGTCTACAGATGGAATAGCTCGGTTTCTTATTTTAACGATGAAACATATCAGGTTGCAAGAAATATCATCATTGATCTTCCTTGTGTGTGTTTCGTTTGGATGTCGGCCGCTTTATTAATTGTTCTCAGAATACTGTCGCACTTGGCTATTGAGCATGCGTCAAGCAAGACGTTGGTTTTGTTTGGTTGATTACTATAGTACTCCCTTCATCCCAAGCCTTAAGGATTTTATTTTTTTTGAAAAGTCAAGGCACGAAAAGTTTAACCTAACTTTTAGAAAAACTATCAAGAACTATTATATTATATAGATATTATGTAAAAATGTTTCATGGTATATGAAAAGGTATGAATTACATATTATAAATATTAATATAAAATTTGGTCAAACTTGAGGTAGTTTGACTTTTGAAAAAAAAAACAGGCATTAAGCCTTGAGATGGAGGTAGTACATCACTATTTCCGTATGCTGTCAAACAAAACCATGGGTGTTTCCGCCAGTTGAAAGGTGTCGTGCAACCCTTTTGTACGGACACGGGATGATGTTTTTTTTACCATCATTCGTTGTACCTGCTACTTTTGCACTTAAACGGATCTTTCTCCAGACATATTTCCATTATTGTCCGTCCAGAATACATGTTGTGCATCCTTCTGAATGAAAATATATTGGTTTGAAGAGAATATGGCGTGTAAACCATCATCGACTGTAGTGTAGGACAACACACGCATGACTAGAAGTGAAAACTGGATGAACTACGCACCATTGGGGAATTCACATCGATATAAATAGATGAAGGTTGGGAGAGAGACGCATGCATGATTTGTTATAGATATTGCTCTTAGTTAGTTCCATTGAGATATTGGAGAAAAACAAACAAGTGTATCCCCAAATAATGTTAATAACATGGCAACCTTTATGCCATCAGGCCATGAAAGCAAGGAGAAAGCCAACAAACTATGACCGTCGTGATCTGTCTCTAGTTAGGAGCTGCGGTGAAAGATTTCATGCCTAGAGCTATTTATTCTTAGATACTTAGAAACTACAGTAGAAGAAACGAGTATGGCTGAGCCATCGGCGGAGATGTATGGCAGGTCAACGAAGCGGGCAATCTCTGTGGCCCTGACCGACTCCCCTAGACCAAGAAACCCGTCATGTCATGCTATCGCGTGAACTCCAGCCTACACATGTAATAATCGCAGATGTATATCAGTTAAGAATTCGCTCTTGACGCGTGCACCAGGCATCCCATCCCCTGGCTCATGAGGACGCTGGACATGTAGGTCCGGTAGAAAATCTTCCATGGGGATCTCACCATGGTCCTCTTCTTGGGGCTCGGCTGCCTGCTACGATTTTTGTCGATAATGAAACAGAAGATGATTCTCATGTGACTACAAAGGGTGGAGTCGCCATCAGGAACTCATGAAGAGGTAGACATGGGGTGCTCCTTCCTGAAATCTATGGTGCTTTGGTAAGGAGACTCCTTTGGTAAGAGACAATGGCATGAACCATCTCTGAGTGTAGGAACACATGCATGCATGATCAAGGGGAAAATTGGATGAACTACGTACTAATGAGAATTCACATTGATATAAGTAGTTGACACTTCAGAGAGACATACTTTGTTCTACATATTACTCTAGCCAATTTGTACAGAGATATTGGAGCGAAACAAACAAGTGTATCGCTGATAGATATTCGTAATATGGAAACCTCTGTTCCCTTGGGTCTCGAAAGCAAAGAGAAAAACAATGAAGTGTCACTCCTCCGACAATAACCTCCATAGAAGCAGAGCACAAGGCATCTCCGAAGTTTAGGCTCCTTAATGTACGACCGTTTGGGGCTTTTAATTGCTGTAGGTACTTATGGAAACTCCAAGATTTGTTTAACCATTTCAAAAAAAAAACACAGCCAAATCAACTAGTAGCATATGAAATTTCTCTTACCACCTTGGATGAGTTTGAATGCAACTGTATTGTCGAATTGGGCCCCCCGAGTCTTCAGTGAGACCGGTTTTTTTGTCGGTTGATCACCATAATAGCGGGCTATTTTCATGTGTTGTCAAACAAAAGCATGACTGTATCCTGTTTTTGCAGCAGGGATTTTCATGAGAAGTAGCTGCGACATTTACCTTCAGAACGTGTCCTCAAACTAAAACAACACATTTTCTAGTAACTTTCATTAATCAGAGTTCCTAGTTATAAATGTTACGGGAAAATTCATTGAAAAAACTCCAAATATGAATACAAAATAGAGTTTTAAACACTCAACAAAACTAGTAACCGATTGCAGGAATAAAATCATAACGTCAAGGAGCATTTTATTCATGTAGACATTATCTTGAATGGAAGTACGGTTAGGTAAATTAAAATAAATTAAGAGAAAGTATGCTAGTTAAATACAACACACCACAATGCCTCATGTTATGCCGTTTTTTCTTATGGGCCTGTTATGGGTGACCAAACGAGATGCGTGGAGAAGACCTTTTTTTTGAACATATATATATTGAGTCAGCAGGCTGCCTCATTAAAAACCCTCCAGTCCCTTTCGGTATCCTGGAAGGAAAAGAGTGCAACTGGGACCTGCTGCTCCGCAATCACAGTAGTGTTACATCATCCACTAATTGTGGAAAAAGAAAAACAGGCGGGCTCTCAAGCCAAAAAGATACATTCTGACTATCTACCGTCCTAGCTATAAGATCCGCTGCTTTATTGGCTTCCCTGGGGCAATGGCGTAGAGTCACAGAGTTGAACCCTACCATCATCATTCGACATTCATCCAAGAAAGCACCTCCAACAATTCTATATTCCAAGGGATTATGGAAAGCATCAACCACCTCGAGAGAGTCTGTTTCAATATCAATGTGAGCACATCCAATTCGCTCTGCCAGCCGAAACCCATCTCGCAATGCTTGAGCTTCCGCAGTTGCAACATCAATAACATTCTCAATCTCCGCTCTACAAGCAGCTAGGAACTGACCTTGGGAATCCCGAATAATGCATCCCGTCGAGGCCATCCTAGAATCCAGATTCACAGCGGCATCAGTATTTAGCTTTACTTTTCCGCTAGGAGGTTTAGTCCAACCTTTTCTTACTATTCCACTCCTGTCCAAATTTGCCCGGAGGCTGTTAGAAACCATTGCCTTGATTGATAGCGCTAGTCTGCTGGGGGTTGGGGCTGTTCCATTGTGCTTGAGTTCCCTTCGTCGCCACCAAATGAACCAAGCTGCTGAAGCAATAACCTCTTTAACTCCTAATCCGCCCAAAGCCGGGATCACTAGTTGGCTCTCCTGAAGGAGGTGTTCCAGCACCACACACCCTGATCGGTCTTCTAGGGTTGCCCTCTGAATGATCCTGGTAAAACCGAGAGCCTCCCAGACTTCGAGAGCCCGATCACACTTGAACAACATATGCGCAATATCCTCCGCACCCCACTCACAGACGGGGCATTGGCCTGAACCACCAATGTGTCTATTAGCAAGGGTACACATACAGGGTATAATCCCATGAAGAGCCCTCCACATGAAAATTCTCACCTTGGCTGGAACTTTTAGTTTCCAACAGGTGTCCCATATAGGGTTTATCTCGGAACTCCCTACATCATCTCTTCTTCTCGCCCTGCTTCCATATTGATGTTGCCACTCCATATGATAAGCCGATCGTACTAAAAAAATCCCATTTTTGGTACCATGCCAAGCAACAGAATCCCCAACCTCCCATGGTGGTAGGGGTATAGCCTGGATTCGTCTCACATCGATTGGATAGAAATTATCCTCCAGAAGCTGAACATCCCAGGTATCTGTCGTTGGGTTAATTAGCTCTTGTACCTTCCCAATCATGATCCCACCCTGTCTTGTGGACACCTTCTTATCTGGGCTGTTTGGTATCCATGGATCATGCCAGACATTAATTTCTACACCATTTCCCACACGCCAAATATAGCCTCTTTTAAATGTTCCCATTCCCGCCATTAGGCTTTGCCAAGTGAAGGAGGCCCCCTTCTTTAATTCTACCTTCAACAGATCCCCAGAAGGGTAATATTTTGCTCTAAGGATTTGAGTACATAACGATTCAGGTGTTTCTACTAACCTCCATATCTGCTTTGCAAGCATAGCCAAATTAAAGCAATGTATATCTCTGAACCCCATTCCACCTTGCTTTTTTGGAGTACACATTTTCCACCAGGAATACCAGTGCATGGCCTTTTTTCCATATTTCTCACCCCACCAAAACCTTGCTATTGCCGCCGCTATTGCTTTGCAAATTCCTTTTGGCAATTTAAACACAGACATAGCATATGATGGAATAGCTTGAGCCACAGCTTTCAACAAAATCTCTTTCCCGCCCATGGACAAGTTCTTCAGATTCCATCCACTGATGATTTGGCACACACGATCCACTAAGTGTTGGAAACAATCAGATCGATCTACCCCCACATGTGAAGGGAGGCCCAAATACCTCTCTGTTAAAGCTTCCGAGTCAATATGCAGCGGTGAGCATACAGCCTCCCTGTCCTCCACACTTGTGTTAGGGCTGAAGAATATACTCGACTTTGGGTCACTCACCAGTTGTCCTGAACTGGCACAGTACAAGTCCAACACCTTCCGAACAGTAGCAGCATTAGGCGCATCCGCCTTCATTAGAATCAGAGAGTCATCGGCAAATAAAAGATGAGATGCCGATGGTGCCCCGCGACACACCCTGACCCCTTGAATACCACCACAAGCTTCTTCATGTGTCAACAAGCTTGAGAGTCCCTTAGCACAGAGCAGAAAAAGGTACGGCGAGAGTGGGTCCCCTTGCCGCAGCCCCCTAGTAGGAACAAAAGTATCCGTCTCCTCATCATTAAACCAAACTCGATACTGAACTGAAGAAACACAAGACATGATCATGTTAATCCATTGTTCCGCAAAACCTAATCTTGTCATCATATCCTTCAGGAAACTCCATTCAACACGGTCATATGCTTTGTGCATGTCAAGTTTTACATCACAATAACCGTTTTTACCTTGTCTCCTTCCTTTGAGCGTATGAACACACTCATAAGCAACCAGGACATTGTCAGTTATCAGCCTCCCTGGGACAAAAGCGCTTTGGGCAAGACTAATTACCTCAGGCAATATCCCTTTCAGTCTATTTGCAAGTACTTTCGATATGATCTTGTATAAGACACTACATAGGCTTATCGGCCTGAATTGAGTGATCAACTCAGGGTTATTTACCTTTGGTATCAATATTATAGCAGTCTCATTCCATCCTGGCGGTATAACCCCCGCCTGTAGGGACTCCAACACCTCTTTTGTTATAGCACCCCCAATTAGAGGTCAAAATTTCTTGAAGAATATTGCATGCATCCCGTCTGTTCCAGGTGCCTTAAAATCACCTATCGCAAACAGAGCCTTCTTTACCTCCTCTTCCATGAAAGGGGCTAACAATCGCTCATTCATCTCATTAGTAACCTTTGGTTGCACTTTCGCAAGCAGCTCCGGATCAGATCCATCTACTTCAGACGTAAACAGGTTAGAGAAATAATCCAAAATCAGGGGTTTTAGCAATGCATTACCTTCCCTCCAATCACTGTTATTATCTTTCAGTTTTACTATCAGGTTCCTCTTCTTTCTAGCTCTTGCATAGTTGTGGAAATACGCGGAGTTGCGGTCTCCATGGGTAAGCCAGTTGACCCGGCTCCGTTGCATTTTATATATCTCTTCTTGTTCTAAAATCTTCTCAATCTCATCAGTTATCTCTTCCTGTCTTCTCACATTTTCTTCCGACAGTCCCCCCCGCAGGACCTCTTCTAGTTTCTTTGAAAGGGACCGAAGTCTCACTCTTGGTTTCTTCGGGACAGTCTCGTCCCAAGCATGAAGCGCATCCTGCACAGCTGCTATAGCTTTCGTCACATTGCCATCATTTATCTCAAGACCGTTGGACCAGGCCATTTGAACCACCTCGCCTACTCCTTCTTCCTTGAGCCATTTACCTTCAAAGCGACGGCGTCGAACCTTCCTTGACATTGCAGTTTTCCGGTAATACTCAGTATCCAACAGAATTGGTCTGTGATCAGATCGAAGACCCTCCTTATTAGAAAGGAAAGCAAACGGGAAAAGCTGAGACCACGCCTCATTACCGCAAGCTCGGTCCAGTCTTTCTCGCATCCCTGCACCCCTGCGACTTCTCTTCCTTCTCCACGTGAAAATGTCACCAATATAGCCCAAGTCTTCCAAGCCACAATCAGTAAGCGCATCTCGGAAAGCTTGCATATAGTGCATGGGTCGGGGGGTTGCCCCTTCCTTCTCATGCGTGTAAAGAATTTCATTCCAATCTCCGATCACCATCCATCGCATGTCGATTTGCCCGTGTAAATCACGTAAACGTTCCCAGGTTTTGTACTTATTTTCCCACGACGGTTCACCATATAGGCCCGTTAATCTCCATCTAGTAGCAGCGTCACCACCGTCCACTAAAACATCTATATAATTTGAGTGTATTCCCATCTCCTCAATGCCCACCTCATTCTTCCAAAGAAGAACTAGGCCACCACTACGACCATCACTTTCATCCACTATCATACCATCCATACGGGTCTGCACCCGTAACTACTCTGCACCAGTTTTATCCAGATGAGTTTCAGAGAGGAACATCACCTAGGGGTTGTTTTGCTCCTGGATCTCCCGGAGCGCACGAACTGCCACGGCACTTCCCAAACCGCGACAGTTCAGAGCTAGGAGTTTCATTGGGACTGGCGGCGCTCCTCTCGGGAGCCCGCCAATGTTTCCAAGTTTTGTTTGTTGCCTACCTCCCCCTTCTTAGCTCTCTTATTACCTTTACTGTCCACAGAAGACGTACTCTCCTTATCAGTCTCCTTCCCCGTCCTCATAATTATATCAGTATTGTTCCGTACCACAATCTGTCCATTATTCCCTTCCACAGCCGGTTCCTTATCATCAAAATTTATCCTCTTCCGAACATACATATTGCCTTCCGTCATTGTTGTATCTAATGGTTTTTTTGGGCTTGTACCCGTGTCTTCCAGTTCCACGGAGGAGGCGTGGAGAAGACCTTAAAAAGTCTACGAGCAACAAACACACCCCTAAGCTCGCAACCTGACTCTTGAGTCGACACCTTCTTTGGCTCTTTGCTTTGCTTGTGCAATTTCAACTCCATTCTACTCCTCTCCCTGGCCGCATATAAATATACTCGCGGTGCGCGCTCACTTCTCTCAACACAGCCAGCCTACACACATTGTACTTCATCCACCACACTCACCGCTCCATCCATGGCAGACTAAGATTGCACATGCCCGCTGCACCAGCGACTGCACTCATGGCCTAGCCACCAGGAGCGGTAAGTCATCCTCCATCGATCAAATATCATCTTCTCCACGGGAAGCGCCGATCGATCTTATGTTTTTGACGGCGGATTCATTTGATCTGTGGTTATCTTAGTTTTCGAGTATCGTCGAAACCTTTTATAGTGTCGGTCATTTGGGAGGGCTTCCACACACCAGCGACACCCCAAAAAGGACCTTCAAACAAATTCGACCTAAATAAAATGTAAACTATAAAAAATTCATATGAAACATTCAAATAAAAGTATCTTGTCTCCGACTATGAAAGTCAAATTGTCTCACTTGGCTACTGGGCATGCACCAAGCAAGACATGGGTGTTTCCGCGAGTTGAAAGGTGTCTGCAACCCTTTTGTACGGACAAGGGGTGATGTTTTTTACCATCATTCGTGTACATGCTACTTTTGCACTTAAATGGATCTTTTTCTAGACATATTTCCATTGTTGTCCATCCAGAATACATGTTGTGCATCCTCCTCAATGAAAATATAATGGTTTGAAGATAATATGGCGTGTAAACCATCACCGACTGTAGCATAAACCATCTTGGAGTGTAGGACAAACATGCATGACCAGAAGTGAAAACTAGATGAACTACCCACCATTGGGAATTCACATCGATATAAATAGATGAAGGTTGGGAGATAGATGCATGCATGATTTGTTATAGATATTGCTCCCAGTTAGTTCCATTGAGATATTGGAGAAAAACAAACAAGCATATCGCCAAATAATGTTAATAACATGGCGACCTTCATGCCATCAGGCCACGAAAGCCACGAAAGCAAGGAAAAAGCCAATAAACTGTGACCGCCGTGATCGGTCTCTAGTTAGAAGTTGTGGTGAATGATTCCGTGCCTAGAGCTATTTATTCTTAGATACCTACGATAGTCGAAGTTGTGGTGAATGATTCCGTGCCTAGAGCTATTTATTCTTAGATACCTACGATAGTCATGGTGGGTAGTAATTTAGAGTAGTAACGTATATATATTACTAATGTAAGTTACTACCTTTATAGTGATAGTTTTATAATTTAAATAGCAAAGAAAGCGTCATTTATTACTTTATACACTCATTTTGCCTCGTGATGTGATGGTAACATATTATGTTACTCCATTTGTCTCTATCTTCATTAATTACTTGACACATCATCTCTTATTCCTTGGTGGCATCTATGTTACCACTTATGTTACTCTCACTACGAGTAGTCTTAGAAAATGACTAAGGAAGTTAGGTTTACAAAGAAAACTCCCTCGGTCTAAATCATTGTATACAAGGTTAAGATTGGAACAAAAATGACTAAGCAACTGAACAGTAACAGGTGTCGTTAAAAGTTAGCCTTCCACTACTGCAGAAAGGCTTATAGCCTCCAAGTGATTAGTGACAGGCAATATCGTGCCCGTCACTACTAAGCTTTTCTAGTGACAGGCAAGGATAAGCCTGTCACTAGTACAAAATAGTAGTGACAGGATACAAATGTGGCTGTCACTAGCATTATTTTTTTGAGTTTATTCGAATGAAAAATTATCCAGTGACAGGCATATATAAATGCTTGTCACTGGATTGCTCTTTGCAGTGACAGACTAAATTTGTGCCCATCGCTACTGCTTTTCGTGTAGGCATTTCTTATATTATAAGGTGTATAGTTTTCTACTAATTTTTTAAAAATATAAGATGTATTGTTGGGCTGAACAAATTTACCTCTCTTCACTAATACTCCCGCATGTAATCACGAGTGGAAATCTCTAATATAGTAGAGATTTTTTATCGCTAAGGTCTCCCGACCAAGAACCTGGTGCGATCTTGAAAAAAATGTTGTATGCTAGGCTCCCTCCATTCCATAAAATAAGAAACAAAATTGTCTAGTTTGTACTTCCACGTCATCATTTTATTTTTTTTATTTATGGCTGCACGTACTTGAGCTCGTATCTTGTACGTGAGGAAACGAATTTGGTTTTTCTTTTCTCTGTCTATGTCATGATCAGATCTTCCGTTTTTCTTTTATCTCGCGGAAAACTGCGAGGGTGAAACTGATCCAGGAAAGTCAACCAGAGAGAGAATTGTGGGATTGGTTAAGCTAATTTAGAAGATAAATTAAATCGGATGAGAAGAGAGAATAATGTCTAGGTTTTACTATTTTCCCTCAAGATACACGCGTAGTCGAGTACCCTATCCCCAAGCACCGCCCTCTCGCTCCCCGTCCCCATCCTGGATTCCCACTCCCCACCCGCCGCCACCCATTCAATGCCACCACCCATCCAACGCCTCCATCCCCTCCAAAACTGTCGCTCGCGGCGGCGCCTCCCCTCGACGTGAGGACGCCGCCGCCCTGCATCCAACGCCCCTCCGCGAGGACGCCGCCGCCCTGCATCCAACGCCCCTCCACGAGGATGCCGCCGCCTGAGGACGCCGCTGGTCGGAGCTGCGCTGCTTCCTCCCCTACACCACCAGGACCACCACCGCCGCTGCTCGGAGCTGCACTGCTTTCTCTCATCCTTGATCCGCGTGTCACCATGGCCGCCTAGGGTTCCCAGCACCTCCACCGCCGGCGCCTGCGTCACTACTTCCGCCACCCTGCACTGCTATGTCCACCGTCGACCATCAGCATAGCCCAGCGGTGCCCTCCCTCAGCCTCTCGGTCTCTCTGCGCAACACCTCCCCACGGCCGTGCACTCTGCAGTCTTCTTGGTAGTCTCAAGCACTAGTACTCCAAGTGGTACTATATTTCTACCTCTGATATGGATACTGATAAAATCTACTAATTCTTTCTTTTGGCAGCATGATTTGTATACTCTAATCGCCACTTGTGGTGACCAATCAACTTTGTATGTCAGTTGGATATTTAATATCAAACTATAGCTAGTTTATCCCTCGTTGATTATTTAGTCTTGTTTATAAAATCAAGTGAATTTGAATTGACTGAAAATTAGCTATGTGTAGACTTATACGAGGCCTTTACTCCTAAGTTGTACTATATACTAGTGGAAACGAGGCCTTTGGTTGAGGTCGGAAATGGGCTTTAACACCGGTTCTTGTGCCCGTACCAGCGTGGTCCATAGAGTAAAAAGGAGCATCCCCTTTAACACCGGTTCGTGGCACGAACCGGTGTTAAAGGCCCTGCACCAGTGGCCCGCGCAGCCCCCTCCCCCCCTTTAACACCGGTTCGTGGCTTGAACCGGTGTTAAAGGGGGGGCTATATAACACACCGCAGCCCACACCCCTCTCTTCTATTTTTTCACTCTCTCATTTTGGAGCCTAGCAAGAGGGTGAGAGGTGTGCTAGTTTGTGTTTTTTTCCTATGCACAAGAGGTGTTCGGTGAAATGCCCAAGAGCTTGAAATAAGTTTTCTCGTTGATCTTTCCTTCTCGGTCAAGGTCGGCAACTTTATCCTTTCATGTGTCATTGATGTACTATATAAATGGTCATGTCCCTATTAATTTTTGATATACTATATATTAATGCAGATGAACCGGCAACGGATGTACGGTGACCGACGCACTTCCGAGTACATTACGGGCCTCCAAAATTTCATCGTTGTGGCTAATGCAAACTGTGGTCACAATGGTTTTATGTGTTGTCCGTGTGTTCACTGTCAGAACAAGAAAGACTACTCAAATACCAGAACCATTCACGCCCACCTGCTTCCCTCCAGTTATCTTCCTGTCATTTCTCACTATATATATGTAGGGTTGGCCTCCATTGTCATTGCACATCTCTAGACTCATATTTGCAACCTCATCACTCTTTCCCATGGCTTCCACCGTAGCACTAACCTCCAGGGAGGCGGAGGCGCTTTGCGCCTCGAACTACCCCTGCCCGCCGGGCTACTGTGTCCCCGTCGACTGGATGCTGAGCGCCGGAGGCGTGCCGGTTCCTCCTTTCCCTCTAGATGTGGTGCGCCGGATGGCCATCACGAACCACTACTACTACGAGCTCACGCCGGAGCAGCGGAGGAATCCCAGATGGCATCCCGACTATTTCCCGACTTGGGAAGCCTTCTTTAGGGATCAGCGTGAGAGGGCGCTCGCCAGGCACGAGGAGGGCGTCCCACCTCCTCTGACCTTCAACGAGGTCGGCCGTCGGCTGTGGTGGCGCGTCGGACTCTCCAGAGCGTCATGGCCTATGACACTGCCGCCGACTCTAACCCCCGTCTGCGCTACCCTCAAGTCCAGCCCACGCGTACTCAGCCTTCAAGGTTCAATTACGGCGACCCCGGCGACGACAGCGACGACGGCCGCGGCGAGTACGACGACTACAGTGGCGAGTATTACAGGTGTAGGCAGGAGCATGACTGAATCACTCCAACATTCCAAACAAGTTCGGCCGATTGTGACTTAATCTGGCCATGTATCTTAATTTTCAGTTCTTTTATGTATCTTAATTTTTAGTCGTGCTTTATGTAACTTACTTTTAGTTGAATTATATACTTTAATTCCAGTTCTATCATAATAAAAATATCAAACTTGGTATATTGATTATGTCTCAAAAAAACCTTCACAAAATGACCTATCTCATTCGAGGTTTCTTGGCTTTCGGGTCAAATGACCAATGTTATGGCTAGAATCAAGGCAAAAAATGTGGCATACATGTGTATATTGGGATGGGAAACAATGTTGCAAGAGTAAGTTTTCCTTTTTGTCGCACCAAAAAGACATTTTCCATTTTCCAATCACAAAAAACAGACGGTTTTGTGAAGCAACCACCATATGGATAATTCAAAAAACTACCACCACATTTTACAAAAATAATAGACCACCTTATATGGACAATGTACCAACAGGGGGATCTGAAACCTTTCCGTCCACCTCTGGTGAAAAAGACAAATTCATGCCGAATCGGCATGAAGTGGGTCAGATATGAACTACAGGTACATGATACGATGCTCATGATTTTTTACAAAAATCATTTTTAGGTTCACAATATGCTATTTTATCAAAATCCAATGCAAGTTTAGCCAGGTTTTCTCAGATTCAAAAGTATACAAAAGATGCTGCATTTAAATATCCAAACAATTCAAAAATGTTAATACAAAATAAAATATGATTTGATCTAATAAAATAGGGTTAGATTCCTTTTTAGATGCTTAATATTTCTTATGTTCAAAGTTTTAGGGTTTGACTATTTTATTTTTGTTTTAATTGAATAATCAAAATTTATATGTAAGTGTTTTAATCATTTTGAAAATTTTCATCTACAGTAACTATAATTTTTTTTATATGAATGGATAGATTTTATTTTTCTGAAAATTATGATATATTATTCATATTTTTCTGAGTTGAAATGAAAAAATATGAATTTTCTAAATTCTATCCTATTTTTTGAATTAAAAATGCCCCCATCCATTTAATGTACGAAATAAATGCCCCCCTTTAACACCGGTTCCAGCCACGAACCGGTGTTAAAGGGGGGGGATTTATTTCGTTTCGCGCGCGCACCCCCCCCCTTTAACACCGGTTCGTGGCTGGAACCGGTGTTAAAGGGGTGTGCGGGCGCGAAACGAATTCCTCCCCCCTTTAACACCGGTTCCAGCCATGAACCGGTGTTAAAGGGGGGATTTATAATGCGCGCCTCTTCCTTCTTCCCCCCCAGGCAGATCGCGCGCGCAGAGGAAGAAAAGCAGAGGCTGCCGCAGCGCGTCGCTGTCCACGCCCTCGTCGTCGCCGTCCCACCCACGCCGCGCCATGACCATCTGAGCTTCCTAGAAGCTTCGCCTTGCTGTACTGAGCCTCCTCGTCGAAGGAATCGAGACGAGGAGCCCCCAGTCGACGCAACCGCCCCTTCCCGAGCTCCGGTCGCTGTCGCCTTTGATTTCGGCCATTGTTCGCTTCGCCGACCCCCTCAATCGCCTCCTGGTGAGCAAATGGTGCTCAGGCGTCATCCCTCTCTCCCTCTCTCGCTCTGGTCCGCTTCCCCCATGTCCATCCGTGAGCGTCGCCGCCGCTCGCCGGAGTCGCTGTTCCGATGACCTTAAGCCAGCAGCGCCGCCAGTTTTAGGATCCCCATGTCGCACCCGTTCGAACAAGGTCAGTTCCGCGTGCTGGCGTGGCCTCTGTCGTCGCCGACGACCCCCGCCTGAGGGTGGACGTCGTGCTGATATCACGCTAGCGTAAGGGTGACGTGGGCCACGGGCCCGCTGACCTTTGACCGCTTAGGTGGCAGTGACATGGCCCATGGCCCATGGCCCATAGTAAGCCAAAGTGGCTAGGACTAGTAGCGGTGTAAAAAGGTTAAACCGCCTAGCTGATGTCACAGTGATGTAATAATTTAATTTAAATTGATTAAACAATTTCAGAAAATGAATAAAACTTGTAAATTCAATATCTAATGATTTATAAGTCATAAAAATATGTATAATATATCAAAATGTTCAGAAAAATGAGATGTGTATGTGTATGTGTATGTGTATGTGTATGTGTATGTGTATGGTCAGGAGCAGGTCGATTGCATGTGGTCGGCTTAGGGCTCACTTTTTCAATCGGTTTGCACTTGACCGATTACTTTTCCAATGTCGTGGACCCTAACCTCCTCTGACCTCGCTGAGTCGCCCATTTTAGGTAGCCCACGTCGTGCTGGTTCGAACGCACACACCCACGCATCCCGGTCCCGCTCTCGCCCTAGCGCCGCCAGCCGCCGCCCTAGTACACCTCTCGTTGTCAATATAGCATTAGGGTTTCTCCGAATCCGGGGTTTTTCCGAATGTATCCTCTCATATGAATACGAGGTTTCTCTAAATTAGGGTTTGGAATGACCAAGCATGTATTAGGGTTACATTTCAATACTTTTAACCTGTCATATCATCATCCCTGCTCGAGCATTTCAATAGATGTATTACTGATATTTGTGTGATAATATTATTGTTTCAGAAACTATGGATCCACTCAGTAGAAACCTTGAAGAGGAAGAAATAATGGAGAACATAATCCACGAGGACATCTCACAATATCTGAACTTGGAGGGACATGATGATAGCTCAAGTAGTCATGGAGAAGATGACGACTCCGGTGAACGCACTTTAGTGATTGCAAAGTCCGTCGAGGTATATGCATGGATTAAGCCTCTGCTGACTTGCACCGATTGATTTGTATATATATGTACATGTATTAATTAACGCTTCTTTCTTCTTTTAGCCCTCCAAATCGACCAGCCAGCAACAATCTTCTTCTACGAAAAAGAGCAAGCGAGGTGCGAGCCATCGGTTGAAAGATCGTGCAAAGTTCACGATCGAAGCAGTCCATGTTGATGGCAGGCCGATGGAGCCCAAGAAGGCCGCAGACAAATTTATACGTCAGGCTGGAGTTCTTGTTAGGGACCAAATCCCAATCATAATTGAATATTGGAATTAGCCAAAGAAGGGTGATGGTACCTTTGTCGATGAAAGATCCAAAGAAACGCTTTGGAATTCGCTGTTGGTAAATTTCACCCTTCCGCCAGAGGAGGATGAAAATAAACCGGTTATAAAGGAAAAGGTCAAAGAGTGGACACTAAAGAAGATGGCTGACGCTTTCCGCAACTGGAAGACAAAATTGAACAAATTTGTCAAAGCTCGCGAGACTCCAGATTTCGAAGACGCATATTATGCGAAGATAATACCTCACTGGCCCGAATTTGTGGCATACAAGGAAGGTGCTATAGCTACAAAGAGGTCAGAAACCAATACTCTAAATGCCCAGAAGAAGGAATATCACCAGAGGACGGGGTCAGGTGGCTACATATCTCAGAGGCCTAAGTGGGAGGAAGCTGAGAAGGCCCTGCGCGATAGAGGGATCAAACCCCAGACACATGGGTGGGACCTACGTGCAAAGACTTGGTTCTACGGAATCGGGGCAAGGTTGGACCCAGAAACGGGATTGTGTATCTTCCCAACCCTCCTTGCCAAACCCGTCACTGAAATCATCACGACATACGAGGAAACAGCCGCCAGGACCTTCCATCCCGACAGAGAGAATGACCAGCTCACACGCGCCATCGGTAAAAAAGAACACCCTAGACTTGCATGAGGCACAGTGGGTATGACGTGGAAGGATGGGTTTGCCGAGTGGGGCGACTCAAATGGCGCGGCAGAAAAGAAAAAGAGCGTACAGAGCGGATGACACAGATAGAACATGCACTTGTGGCGCTGCAGGCGCAAGTGAATGCACAAAAGAGCCAGCAAGCTACCGATCCATCTCAGCGGCACGAAGAGCCTGCATTGGAAGCTGCCGGCGGCCCAGACTCTGCGCGGAAAAGCAGCGTGGCTTCCACGGAGAACGTGCAGCCCACGCTTGAAATGACGGGTCCTTGATACCCCGTGGATGAGATGACGAAGAGCGAACACGCTGAGCTGCATGTGAGATTAATGGGCTTATCCATTAAGGTGGCAGTCGGCTATGCCTTACCTCCTGTAGCTGGTGGAACTTACCACTGACAACCGATTCCAGATGGCTATGCTATTGTCAGGGTGGATGAGGTTGTGAAGGAATATGAGGAAGCAAATCTTGACCATGCTACAGGTGAAGGGGAAACTCAACTCAAATTTGCAGTGAAAACAACCATTCTTTGGAAGAAGGAACACATCGTGCTTCCAAATTGGAGGCCACTGGCACCCCCGCCGTCTCCGCAGTGTCAGCAGTCTGAGCGGCCTCAGCCGTCTCCAAGTAATCAGAATACTCCCCTGTCGTCTCCGGCGCTTCAGCCATCTCCTGCGCGGCAGCCATCTCCGGCGCGCCAGCCATCTCCTACGTGTCAGCCATCTCCGGCGCGCCAGCCATCTCCTACGTGTCAGCCATCTCCGGCGCTTCAGCCATCTCCTTAGCATAAGCGAAAGAGCACTGCCACGAAGAGCATCACTAGCACTGCCACGAAGAAATCCGCAGGAAACCGTATGCCAAAGAGTTCAAGAAACTACGTCCCGCAGCCTTCTGCCAAGCCATTGTCGGTTTTACCATGGAATCGCAGCGACGAGGAGACCAATAGGATATCGGAAGAAGAGGTCAAGAAATTCTTTGCACCTAGACGGGCCGAGCCAAAGGAGAAACTAGATCCGACGGTGGTGGAGAAGTTTTACAATAATCTTTTGAAACCTGAAACCCCACTTGTGCCGGACTACGAGCGCCAGATTATGAAGGGGGATGAAAGGCGGAGGGAGTCTGAAAGTAGCAGTCTTGCGGCACCCCAGAAAATAGTTCCCATGCTCGGAGAGCAGGAAAACCAATCATGCGCCCCGCTCCAAGTGTTTGACACACGGAACGCTCCTCCTATAAATGATTATGAGACAGAGCTACAAAGAAAGGCCAATGAGATGGGGATGACTTAAATTGCATACTTGAACATCATGGGAGACAACTTGCCCACAGGCGATGTCAACCCCATACAGTCATGGAAGTATGGGAAGAATCTCGTCAAGAAAGAGGAGCTCAAGAATCTACCAACAAAGATGCGAAGATTACACAAGTGGTACCTTGATTTCTGCAAGACGAGAAAGGAAGAATGGATCACGACGCATATAAGAGATCAGATTTTCTTGTGCGGAGACGACAAGATCGCCTTCAACATTCAAGACTTGCATTTTAGAGAGATCAGAAGGAACTCGACAAAGCTGCCATCAGCCTTTATTGTGTGTAAGTACTATTTCTGTAATTTCTATCTCATCTCATTCAATTCATTAATTGTATGTATATATATATATATATGCTCACCATATATGTATATACTATTATGCAGGAAAATGGTTATGGAATGCATGAAAGGAGGCCCTTTTGACATTGGGTTCGTTGACCCAAATAGAGTTCATGAACAAGTGGTACAACACAGACCCGGGCAAACAGAAGATTTCTTGCTAAAGTCTTTACTGAGACAACAAACCAAAAGGGAAATACTATTGCCTTACAACTTCTCGTGAGTATTGTTACCCTCTCTTGTACACATTCTGTTTCGGCTTACTCGATGTTAAGTGTAACTGATGATGAGTTATGCTTGCACAGGTTCCACTTTATTGTGCTAGTCATTCAACCTGACTCAGGAAAAGTCCTTGTCATGGACTCGTTATGAAAAGACCAAGATCTATGGGTAGACTTTAAAGAGATGCTCTAGAGGTAATTTTAATCATATTATCGCACTAGATCGGCATATTTCATGACAACAAGTAATTAATTACTCCTTTATCCATTTTCTTTGCCAGACAGGGTTTGGAAAAGGTTCACGGGCAGGGTCGTGGGTGAATGGTCAGAAGAACTAAAATTTGTAGACCAAAATGTAAGTAATACTAGCTAGCTAGGTCTGCATATCTCTTTGATTCTGCTTCCAATTCCATTATATCATGCTTTATTGATTATTATTTTGATTGAACTCTCTATTCTCGTAAAGTGCATGCATCAAGGACCCGACAATAACTTATGTGGATACTATGTTTGCGAGTTCATTCGCAACACGATATGTGCGACGGGCCAAGCCGCACTAGAACAACTTAGAGTAAGTAAACAAAGTACACAACATTATTTTATTACCATCAATTGTGTTGAGTTTTATTCTTATATATATATTGACCCCATTCTTCATATATATTTAGATCGAACGGATGCGGGACCAACTCCTACCATTTGACCGCATACGAGCCATTCAAGAGGAATTGGTGGGGTTCATACTTGATGAGGTCGTCACGCCTGGCGGAGAACTCTTTAGATATCCAAAAAAATGAACGTTGTATATATGCTTGAACGTGTTTGTCTTGTACTTGATGCTTCAACGTTTACGGAGAATACCACACAATGACGATGTTTGTGTATAATAATAGTTACTTAATTATTCATGTACTCGTATGTACCGACGACGATTTATGTGTATACCTCTCCCGATCGATTCCTCCTCCCCCCTCCCCGTCCTCGCCGCGCCGCAGAAATACGCCCAGAACGGGGCGGCGGCAGAGATTTATGCCGTTTTCCTGTCGCGGCAGAAATCTGCCGCGGCAGAGATTTATATCTTTTTCCTGCCGCGGCAGAGAACCTTTAACACCGGTTCGTGCGCCACCCTTTAACACCGGTTCGTATAAGAACCGATGTTAAAGGGGGGCCTCTAACACCGAACCCCCAACAGCAGTTCTGGAACCGGTGTTAGAGGCCTCTACGAACCGGTGTTAGAGGCCTCGTTTCCACCAGTGATACTTTTCAGTTTTTCATATGTGCCTATAATTTACTCCTAAGTTGTACTATACTTTTCAGTCTTGTTTATATTGGGATTTCTAAATCTTGGTAAGATTACTCTCGGCATTTGTTTGTTCCAATATGTAATGGTAGATAGTGCAAATCCACTCGAGTTGGTCCAACACATGTTGGTCAAATCCATGGCGGTGATGACTCACCGGAGGTTCATGATTCACGTAGAAAGGTGGCTGCAACCCAATTGATCAATCATGCATGATCCCAGAATGAGGTATGTGGCATTTTATTCTGTTTATTTCTTTTTCATTGATTCTTTGTCTCTACAAATTGTTAATCGAGTTTATACTGGGTTGATATGCTGATACATAAGTAACACCATCATACATCTATTCTTGCGCTATTTAATATGCTTGCGAGTATTTGTAACCATTATGTGCAAGATAACTCTGGGAAAAGGAAGAGTTGAAATTAATTGCGGGAGTAATATACTTTAGAACCATGTAGATATCACATTCACAAATCGAAACAGACATGCACTCATAGTGTCCATTTTACTGAAGATATCTCACTGTAAGTGAAATGAGTTAACATTAGATAAAATGGTTTAGTTAACATAAACTGCAATTTGTAAACTTTAGTAAGAGACGTATCAAATATCATGCACTTTGTGCTTATTGTGAAAAAGATGTGAGAGTGACTTAACAAAAACAATTGCCAGGAAGTATACCATTGAGCCAGGAACCCTGAAATTTCCATACAAACCCAATTTACAAGTGATCCGGTGACTTGCGGTTACTGTAGATTTGGCGTTACTGTAGATTCCGTTTTGCGGCAACGATCGGCTGCCGCGTCATGATGGTGCTCGAGGAAGAGGTTGAAGTAGAGTCCCCAGCAATGGCGCCAGAAATATTTGATGCTATTTGGTGCCTCGTTGGTAACCCCAAGCGTAGGGTGTGAAGAGAAAGCGGCAAGTTTTCCCTCAGTTGAGACCGAGGTTATCGAACCAGAAGTAGGAAGGAAACGTCACACAGGTGTTGCAAACAACATGGAGACCTACACAACACAAACTCAAGACTTTGCCCCAACGAATCAGTGAGGTTGTCAAGCTCACCGGTTTGCCGTAACAAAGGATTAAACATATGGTGTGGAAAGCAATGGTTTGCAGCAAGTAAACAAGTAACAGTGGAAGATGTATCAATGGTAAAGATTGGACCGAGGTCCATAGTTCACTAGAGGTGCTCTCCTTAGATAAACAACATGGCATGAAGGGTAAACAAATTACAGCGGGGCAATTGACAGGAACTGAGCAAGGCATAACAATGCAATTACTAGCCAGAAAGATCCTATGAGGTTGATTGGGCAATACAACAATATACATAGACCGTAATCCAACTGCATCTATGACTAGAATTCCACCTTCAGGTTATCATCCGAACCCCCTCCAGTATTAAGTTGCAAGCAACAGACAACTGCTTTAAGCAAAGTGTGTAAGGTAAACAGTCCACATGTTCCATGAACAAGAGACCGTTGTTTTTTCCCTAGTAGCAACATCACATCTACAACCGAAGAGATTTCTGTCACTTCCCTTGAAACTCGAGTCATGAACCCATTATCGAGCATAAATACTCTCTCTTGGAGTCACTAGCAACTACTTGGACAAGATAACCACTAGCAACGGAGAGCATGCAAGATCACAAACAACACAGACATGATAGAATCATAAAGATAGAACCATTAATCAAACCAACATAATAATCTCAATATCCATCGGATCCCCGCAAACACAACATGGATGATTATAAATAGATTAGATCTTGATCATGAACGGAGCTCACAAGATCTATACATGAAAGCACAAAGGAGGAGATACAACCATCTAGCTACTACATGGACCCATAGTCCAAGGTGGAACTACTCACGAATCATACCGGAGATAAGGCCTCCGGGATGATCTCCCCTCCGGCAGGGTGCCGGGAAGAGTTTCAGATCCCCCCGATCTAGGGATGATGGTGGCGGCGGCTACAAACGGTTTCATGGATTTCTGATCGGGTACTCAGAGTTTCTGCATCGGGGGCTTCTTATAGGCGAAGGGGGAGACCGAGGCGGCCGCCAGGGCGGCCAAACCCTAGCGAGGCGTGGGCTAGGGCCCACCCAAGCCTGGGGGGTCTGGCCCCTCTGGCCGGCCCCTCGGGCTCTCCTTTGGACTTCTTGTTCCCCACGGAAAGTTATTGACTTTGTCCTTCGTCCCGTCCAATTCCGAGAATATTTATTTACTAACTTTTCTGAAACCAAAAACAGCAGAAAATAAGCATCTGGCACTGTTGCAACTTGTTAATAGGTTAGTACCAGAAAACATGTAAAAAGCACCTCAAAGTGTAGACAAGTAAAGAAAAGTAGATACTAAACAAGCATGGAGCATCAAAAATTATATATACGTTTTCAACGTATCAGCATCCCCAAGCTTAACTCCTGCTCGTCCTCGAGCAGGTAAGTGATAAACAGAATAGATTTTGAGGTGAACATGCACCCTCACAATAAAGATCCAACCATTTGCAAGCATTTAAAGCTGGGATCAAAGAACTCTAAACATGTGCATGAAAGAATGAAGTTTTAAAAGTAGGACATATTAACTATGCATGCAACATGGCAAGCTGCAAACAAAGATCATGAATAATATGCATTGAAAAACGTTGTTTGTTTCACATACACAAAACATAGCATAGTGGCACTCAGCTTGTCCCTCATAGAGTAGCAATATAGATGCATAGGACACCTTCAAAGTTCACAAGGGTGACTAGAAACAAATAACATAAGAACAAGTAATATCATAATATGCATCAATTAATAACCTTTGGAACACTGCACACAGAATGACAACTATGCTCTCTTAGTGGTGCCTAAAGGTAGAAGGTGGAGACTCAATAGTGGTGGAAGAAAAGCCTTTTTTGTAAAGGAAGCAGGGATTACAAGTTTCAAAAAGAGCTTCCAAAAATTATGGTACTTATTAGCTTTCAGCCTTTATTGCCCCTATCATAAGCATCTTGAAGTGGTTAAGGTTAAAGTGGCAAAGGTGGAGTATATGCTTGACAAAGTATAAGTTGGCAATCTCAAGTCCCTTGAATATGAGGGCTACACCTCATGTATACTCAACTTAGGGCCCAGGCAAGTTCTTGTCACTGTAAGTATTTGCATATCATTGAGAACCGCCAACGGGGTACCCCTTGCACATGGTACAGGAGCTTCCCCATAACCAAAATGACAAGGCAAGCAGACAATGAGCATCTCAGCAATTCTTCTTATGTACCATGGGAATATGGTGCTTTTTTCTCTCTTTCCTCTTTTCTCAATGTGTCTCTTTTTTTATAAGAAGAATGCTTCATAGATGTCACTATAGTGATGCTGCAAGTTTCCACCATGATTAGGAATGGCTTAGGCTAGCGGCCCAGGCGTTTCTCTAACACAGAATACAAACTCCATGGACTTACAAGTTCCCACTTCATTTCACACAGGTAACATCCATAGACAAAAGAGCATGATATCAACGGAGTACAAAAGTACAAGTACAATGTTAAAACGTTCCCCGTGACAGCACGGTTCTGCTAATCCTAACTTATAAGTGCAAGCATATACAACAAAGTTACCTCAATGGTTCAAATTTATTAGGGGCAAAGAATAAAATGTTCCATCAAGTTCGTGAGGGATTAATCACTAAGTTTTCACATAACAAAATAGTTTTTAATTGGAAGATAGTTGAAAATAAGAATATACTTGGAATGGTGTAACACACCATGCATAGGAGTTTATAGTGGACACTTTGTAATAACTTGGTTTCTTGGGAATTGTAAGCATGAGTAGAACTTACTCATACAAGTGGAGGCTAGCAAAAGACTGGGAGCAACCAACTAAGAGAGCATAATGGCCATAATCATGCAATGCAACAAAGCATACTAATCAAAGCAAAAAGTGGTACTACAAGTCAAGGACTAAATTATCTTAGAGGCTAATGGTGTCTTGTCATAGTCATAACATGGTGTAATCATGTGCCAAGTCAACCCAAGCAAAACATCAAAGGAGAATACCACAATACTATGCTTTTGCATGCTAAAACAGCACATAATTTCTTCAAGGCACACTAAGCAATCCCAATTGTTTGGAACAAGACATGCTACAACAATAATCACTAAGCATAATGCAAAAACAACACCTAACATTTCATGCTAAAGTCTAAGTCACAGTCAATGCAGGCTCCTCTTGCACTTCAAGCAAGAACTTACTACTCCTTTCCAACACCAAGCAAACTTATTTGCAAAACAACACAACGAGAACGGGGGTCCAAACTTACTTTATTCAAGAAAACTAAACAACCTAAGCAAAGCAAATGAAAACTAAGACGCTCCAAGAACAACACAACTTGTGCATGAAACAATAAAAGAGAAGTGTCTAGACAGACCTGAGCTTTTTATTGATGAAGAAGGGGATGCATTGGGCATCCCCAAGCTTTGACGCTTGTACCTCTTGGATATTTCTTGGGGTGACACCATGGTGGCATCCCCAAGCTTGAGCTTTTGTCCATTCTTCATATCATTACATCATTCTCTCTCTACACCTAAATTTTTTCCTTCATACAAAACTTCACACAATCTTCATTAGCAACATTAGTGTATTCAAAAGATATTAGACCACTGGCAAAGCTTTGTAACAGCAAGGATTTTCACTAAAAACAAAAGCTACTGAATTAAATCCTTCAAAGAAACTCAATTTACCTGAAGAGATCTCAAAAAGGAATCAATAAGAAGCAAATGCAAATAATGGCAGAAATCTGTCAAAACAGACCAGCAGGTAGAAACGAATTTTTTCGAACAATTTTTGTTGCTCAAATCAGAAAGTGTTGAACGAACGAAAGTTAGCTAACATACTGGGGGATTTATTCGTAAATTTTCAGCTCAATCTGAGTTACAGAGACTCCTCACGAATTGTTTTGGTGGAGGACATAAATCTGTTTCGGGACAGCAACTCCCCAAATCTTACTTCCCTCTCATTAGAGGTCATTCTTGGCACAAAAAGCAAACAAAAAGGATAAGGAGAGGTCATTACTGAAGTAATAACTTCCAAGACTCAAGGAAACTCTTGGGTTATCTCCCAACAAGTACTTTTCTTTAACGCCTTTAAGTTAGGCACAAGAAGCAAGAAGAATCAAATATTTTCAAATGAGGAAGCATTAACATCAAATCTTGCTTTCAAATGAGGAGCAAAAAGCAACTTATATATCCTCATAGGGAAGTATTCAATACCTTTCTTGAATGGAAATTGATATTTGATGGTGCCTTCTTTCATATCAATGATGGCACCAAGTGTTTTAAGAAAAGGTCTTCCCAAAGTAATAGGACAAGAAGCATTGTATTCAACATCCAAAACATAGAAATCAACAGGGACATAAGCATTATTAACCATAATGAGAACATCATTAATACTCCCCATGAGTTTCTTTTTAGCATTATCATTGAGTGGGACATCCAAATAACAATCTTCTAATGGTGGCAAATCAAGCATTTCATAAATATTTCTAGGCATAATAGAGATACTAGAACCAAGATCATATGAAGCTTTGAGATCAAAGACAGTCACTTGCATATTAATAATGGGTTCCCAACTATCTTCTACTTTCCTAGGAATAGAATCTTTGTGTTTTAGCTTCTCTTCCTTAATCTTATTAACAAGAGCATTTGTAATGTGTTTGGTAAAGGCAACATGCATATCACTAGCATCAGGACTTCTAGCAAGCTTTTGTAGGAACATAATCACTTCAGAAATATTGCAACCATCAATATCAAAATCAAACTTAGCATCACTAGTAGTAGGATCAATAGGCTTAGGCATAGGAGGAGGAGGAACAAGGGCTTCTTGTGGTTTAGTGGTGATGGTGCACACACTATTGTTTCTATTAATTTCAGCTTCCATTTCCCACTTAGCATGAAGTTGAGCTAGCAGCCTAACATTTTCATCAATAGTAACTTGTATGGCATGAGCAGTAGCAAAGGTGTTTTCCATAGTTTCAGGTTTGGCAGCCATTTTATTAACCAAGGAAGTTTGAGTTTCAGACAAAGAGGATATATTTTTCTCAACAGTTAAAAGCTTTTTATCTATAGTCTTATTAAAAGTGGTTTGTTTACTAATAAAGTCCTTGAGCATGACTTCAAGTTCAGATGGGGCACTTTTAACATTATTGTAGGAGCTTCCATAGGAATTGCCATTATTAGGAGGATAAGGCTTATAATTGTTGTTGCTACCAAAATTATTCCTATAGGCATTGTTGTTGAAATTATTGTTTCTAATGAAGTTCACATCAACTTGCTCTTCTTGAGCAACCAAAGAGGCTAAGGGAACACTATTAGGATCTAGAGGAGCTTTCCCATTAACAAGCATAGCCATAATAACATCAATATTTTCACTCAAAAGGAAGTTTCCTCAACAGAATTTACCTTCTTACCATGTGGAGCTCTCTCAACATGCCATTCAGAGTAGTTAACCATCATATTGTCAAGGAGTCTTCTTGCAGCCCCCAAGGTGAGTCCCATAAAAGTACCTCCAGCAACAGAATCCAACAGGTTTCTTGAGGAGAAGTTCAAACCTGCATAAAAAGTTTGGATAATCATCCAAGCAGTGAGTCTATGAGTAGGGCAATTTTTAACCAAAGATTTCATTCTTTCCCAAGCAGGAGCAACATGTTCACTATCAAGCTGTTTAAATTTCATAATTTCACTTCTCATAGCAATAATCTTAGCAGGAGGATAGTACTTTACAATAAAAGCATCTTTGCACTTAGTCCAAGAATCAATACTATTTTTAGGCAAAGATAACAACCATTCTTTAGCTTTTCCCCTCAAGGAGAAAGGAAAAAGCCTGAGCTTAATAATATCTCCATCTACATCCTTATACTTTAGCATTTCACAGAGTTCAACAAAGCTATTGAGATGGGCAGCAGGATAATCAGAACCAGCACCAGAAAATTGCTCTCTCATCACAAGATTCAACAAAGCAGGCTTAATTTCATAGAAGGTAGCATCAGGAGTAGGTGGAGCAATATGTGTGCTTAGGAAATCATTGTTGTTGGTGCTAGTGAAGTCACACAACTTAGTGTTCCCAGCAGAGTTCATTTTGGCAAAGGTGGGCAAGCCAAAAACAGCAGCAGCAGCAAGAGCAAAAACTAATTTTTTTGTGTTTTTAAATAAAGAAAGCAAACCAAACTAGACTATTTTTTGGGGGGTTTTGTAAAGAGGCAAACAAAACCAAGCAAAAGAAACAAAGCAAACTAAAAAAAGTAAAGAGAAAGGAAGTGAAGGACTCCCTTAGTGAAGACGTCCTTAGCCTCCCCGTCAACGGCGCCAGAAATACTTGATGGTGCTCGAGGAAGAGGTTGAAGTAGAGTCCCCAGCAATGGCGCCAGCAATACTTGATGCTAGCTGGTGCCTCGTTGGTAACCCCAAGCGCAGGGTGTGAAGAGCAAGCAGCAAGTTTTCCCTCAGTTGAGACCGAGGTTATCTAACCAGAAGGAGGAAGGAAACGTCACACAGGTGTTGCAAACAACATGGAGACCTACACAACACAAACTCAAGACTTTGCCCCAACGAATCAGTGAGGTTGTCAAGCTCACCGGTTTGCCGTAACAAAGGATTAAACATATGGTGTGGAAAGCAATGGTTTATAGCAAGTAAACAAGTAATAGTGGAAGATGTATCAATGGTAAAGATTGGACCGGGGTCCATAGTTCACTAGAGGTGCTCTCCTTAGATAAACAACATGGCATGAAGGGTAAACAAATTACAGCGGGGCAATTGACAGGAACTGAGCAAGGCATAACAATGCAATTACTAGCCAGAAAGATCCTATGAGGTTGATTGGGCAATACAACAATATACATAGACCGTAATCCAACTGCATCTATGACTAGAAGTCCACCTTCAGGTTATCATCCGAACCCTCTCCATTATTAAGTTACAAGCAACAGACAACTGCTTTAAGCAAAGTGTGTAAGGTAAACAGTCCACATGTTCCATGAACAAGGGACCGTTGTTTTCTCCCTAGTAGCAACAACACATCTACAACCGAAGAGATTTCTGTCACTTCCCTTGGAAACTAGAGGCATGGACCCACTATCGAGCATAAATACTCCCTCTTGGAGTCACTAGCAACTACTTGGCCAAGATAACCACTAGCAACGGAGAGCATGCAAGATCACAAACAACACAGACATGATAGAATCATAAAGATAGAACCATTAATCAAACCAACATAATAATCTCAATATCCATCGGATCCCCGCAAACACAACATGCATGATTACAAATAGATTAGATCTTGATCATGAACGGAGCTCACAAGATCTATACATGAAAGCACAAGGAGGAGATACAGCCATCTAGCTACTACATGGACCCATAGTCCAAGGTGTAACTACTCACGAATCATACTGGAGAGAAGGCCTCCGGGATGATCTCCCCTCCAGCAGGGTGCCGGGAAGAGCTTCAGATCCCCCCCGATCTAGGGACGATGGTGGCGGCGGCTATAGACGGTTTCGTGGATTTCCGATCGGGTACTCAGAGTTTCTGCATCGGGGGCTTCTTATAGGCGAAGGGGAGACCGAGGCAGCCGCCAGGGCGGCCAAACCCTAGCCAGGCGCGGGCTAGGGCCCACCCGCGCCTGGGGGGGTTTGGCCCCTTGGGCTCTCCTTTGGACTTCTTGTTCCCCACGGAAAGTTATTGACTTTGTCCTTCGTCCCGTCCAATTCTGAGAATATTTCTTTACTAACTTTTCTAAAACCAAAAATAGCAGAAAACAGGCATCTTGCACTGTTGCAACTTGTTAATAGGTTAGTACCAGAAAACATGTAAAAAGCACCTCAAAGTGTAGACAAGTAAAGCAAAGTAGATACTAAACAAGCATGGAGCATAAAAAATTATAGATACGTTGAATATCACGTCACGCGTTGCACTTCTAGATCGACTCCCTCGTGTGGGTTTCTTTTCTATTTTTTCCGTTTCTTTCTATAGAAATATCTAGGATCGGTCCGTCTTTCACGCTCCCTGCACCGCTTTGATCGAGGATTGGGCCCAGGGCTCCCCACCCCTCCCACGCGCTGCTCTGCTACTCCTCGCCTCCAGCGCTGTGCCTCAGGGCAGATGACTCACGTCGGTGAGAAAATAACCAGCCAATATCTGCAGAATTTACTGGTGAGAAAACTATCTAATGAATTACAATTTTCCTCGCACAAAGATACAACCTCCACAACAAATGATAAAAAAGGGAAATATTCAACACCATGTGGTACATCAGCTAGAAAAGGGTATGTGACTGTTCATTTCACATCAGTATCACTATTTTCTACAGTGGTGCAAGCTTACTAATCATTAGACAAATAGATTCACTTTACTAGAATCACTAAGTAAACTAAATATCAGGACATAATTTTATCTTTTTTCTTGCAGGAATTGGCTGAGTTTCAGCTTTGTCAGTTCAAACCTCCTCCAAATGCAAAAATAAGAGAATACTAATCTGAATGTAAGTTACTCTGCAAAGCATTTTTACTAGAGATATATGTCAATATTATCAATTGGTCTAACACTACCAAGCTTGGGCACTCTCTACCTGCTACAGTATTATGTATCTGGGTATCCATGTATAATTATCTTACTTACCTTCCTTTTTTTAACACTTACTACTGCTACGCTATGTATGTGCAATCAAATATACCTAGCAGTTCCGAGCCTTGCAGGCTTCCAGGCAGATTCCCACACGCTTCACTCCTACAAGATTTACATGAAAGATGACATAGAAGAAGATCACCAAGTTGTCTCTTAACTATGACAATTCGTTTCTGTTTCTTCTTATGAGATGTACAGTTCAGCACACGGACCTATTCAAATGATCTGCAAAAGAACTCTTATTTTCTCATTTTTTGTTTTGTACATGCACGAGCCATGTCAAAGGGTTAACATGCAGTAACTTGAAAGGAACAATTCGAGACAGTTCTACACTATCAATCCATCTAAACATGCATATACCTAGCTTTAGTTTCTGCTAACAATTAAGCCACGGGCACTGCGTGTCGTTGCGCCAAGTTGCCTAGTCTATACTGATACATCCTTGTTATTTCAAAACTATTCATTTTCTTCTTTTGGGGTTCTACTTTATTTTATCCTCGACTAATGCTAGTTAGTACATACTCAAATATTAGTGCTGGGTACATAAATACTATGTCTAAACTGTTTAGTGTTTTCTCATTTCTGCAGATAGGCGTGGTGGTCTGCTCGAGGGTACTTAAACATGCCATATATGTTGGTAGTTCTTATGCGTCATGTGGGTCTAACATGATCTTTGGAGTTCAAAGGCGAGGAAACAGGCTAAGCCAAATTTTTGTGGACGACGGTCCTATGTAAGTCTGGGCAAAAACGGTGTGTTCGGTTTCACCGGTTTGGGTTAATTCAAAATTTTGTACTAGTTTCAAAGTTTAGATTGGATTTGTGAATGAGATTGAACTGGAATTTTTTTGACCGGTTTCACTTTTTGCACGGGCTTAGTCCTATGCCATTGTGTTATATATGCAAAACTTATGTCATATTCGCACATGTGAACGTATTATTGGTACAATATTTTATTATGCTATCTGAAATATTTGTGGGAAATCTATTTATTGTGCTATCTGGAATATTCAGGAAAACGTATTTAATATTTTTATTATTGAAATGCACACCAGTGACAGGAAGGATAATGTTTCTTTCACTGAAAACCTCATAGGTCCGCGGCCTCCGATTGCAACTAGTGACATGCATCATTTTTGCATGTCACTAATTCACATATACTAGTGACAGGCAAGCGGAAATGACTGTCGCTGGTACATGTGCCTGTCATTAATGGGCGTTTTGAGCTTGTCACTGATGGCCTATTCTGCAGTAGTGTTCTTATGAATTTGGATCACAAATTTAACAAATTCACTTTGATACAAAATCCTTATTATAGCATGAACAACAACATCCCACTAAACAAAAAACACTTTTGGCACCAATAACTACTTAGGATAATCAGTTAAACCAACCAACCTCGATCATAGCTAAAACTTGGCAACACGAACTAGCTTTGCCATCATATCGGCATGATTATGATGAGTATTAATCTTTCATACCATTAGTTTACCTTGTGCATGATTATGATGAGTATTAATCTTACATAATGGTGCTTGAAATCAATGTGCTTAGTTATCTCATAAAACATTTGATCCTTAATGAGGTATATGTCACTTTAACTGTCATAGAACAAACTAATGAAGAATTATCTTCACCAAGCTCAACATATAAACCTTTCAACTAAACAGATTCTTTGCAAGCTTCTGCCATTAATGGTGGCAACCTCACCCGCTTCACGAGTTGGAGAACCATCTCCTCCTTGTCGTGGACCACCACACCCCAGGGGCAAGAAATCAGGCGTTGGGAAGCCACCGTGAGGCAACACCTACACCGATCGAATCCCATCACACCATCGAGGAAGATAGTCAACAGCGTAGTAGGACACCTCGATGCGTGACCGGAGCTATGGGCATGCACGCGCCAAACCGAGGCGCCGCCTCCAAACTGTGGTAGATGGATGCCCTGCAGCCGCCATCGCTGCGCGAGGGGATGACGATGGGTAATCCTAGATCGCTCGGGAGGGGTGGGTGTCAGGAGGGAGGGAGTAGGAGGAGTAAATAAATCATATGGCTACTACAGAGCGAAAGAGTAGATGAATCTCATGTGACTACTACGGGCGGAGGGCACCATCAGGAACTCATGAAGAGGTAGACATGGCGAGCTCCTTCCTGAAATCTGTGGTACAGTGCTTTGGTAAGAGACAATGGGATGAACCATCTCTAAGTGTAGGAACACATGCATGATCACAAGGGAAATTGGATGAACTACGAACTAATGAGAATTCACATTGATATAAATAGTTGACACTTTAGAGAAACATACACGGATGCTTTGTTCTACAAATTACACATGTAGCAAATTTTTATAAAGATATTGGAGATAAACAAACAAGTGCATCACTTATATATATTCATAATATGATGAACTCTATGCCCTTGGGTCTCGAAATGAAGTGACCTGACCTAGTACGGATCCAAGTCTCGGTGCTATTTAGTTCTAGTCACTGGATCGACTCGCTAGCACACATAGATCAAAATGAAATATCATGAAACAAAGGTCATAACTCTATTATAGCGAATGATACAAAATGTAACAGTCTCATACAAGTTGCATAGAAGAAGGGCTAGCTCCTCACAAACATAGTTCAATAGCGGAAGACAAATAATGCTAAAGAGCTCCATTAAGAGCCACAAGTGATAACATGTTGAGTGAAGACTCGCGACCCCAACATCGTACTTCACCCATCTTCAAGGTAACCTACAGCAGGAAACGTTGTAGCCACGAGTGGTCAATATTTGAATCTATTAGAAAGTGTCACTATGGAAATATAAAAATCCAACAGGGTAAAATCAAATAGCTTTTCTTATCTACTAGTGTACTGGTTTGTAGTTCAACTCCAAAGCCTCCTACCTTGTCACTCATCACTCCATTACTCCAAACATGCCAGTAAGTCAGGTCCATTACCCCTAACATGATCCTCCTCAAAGGCCAAGCTCAACATGTCAGTAAGTTAGACTCAATGCGCCTAACATGTTACTTGTCAAACCCCCAATTCTCAACATGTTAGTAAGTTAGACTCAATGCCCTACCATGCTACTTATCAAACCCCCAATTCTCAACATATCAGTAAGTTAGGTTGTGTCCCTTACCATGCACTCCATCCAACCACTCAACTCAACATGTCAGTAAGTCAGACTGTGGCCCTTACCATGAAACTCATCCAACCACTAAGCTCAACATGCCAGTAAGGCATGACATGGCCCTTACCATGAAACTCAATCCCAGAAAATGTTCTCCTCCATTTTTCCTAGCCGATTCACTTACTATGCCAAACCAATCTTGTTGACCCACTAAGTCAAAGTCTTATCCTAGATTTTCACTCACATCTCTAATTTGGCATAGTCAAACATTCCCAACACAAAACATTGGTCACGCAGTAAACAAGTTGCATATCTAGACAAATCTACTGTTAGACTTGTATTGCAGCTTTCCATTTTTCCCTTTACATATTTACACAGGGATGTGCTGCCCAAATCTCTACTACCAAATTCAGTATATTTTGTCTTCTTATGTGGGGTGAAGATCAGGAGAGGCTTGCATGGAAAAATACCATGTTAGCAATGGAAAAATGATTCTAAAGAGACTGCATCGTAATATGTGGGTCATGTTCAGTGAGCCAGAGTCTTCTACATTGTGTACCAGGACAGAAAGGTACCATCAAAACATGAGATGTATAGGTATGGCCCACGAGAGCCCAATCATAAGAGGCTGATACAGAATGCAATTAGCTCATAGTCTACTGTCTACTTAAAATGAGGAAATCATACTACACTTGACCCATTCGATTTTGTGTCAAATTAACATAGTAAATAAGAATGCATGTAACTTAGTACTGGGAGATTTCCTCACCTTTCGATCGGCGACGATGGTACGATAAATAACATATCCCCTTCAAGTCTCTTTGATTTGTACTGAAACAACTTTCGCTTTTGTCCCCCAGGATCTGTTGTGCACGCGCATGGTTTCAATAAACCGGAAGCTGACATTCCTGATTTTTTAAGGAGAAATGTCTTCTAGGATCTCTTGTGCACGTGCATGGTTTCAATAAACCGGAAGCTAACATTCATGATATTTAAAGGAGAAATAAAATATGAGAAACACATGCATGAATGATTTGGATAATTTGTTAATAAAAAACATTGATGCAGGAAACATATGAAGTTCCCTGCGGATTGGAGGCCATACGAAGGGAGTCAGGTCTGGTCTCAATGCCATCATCCTCTTCGAGTCAGGGCGTTCGAGGCTCTACTATGTCACCATGTGCATGGCGTTAGTTTGAAAACGGAGTCTGGGTAAGCTCGATTATGACAGGGTCTGGGTAAGTTTGAGTGAGACGGGATCAGAGAACACCTTATATGCCACCGGGCAGGGGAAATTCGTGGGAGAGTGAAGAGAGAAATTATGGTTCTGGCGCAAAATCAATGTGATTACGTAATGTAATTGAATTGTAGCATATGTGAATGTCGTGAGATTAATTTGGTAGCGTGATAGCAGGACGAAGGGTTGGACCGCAGCACGAAATCAATGTGATTAAGTAATTGAATTTTAGCATGAATGAATGTCGTGAGATTAATTTGGTAGTGTGATAGCAGGACGAAGGGTTGGACGACAGGTTTGTCAAGTTAGTTTTTAGAGGTTAAATTGTAATACGCGTCTGAACAGTAAATGTTGTTTTGTATTGGGATTGGCCCATCTGGATGCATGCGGGACGCAGCTGGACGAAGGGAGGGACGGCTCATTCAGCGAAGGGGGAGAAGTAGTGATAGAAAACAGAACGGTTCGATTCTTTTTGTTGAAGGGTAGAGGAAGACAGAGATTACGGAATATGATGGATGTATTATTGAGCCTCTCGGGCGAGTATATATAGGCGTACAGGGACCAACTTGGAGTACAAGACAAGTAACCTACTTGGAGTACAAGACAAATAACCTACTTGGAGTACAAGACAAGTAACCTAGTCTATCCTTGACAGGTACGTATACTCTAACATCCCCGCAGTCATAGCGGTAGCATCGTGAACAACTGGAACGTCGCGAACGGTCAGACTGGAGAGCCGAAGTAGACCAGTGTGCTGACATCCCCCCGCAGTGGTAGCGGGAACGTCGTGGACGGTGTCACATCGCAGAAGCTTCGACCGTAGAGGATGCTGGTGAGGAGCTCATGCGAGGTGGTAGCCCTTGTGCCGGTGTCGAGTGAGCCGAGAGCGGTGGGTGCTGCAACCTTGGTCGAGGTAGCCGCGCGAGGGGTCGCCGTGGTCGATGTCGTGGTCAGGGTTGCCAGTGTCGAGGTAGCCGCATATTAAGCCGCGTGCGCATAGTGCAGTCAGGAGAAGGACGGAGACGCGTCAGGGCAGTCGTCGGAGAGAGCGATGCCGAAGCCGATGCAGTCCGAACCGTCGAGGACGAGGTGCGGCCATGGCTTTGCCAGAACCAGACACACGTCAGGGACGAAGGCATACTCCGGTTTTGCCAGAACCGAGTACGCGTAGACGAAATCGGTGACGCGGTCTTGGCAGACGTAGAGAAGGTAGTCGATGCCAAAGAAGACGTTGTCAAGGCCGATGAAGACGAGGCGCTGGCGCCGAGTTTGCCAGACTCGGGAACGCGTCGAGGACGAAGGCACGCATCGGTGTTGCCAATACCAGGCATGCAAAGAACGGGACCAGTAGAAACAACTTCACGCCATGTCGGAGAGGAGACTAGCAGAGGAGGACTCTACGACGGTTGCGTTGCGCAGATCGGCGAAGTACCGATGCAGGCCGCGGTTGTCGGAGTAGACAAGTAGGTGTGGTCGAGGACGAGGCGAGGACGATGGCGACGAAGTCGTGCTGGACGAAGACGTAGAATGCGGCGAACCAACGCCGACCAAGAGTGGTCATACTGGATGCCTAGACGGAGGGGCAGTCGGCGGGACCTACGACAGCCAGGAGTGGCCATGCAGGCTACCTGTGGAGATGCGGAGGCGGTGCTCGAAGGAGGCGAGGAAGAACCCGGCGACGTGACGAAGACCATGCGCGGACGGCGGCGACCCGCGCCGAGGGAGGTGGCGCGGTGGAAGCCTGCGACGTCCTTGCGGGCGACGGCGATGACCACGTGCAGCGACGCTACTGCTCGATGGGGTGGCGTAGCTGCAGGGCGCGAGTCGGTGCAGCGGTGTGAGAACCACCAGCGACGGTCACGCCTGAGAAGGCGCGTTGGTAGACGGTGGCGGGGACCAAAGGCGGCGACGCTACGGCCCGAAGGGGCGACGCAGCGGCAGCCCGATGCTCGATCGGTGGTAGGCGCATGCTCGGGGACGTAGTCGGTGGAGACGAGCGCCAGATCGGTTGATCAGACCGACGGCGGCGCTGTACGCGCCAAGTCCGTGACGACGGCAGATCGGAATCTGCGGCGTCGTTGTCGGTGCAATCCCGGACGATGACGGCGAAGACAATCCGAGGGGGGGTCGGCCGCGGCAGCCTCCCGAGGAAGCCGTAGCAGCCGGCCGCGGTGCGCGGCAGCCTGTCATGAGGCCGCGACGGCCTACCGAGGAAGGCATAGCGGCGCAAGTGACAGGCGCACGGGCGGTGTAGATCGTCGATGCCGATGATCAGAGTAGAGGCGCGGCGATGACGACGGTGATGGGCGACACAATCCGATCTAAGATCGGTAAACCAAAAAAGAAAACCGATCAAGAGATCGGAAAAAAAAAGACTTGCAGGGCAGCCGATCACGGATCGGCGGACGAACCCTGCGTACGGGTTGCGCGGCCCCCGACGGAGATCATGGAGATCGACCTCCCCGGGGGCGGCGCGGCGGAAGCGGAGGCGGCTCTGATACCATGTTGAAGGGTAGAGGAAGAGAGAGATTGCGGAATATGATGGATGTATTATTAAGACTCTCGGGCGAGTATATATAGGCGTACAGGGACCAACTTGAAGTACAAGACAAGTAACCTACTTGGAGTACAAGACAAGTAACCTAGTCTATCCCTAACAGATACGCTATACTCTAACACTTTTTAAGCAGTAGAGATATTGACACTGCTCCTGTTATCTCCTTTTGTTGCTTTACTTTGTAAATACTCATCATTTACAAATGAAAAGTGTTGAACCCCACTTTTGCTCATGGTATTTCCATCGCTGTCCCTCGAGAACTCGTGACGGGGTAGGAACACGCATGGTGTACTTCCTCCTAAAAATTATAACGGCTTGGTAAGAGAAAATGACATAAACCAGTGTAGGCCAGCACATGCATGATCACAGGGGAAAAGTGGATGAACTACCCACCACCCATGAGAAATCACATTGCTATAAATACGTGAGACTTGGGACAGACACGCATGCGTCCTTTATTCTATTCTAGATGCTACCCTTATGAAATTGGTATGAGATATTAGAGCAAAACAAACAGATGTACCGTTGATAGATATTCATAATTTCGTAACATTTATGCCCTCAGGTCTCCAAAGCAAAGAGAATAACTATGGAGTGTGACGCCAGCAACCCGTTCGGAGATAGAACCAGAAGTGTCAACATCGCGAGAGTTTCGACTTTATGTAGGGTCTGTGGCTTCCAGTTTCTGCATCTGCAGGAACAAGTGCAAATCCCGGGATCAGGATCGGTTTGACCACAGCCCAATCAACTAGCAATATATGACTTCCTCAATCTCAAATTATGTAGTCCCATTGGGCCCCCGAGACTGAGGCGAGTCAGACTTTGGTTTTGTTTAGTTGATTGCTACAGTAGCATGAATATTTTCATGTGCTGACGGAGAAAAGAAGCAGCATTGTTGTTTTGCTGAAGTGGTTTTCTCTAGAAGTATGTAGCAGCATTAGCATTAGGACGTACCATGTACATTGAAGGTGTTTAG
Source organism: Avena sativa (assembly GCA_916181665.1). Taxonomy (NCBI): domain Eukaryota; kingdom Viridiplantae; phylum Streptophyta; class Magnoliopsida; order Poales; family Poaceae; genus Avena; species Avena sativa. The sequence continues at coordinate 328,572,317 of OV702284.1, read as the reverse complement.
CCATGGTTTTCTCAAAAAAATTCATATTTTAAATTATTTAGATTTAAAAAAGATTTTTTAAATGTTTAGGTTTAAAAAATGGGTTCTAAATCATCAGTCATCTCTGTCGTGACCTTCTGAGGAAAACATTGTGCGATCACCTCCGGTGTTATGTGTTTCGGCGTTGTGAACATACGCGAAAAAACAGTGGCCAAGCTCTCTAACACTCATGCTGAGTAGATGTATAGGATCCATGTTCCTTCCGGAGTGCCATTATCTTGTTTGTTCTCGCCATTTCCTTCCCCGCAGCGTGAAAAAATGATGTACGTATTTCGTTCACCCTTGGCCAAGCAAAGGGCACATGATCTCTGTTTAGCCATGGTTTCCTCTCTTGCTAATAGTTCTGAAATCTTATTCATTAGCGATTTCTCTTCCATAGATGGCCGGTCTGCACGTATTCTCCCCAACTTGTCACGCAATGCAGGTAACTATTTCTGGATTGTCCCATGTATACGGTAATCCAGAGTAGCCCAGATCAGTCATGCGACAATAGTCCACCGCATCACTGAAACCATCCATCTTCCATTCTTCTCCGTTATTACCTCCTATCCGTTTAGAGACGAGCAAACGATCTCGTTGAAATCTCCTTCACACATCCACCGCGTGTCAAATTCTCTTCTTAGATATGCTTCAACAATTTCCAGCTTCCGCCTCCTGCTGATCGCATCGGGGTTCCGTAGAATCCCATAAACCTCCATCAGTTTCACCCCTAAGAGGGGGTTTTGACCATCGCATCTAAAGGCTTTAACCGTAACATCTGGATCATTATTCCTGTAAAGGACTAATCCTCCATTGGCTCCAACATTTTTTACTCTGAATGCATTATTGAAGCCCAACCTCCTTTTCATGTCTTGAGCTTTAATATCAAACAACTTGGTTACCAAAAGAAAGACCAAGGAAGGACGATGACGCACGATTAGGCTACATATATACCTCCTGAACATCCTCCATCCACGACGAAAGATTCATTGTTAGCGGTGGACCTCTGTGCATAGCCAACATGCATGCAAGCTCTAGGAATCTACACAAACAAGCAAGTCTCTCTGTTACCCTCCACTCAAACTTCAGTTCAAACCTGCTGCAACGGGACTGAAACTCACAACCGGACAATGTCCAATGGGAGGAAGGAAGGAAACCCTGGACGGGGACATAAAACGAGCGGTGCCAGGCACCACGGACGGCAGTCGCCGGAGCAGCCGGCATAGCGTAAAAAAAAAACTTCACCTAGCGTCGTTCGTGTCCGAAAAATCAAAAAAAATACTACTCCCTCCGTTCAAAAATATAGAACGTTTTAGCTTTATAACTCGAATGTATATAGATCTTTTTTAGTATATAGATTCATAAAGTTTCGAAGTAAACTTATACACTAAAAGATGTCTAAACATTTTCTTTTACAAAGCTAAAATGCCTTACATTTCTGAATTGAGGGAGTACATACAGTGTAAAGATATCCTGTCCAGCACGTCATATGTTGTACATAGCCGGACTACTGTATGTAGTCCGTAAATGGAAAACGAAAACAAAAACCAGTACACAGCTCCTGCTACTCGCGTTGGCCCGTGCCGTGCCGTGCCGTTAACCACCTCAAACAGAACAGAAACGGCACGTGGGGCCCTGATCTCCACCCAGCCACCAGAACGAGAACGACGACGGCTCGTGCGCCAGCGCCTCACGCGCGCCGCGCGCTGCTCGCTGGACGTCCGGTCGCGGTGCCGAACGGCGCAGTTCATCACCACCGTACGCGCTCTAGAGCAATCGACGGCCCAGATCTCCGCGTGGCCTATCTCTGGTCTCTACAACGTCTAAACACGCACGCCGCCGCGTCGGGTGGGCCCGCTTCTCGCCCAGCCCACCGCAAGGCTGTCCCCTCACTCTGTGCCTCCAACTCCAATGATCCCTGTGGTCGCTCATGTGGCCTAGCTCCGCGCCGTGCGCAACTTCGGCCGGATATTACCGTGCAACGCGGTAACGGGAACTTTTTTAGGTGGTGAATGGTGATGATATGATCTGCAAAGAGCAACCATTCCTCAATCGCAGTTTTCCTCGAAAGAAAGAAAGAAAGGTATTTTTGTTTGATAAATCTCGATAAATAGCATCGGAGAAGGTGTCCGCGTAGTATGCGCGCAACCCGAGCAATGTTCAACACTAAGAGGTCGTAAATAATACTTTGGTTGAAAAAAGTCTGAAACTGAATACTAGGATATTTCAAGCACAAGGTGGGTCGAGCACATCCTGAAAGCATCCGATGTGGGGTTATTGGCGACGATGAGAATCAAGGTCCTTCAGCACATCCCGAATCGGCGTTCTTCACCGAAGGAGCGTCAATAGGCTGGAGTTTGGTATCGTTTGCTAGACATTACGCCTAGCGTGATAAAGATTTGTCCATAGCGACAACATGGAGGGGATGATGTCACAGCGTATTGGTGTGTCCTCAAGTTCCTTCTTCGCCCGACAAAGCTTACGTCAGGTACAACTTCGTTGGGAAACTTGCGAGTTTGGTGTTCCCCATCTCCGTTTGGCTAGAGATGAGATTATCTCCTGGCCCTTTTCGTTACTAGCTTCGCCCAGACGACGACCTCTCGAGATCATGGTCGTCGACATCACCTGGTCTATGTCGACGGCTTTCAGGCCGCTGCTTCTACGACTTTCCGGATGCAGAAGGCAGATGGTATTGAACTTTCAAGGACTTGTGTTTTATTTCTTTTCTAAGGATATTGTTGTAAGGCCTAACAATATATGTCTTTATTGTACTTAAAAAAAAGACTCATGAGAATTATGAAACTAGAGGAACACTCACACTTTTGGCGGCGTCACTACACACCTACCATCATCAGCATCATCATCATCTCCAAGACCATGAATGACGCCAAAAGTAGGTCGATCACAAGGGGTAAGCGTGCATCTGCGTGCAATTATGCCGGGAGAGTAGCTTATTTGTAACGGTCTCCGGAATTTTCTAACCGGTTCCTTAATACCACTCTTCTTAACTAATGATACGAGATAAATCATCAATGCCGCTTCAAATAAACATTACTAATACGATACTATGGCCAGTACGTACATCCAGACAAGGTAAATCCTAGTAGCTATACGTGGTAAGAAATCTAGAAATACTTGTGCAAACATCAAGGTAGGCATGATGTCCACACTTATTTTTTACTACCTACTAGGACCACAGAGTTCCTGCAAATAGAATGCTGCCCCATTTCTATAACAGACTAGACATCCTATATCCATACCTCTTTTAGCCACAAAACTCTTTTTGTACTAGCCAGCCACAAGGCATCCATGTACGCATCCTCTTTTGTGGTACGCGTATATGAGAACATCGGCACACACGACGGGCCTGCAGGACGTACTCTCGAACGATACACCAAACCATGAAACACCGTGCTACCGGACCGGGCCGAAAAAGTCCAAGGCAATACAGCTGCCCCGCTTTCCGTGAACGCAAGCACAAAACTGCCAGGGCTTCACGCACGCACACCGGTCACGCGGCGGCGGCAGCAGCGGGGGGCGACACGGGGGCTGGCCGCAGAGGAACCGGAAACGTGCGAGGCATCGTCACTGGCGAAAGCTCACCACCTCTCACCCGTCCCTTTCGCGGATCCCCTCGCGCGCAGCGGGCACCGCGGGGGATCCACTGCCTCGCCCCGCGCCATCATTCGCTCGCGCCGGGTTGGACGGTTCCCGTGGTTGCTGTTCGGGGGCGGAGCAGCGGAAGGACCGTGGTAATCCGGACCTAATCGAGTGCTCCAATCCCCACGCCACCCGAGCCTCCCGCTTCGGGTCCGAGCCTACGCGGACGGATTCGCTTGGACGTCCTTGGGTTTCCATGCTTATTGTGAACACGGGCGTAGGGACCGGTTTGAGTTTTTTTTGTTGCATGATGGTAATTGAAACTTTTCCATGAAAGGTAAGTTTATATTAAGCTAACGTTTCTCTCATCTTTCAAAAGCCAACTCAAAACATGACAGGAACACTTGCAAAATGAATCGACAGATACGTACCTCGCGTGAAGATTGGCATCCTCTATGAAGGGATAAAAACAGGGCGAAATAGACGTGGCCGAGCGCTTCCACATTTATTTTCATATCATTTCATAAAGATGAACGAATGCGTAAACCACGGGAAAGAATATGGAAACAAATGCTACTATAAACATATAGAAATAGAATACGAGACGGACACGGATACGAAAGCGGAGCATGGGAGGGCGATGCGGCGGCGACGTTCTGGTTTCCCTAACCCTAGTTGCGTGGGTGCGCCTACTCGATTAGGGGAGAGGGCCAAAATGATTACATGATTAGATAGTTGTGCTGGTTATCCAAGGCTTGGTTTTGCAAAGATTGACAAGGGTTTGCTCGACTAGTCCAAACACAACATGACAATAACATTAAATGGAAAGTCCCGCATTTGGCGAAAACGGAACTCTCTTTTTGTGGATGTTTCGCTAAAAGACCCGCTTTTTTTTTACTTATTGAGTTGCGTTAAAGTTTCTGGTTCCTTTTTTCGTTCCTCAAATCCTGTTTCCGTTTCCATGTTATCTTCTCCGTTTTCGTTTCTCGCGGAAAAGTCGAAGAGTCCTCGTGTCGTTTTCATCCATATCTATGACTACGCCCATTCAGACAAGAAGTCAAAAGTGGATGTGTTCATGACACACCACCATACGCAAGCAGATTTATTTTTGAACAGAGATAGGACTTATCCTTTCAGATATCGCACTTAACCATCGCTCATAAATATAGCACAATGTCCAATGCATTTTGACTCGAAGGGTTATTTACGCACGTTCTGGCGCCCCTAACCCTAGGTTGAGGTCTTGCGCTTACTCGATTAGGGGAGAGGACCGAAATGATTACATGATTAGATAGTAGAATCTCAGTTATCTTAGGCTTGTTTTTAAAGGGCAAAGGGTTTGCTAGAGTAGTCGAAACACAACATGACAACAACATTAAATGGAAAGTTCCATACTTGGTGGAAAAGGGAACTCAGTTTCTATATCCGGTTCGCGAAAAGACCCATCCATTTCCACTTCTTTACCCGCGTTAAAGTTTCCGTTTCCTTTTTCCGTTCCACAAATTTCGTTTCTGTTTCCATGTTATCTCTTTGCTTCCGTTTCCCGCGGAAAAGTCGGAGACTCCGCGCGCCTTTTTCATCCCTATCTATGACTATGCCCATTCGGACAAAGAAGTCAAAAGTGGCCGCGGTCATGACACACAATATGCAAAACAGATTTATTTCCGAACAGAGATAAGGTTTATCCTTTCAAATATCGCACTGAACCACCCCTCCTAAATATAGCACAATGTCCGGTGCTTTTTGACTAGAAGGATATACAATGTTTTATCAAGTCGACTTAGCTTTTCAAAACATATTATATTTAGGACTCGGAGGGAGTACTTGGCACCCGTAAAAATATATTATGGCGGGTTATTTAACCCACATATAGTTTTCTTAGGGTGCAATAAAAAAAACTGTTAGCACATGCACTAGTATTTGATACCGTTTTCAGAATTGGGGGCTGAAAAGTCTTGCCATCCTTTGCCATATTCTACTACAGTACTAGGGAGTTTCTACTAGTAGCAGCAGCAAAGCTAAAGAAACGTTAAAATAGTATATTCCTGGAGCGCAGTTCTGCAAAATTCCGGCGCCTGCCTGTCATCCGAACCTTCCTGAACCGGCTCCCGGCCCACGATTCCGAGCCAGACGCAAACCCCCACCCGTACCTCATCTCTCCCCCTCCCCCCTCCCTCTCCCCTCTCTTTCTCCCCCCCCTGTCCCATCTACTCTACCCCTACTCTTCTCTTCTTCCGAGGCGGTGCTAGCTGCAGCCAGCCAGCCAGCCACGAGCTCGCTCGCTCGCGCTGGGGCACACACACCTCACCTGACACCACCCACCCCAATTCGCCGCGCCTCCCTCTCCCTCTCCCCGGCACGCCGCGCCGTCTCCGATCGAGCATTGGATCCCTCCCCGCGCGCCGGCACCTCCCGGCGGCTCCCCGTCGCGCGATTTCTGACGGATTTTCGGCCCCCGGAGCCGCGGGATCGCCCCCAACCGGTAATGTGGCCTCTGATCCCTTCGCGTCCCGCGAATTCGACCTCGATTCCACCTGATTTCTGCTGTTTTTCTTTCCCTCCCCGGGTCGGCTGCAGGATGGCGCAGAGCAATTGGGAAGCGGATAAGATGTGAGCCACGATACCTCCCGATGTGTTTTCCTCGATGGGCTTACTTTGGCCTGGTTTTTATCCCGCTGCTCTGTTTTGGTTAATTTCCGGTGGTGCTCGTGGTGCAGGCTCGATGTGTATATCTACGACTACTTGCTCAAGAGGAACCTGCAGACGACCGCCAAGGCGTTCATGGCGGAGGGGAAGGTCGCCGCTGATCCGGTTGGTGAGTAGTGTCCCCCCGCTGCTCCTCCGCTGTCTGAATCCTCCTGGTGTTTTCTGGGGTCGAGGTTATCTGCGAAGAGTGAGTGGGTGTGTATAAGTAGGGATGGGAATTCGCAATGTGAAGTGGATGGCAGTGCTGTGTGCCTAAAATGCTCTGGGAATTCGAGTTTCGAGTTTAGTGGACGGTTCCTGCTGAGTAGTAGGGCTGGGAATTAGTAACCTCGGTTGATCTAGTTGCGACAGTTTTGCGCCAAATCAGGGCAGGGAGTTCAAGCGTTGACGGTGGTTTTGCGGGCACATACGCTGGAGGCTCGGGGTGGATTATGAGAGTTCGAGCTAAATTGAGGTGGAGATTTTCAAATTCAGAGAGGGGTTTGAGAGATTAATGGTTAAGTTGGGGCGCGTAGCTTCCGCAGGAGTCATCCTCCAAGCTATGGCGCGCATTCGTGCTTTCGATGTTTTTTTTATTATTCTTGTACTCATCTTATCTGTCTGAATCCTTATTGTGTTTTCTGGGGTCAAGTTGGTTTGAAAGAGCGAGTGGGCATATAGGTACAAGTAGCGACGGGAAGTGGTTCACAGTGTTGGGAGCTTAAACATAGTTAAATTGCTCTGAGAATTTGACTTAATGCAGGGTTCGTGGTAGATAGGGCAGAGGATTAGTAACCTTAATTAATCTAGCTGGCAGTTTTGGTACCAAGTCAGGGCAGGGAGTTCAAGCCTTGAACCTGGTTTTGCAGAGTTTTGGGAAAAAATCAGCACTGATGCTGGAGGCTTGGAGTGAATTATGAGAGTAAGTAAGGTTGAAAATTTAAAATTGAAAGAGGGGCTTGAGATATTAATGGTTAAATTGGGCGTGCAGCTTCCACATGAGTCATCCTTGGCGCATTCGTGCTTCCGATGGTTTTTTCATGCTTGTACTCAGGTGCGGAGCCAGAATCCAACCAAACCACGTGCAACTTTGTATTAAGCATTGTAATTGGTCTAAATCCCAGGAAAAATCGATGATTTCTACTAATGTATAGGCAAACTAATGTAATTGGTTTAAATTGCTCTGAGAATTTGTGTTTCGAGTTTAATGGAAGGTTCGTGGTAAATAGGGCAGAGGACTAGTATCCTTAATTGATCTAGCTGGCAGTTTTAGTGCCATGTCAGGGCAGGGAGTTCAAGCCTTGAAGGTGGTTTTGCAGAGTTTTGGGAAAACTTCAGCACATATGCTGGAGGCTTGGAGTGAGAGTTCGAGCAAACGTAAGGTGGAAAGATTCAAATTCAAAGAGGGGTTTGAGAGATTCATGGTTAAGTTGGGCACGCAGCTTCCGCAGTAGTCATCCTTGGCACATTCGTGCTTCCGACGGTTTTTCATGCTTGTACTCAGGCGCGGAGCCAGAATCCAACCAAACCGTGGGCCAAATTTGTATTAAGCGTTGTAATTGGTCTAAATCCTAGGTAAAAAAAATCTACACCCCGGGCCATGGCCCGGGTTGCCCGGGGTGTGGCTTCGGCCCTGCTTGTACTCATCTTATTTGATCAAGGCTAGAACTCATTATACCCACGTTCGATGGCATTACTAGCTTTTTTTTTTTGTGTTGATCTGTTTTTCTAGTATTCGGCTAAAGCTTAATATGTTTTGTGTTCTCAAACAAAATGTTACTATAACTAGCATCGTCTTCAGTTGTCAAGCACATGATGATTTTATAAGTGTTGCGGATGCATGCAAAGAAAAAATACATGTATATTTTAATTGTGGTGTTGTCCATACGGGAACTATCTTTGATTCTGCATCCACTAATGAGCTTCTTAATGGCGGTTCGGCTAAATGTCACTATTAGTTATAAATAGATTTGAACACTTAATGAATTGGGTCATGCCAAATGTAGGCTTTATTACTTATCTGACTTTTTTCGAGGAAACAAAAAGATATAAAAATGAGTTGGAGATGTACTTTATGAAAGTCGAGTTTTCACCCATGCTTCTACTGAACAGTACCAAACAAGAAAACAGGATAAAATAGAAATTAAAAAGTACACTCCGACCTAATTAGATCTCGAGTAATAAGAGTTTTTTCATGGGCAGCATACCTATTCGGTAACTACCAAACTTGACTAACCAATAATGATACTGCAGTTTGTATAGCGGAACTATACGCACACAACTTCTAGAATTGATATAAATTTTATATCGTGATTTGAGCAGCGTAATCAGTGTATCCTAAAGGACCTGATCTACCATAACATGGCTAGTGACACATATACACTGTTGGAAAGAAAACTAGAGTGGAAAACGACACTGATATAATTTTGTTCATTGCCACATGCATGGTACGTTAAATAACATGAGCCAACTGGACAGGCACATATGCCATACACAGGATATGAACTCATATCTTTAGGAAATGGTATGAAATAGAACAATTGCCATTTTAGTTCCAAACAAGCTAATTGTTTACTACAACTACATATGTTACTTCCTCCAGTCCATATTAATGGCCTCAACTTTATCTAGATTCGTATGTATCTAGTTAAGTATTTAGACTAGATGCATTCGTATCTAGACAAAGTTGAGGCCATTAATATGAACCGGAGGGAGTATAAAGTATGGGCTGACTAGCAGTACCTTGTGTGCCCTCCCCAACGCCTTATGCAAGTGGTTTCCTTGGAATTGACTTGTCTAAAATCTGAAACAGCCGAATTGCCTGCTCACCCTGCTGAATGAAACAGATGGATTTCAAAGAACATACACTTGTATATGCTAATTGTAAATTTATAGCAGTACTCACTGTGGTAAAATTTGACTTGTCGTGCAGCAATTGATGCTCCAGGGGGGTTTCTCTTTGAGTGGTGGTCTGTATTTTGGGATATTTTTATTGCAAGGACAAATGAGAAGCATTCTGAGGTTGCAGCAGCTTACCTAGAGGTAGATTGGGATCTCCGAATCGCTTAATCATTCACCATGCATGTGTTCAACTATTATTGATAGCACATTCTGGCCCAATCTATATTCTTTTGATACAGGCACAACAAATAAAAGCAAGAGAGCACCAGCAGCAGATGCAGATGCAACAATTGCAACTCATCCAACAAAGGCATGCTCAAATGCAGCGGACTAATTCAGGCCACCCTTCGCTTAACGGCCCAATAAATGGCCTGAACTCCGATGGCATTTTGGGGCCATCGACAGCTAGTGCTTTGGCTGCCAAGATGTATGAAGAGCGCTTTAAGCACCCTCATTCAATTGACTCTGAGGGATCACAGCTTATTGATGCAAGTAGGATGGCTCTTCTTAAGTCGGCAGCAACAAACCATACAGGGTGATCTTCCAGATCTCAACTACACATCTTGATAGATTTTTCGAAAAGGAGAAGTCACATTAAATATCAGAGTTTTACTAGTATTCCCACTAAATAGTTTTTTCCTGCAATCAGGCCAT